>WEKX01004438.1:21501-38064 GCA_013390025.1 Pitta sordida | reverse complement strand
TTTTCTCCTGCATGACTTGATGACTTCCTTAAATTCACCCTAACTTACCTCCCCCTTTTTTCCAAAGGGCGTACATCCTCCTTTTTTCCCCTAGTTCTTTGAGAAGTTCTTTGCTCATCCAGGTCAGTCTTCTGCCCCTCTGATTCATTTTTTGGCACATTGGGACTGCCTGCTCCTGCGCCTGCATGAGCTCATTCTTAAAGTATGTCCAGCCGATTAAAGTCTCCTGTAAGAACTAGGGCAGCTGATCTTGAGGCTGTCTCTAGTTGCTTAAAGAGCAATAGGTCTGCCTCTTCCTCCTGATCTGGTGGTCTGTAACATACTCCGAACAGAATTTCAGCTTTATTGGGAATCCCTCTTACCTTGACCCATAGGCTCTCTACTTGATCATCCTTGATGTCAAGTTCTGTGGTATCAAGGTTTGCTTTAATATACATGGCCATCCCCCTGCCTCTACGTGCTCTCCTATCTCTTCTAAAGAGTGTGTAGCCTTCCAATGTGGCACTCCAATCGTGCGCATCGTCCCACCATGTTTCTGTGATGGCAACTAGATCGTATCGCTCCTGATACACCATAACCTCCAGTTCTTCCTGTTTGTTGCCCAGGCTGTGTGCATTAGTGTACATGCACTTCAACTGTGCTGCTGAATATGTTTTTGACTCGTTCTTACCAGTTTCAGTGCCCTCTTGAGTGACTGCCGGATCCCCTTCCCCCTTTGAACCTAGTTTCAAATATGTCACAAACCTAGTTCAAATATGTCACAAACAAGGAAGATTAAGAAAAACCTAAGAAAACAGTTAATTATTACACATTTAAAAATAAAGCAACTGGCGGTAAGCTATGAAAAAAATATTCAACAATTCAAGTCTCATAGAAGTAGGAGGCACAAACAAATGGGAAAAGAAGGAGCAGAAGGGGGGCCAGAAGTATCTGACATGATTAAAAACCAACTTCCAAACAGCAAAATGAGTCAAATAAAAATCCTTTATTATCTGACCCTAATGAAACCAATAAGCAGAAAGATAAATAAGCAGCTGTTAAGTAAAAAGAAAACTAGGAAAGCCAAGATGGATTTCAAAGAATAAATAGCTAATGTAGTGAAAACAAATGAAAATCAGGATGTCTGAAAGAGATTGATAATTCCATGGAGTCATCAGGGGCTAAACAGTTCTACGTAGGAATATAAGTGTGTGGATGAAAGGCTTAGGAGTTTTTTTGTGTAAGTTTCATGAAGAATAATTCTAAGGGAACACTTACCTCTTGGCATGGAAAAGGAAATATTTTTGGATATTGAAATGTCAGGAAAAGAAACTAACTTACAGAGCAGTAACATTCATCAGACGCAAGTCAGACACACCTGGGAATTCCAAGAGAGCGTAAGTATGGGGGAAAAATCAACAAAAATATTCAATCTATCTTCAAAATACCCATCCTTCCAAAACATAAGAAGGTAGCAAATGTCATATGTAAACAACTTCAGAATAACAAATGTCTGGAGGTTATCTCAAGAGAGGGACCAGGCAGCCTGACCCTTACAGAACAAAGTTCTGTCACACTAATCCCTTGGAATTTTCTTTATATCATTAGAGTAGTGGGTTGGGTAAAGGAAATATCACTAGTGACATATATATCAAGACTTATCACTTGGCATTTTGAAAGGGCTTTGATAAATATTTTGAGAACAGGAGCAGTCTAAACACCAGGATCCATAAGGGAAGAGTGACATGGCTTTGACTGACTAACATCAGGGTGAGCATGAGTGTTCCCTCCTTTCTATTGGTGAAATCTGCTGTGGAGTTTGTGACTAATGAGTCTGACACTCTGAGGATAGGTGAGACCACAGATGCTTTGCACACATGAATGTCAAACCTGCACTAGGACTGCTGTAGGGGTATTAAATCAACTGTGTCCACAACAAATTGCACTCTCTGGGCTTATTCAGCATCTTTCTTCAATAATCCAAATATCCCTGGGAACTAGCAAAGCCACTGTTCTGACTGACAGCTATGGGAACTTGCAGAGTCTAGGTACCCTGTATATTGAAAGATAACATAGGTGAGTAGGATATTCCTAGTAGAAAAGGGCAGTGCATTGTTGTACCTGCAGCCTTTTTTCCCATTATTTCTAACAAACCTGAGTTGAACTCACTTGCCTGCCAATCTTTGTTCATTCTCTGGCCTCTTTAGGCTTAATTGGAATCCCACTGAGACTGGATGTTTTACTAAAGCTGTCAAATGTTACCAGCAATCTCCATTAGTATAAGAGACCACACAGAGCTCCAAAGTGCCTTACATTAATCCATTACTCCATTAAGGGCACTACTGTAATAGCAGAGGGTTTTCTGATTTGGTTGCTTACAGAATAGCACCGACAGAGAGGGGCATGATTTCCAGGTCCAAGGAGAAAACCCTCCTCTGTTTTGTGTTGTCTCCATAAACCAGGGTCTGGATCCCCTCCTAGAACTGAGGTCATTGGTTTTATGTCCAGCTGGGACAGCAGGTATTCTCATAAACCTTGTGGTCCAGGAGCTGGTGTTACTCTGATGTCCTGATAGCAGGTCTCAAATGGTACTATGTCGATGATTAGGTAGCTGGATCATATTTTAAAAGCTGAATTTGCTAAGCATGTCAATAAATCATTAACTCATTTGAGTGTGGATGTCATGCCTCTATTTATGTATCCAGATTTGAAAATTTTATTTTGTGGATTATTTCTGTGGATTATTTCAGTCATTGTTTAGCTTTTTGTTTGGGCAGATCGATGAAGACCTCATACAGTTATTTTAGAAATTAACCTGGAATATTTTCAGACTTTATGTATAATCATCTAAAACAAGGCTAATATATGTTGATGACTAAAATTTGCAGTTTCTTTTTCTTACAATGGAAGTTGAAAAGGTTAACCCATGCTGTTTAACAAAGTCTTTGTTCAACATTGAAAAGATCACAGTTGATAAATAACTCTTTGGTAAATTGTTTCTGATTACATTGCAATCTGCCTGAAAACCATATAATAAAGTTTTAATAAGATTAGGTGGCTAGTTTAATTCTGTATATGTAAGATGGACTTCATCTCATTTAATTTTAGTTGTCCTCACCATAAAAAATATATTTCTGATTTTGAAATAACTAAAATTCCTTGTTTATTCAGTGGAGAGACAGAGTACTTCTGGAGCAAAACTTCTGTATTCACTTTCAGACTCTTTATTTTTGGATGAGGTATGTTGGTACCACGTTTCTTTCATGGCCTGTGAATGCATTAGAGATGACCAGATCATGTGTAGAAGTTTGCTGCAGGTCAGTTGACCCCCATCCACACAAATAAGTGTATCCACACAACCTCACATTAGACATCAAACTCAGTGATTCACATGAGGGGGCAAATGCCCCTTCAGGCTCTATACACAAAGAGAGGAGTCATCTATGTCCACAGATGACACAGAGCTGAAGTCCAAAGTGTATGTATTGTCCAAAACCACCAAAGAGTCCGTTCATCTCTGCAGAGCTTTTCACATCCTGGAAAAGATGTTCAAAGTTTGGCACCCAGGTACAGCTACATACAGTTAGATGGTAAGACTGTTTCCAGATGTGGAAATTGAAAAACAAGTATCATGTTTTCCTTATTTTTTACCTCCACAGATGTTACCTCATTTCTTCTAGTTACTAGCTGGGATTTTTGATACAGATATTTTAAAAAAGATTTCAATTGTATTTGGGTTTTGGTATTATGAAATAGTAAAGAAGAACTTTAAATAATATATGTGTGGAGGTTTATTTAAGTGGTGTTATCTCTGGGGTTGCATAATTTTTTTAAACATTAATTTTTTTCCTGGATCTTGGCCAGTGTGACACCTATTCACAAGAAGGACAAGAAGGAAGACTTGGGAAACTGCAGATGTGTAATTATTTTGAGTCCAATCACATAACACCTACAGGGTGGATGGGGGATTAGATCAAGCCAGCATGGATTTAAGAGGGGCAGGTCCTGCCTAACCAACTTAATCTCTTTTTATGACCAGGTATCCCACCTGGTGGATGAGGGGAAGGCTGTGGATGTGTTTACCTGGATTTCAGCAAAGCCTTTGACACAATCCCACACAACATACTCCTGGAAAAACTGTAGCCCATGGCTTGGAGAGGTGCACCCTGCACTGTGTTAAGAACTGCCTGGATGGATGGGTCCAGAGAGCATTGGGGAATAGTGTCACATCCAGTTGCCAGCCAGTCACTAGTGGTGTCCCCCAAGGATCACTGTTGGGCCCAGTCCTGTTTAATATCTTTATTGATGATCTGGATAACAGGACTGAGTCCACCACTGTATTAGCAAATTTGCAGATGACACTAAATTGGGAGTGAGTGTGGATCTGTTAGAGGGCAGGAGGGCTCTGCAGAGAGACCTGGACAGGCTGGATAGATGGGCCAAATCCAGTTGCATGAGGTTCAACAAGTCCAAAAGCCAGGTCCTGCACTTTGGCCACAACAACCTCATGCAGTGCCACAGACTGGGGACAGAGTGGCCGGACAGTGTCCAGGCAAAAACGGACTAGGGGTACTAACTGAAAGGAAACTGAACATGAGCCAGCAGTGTACCCAGGTGGCCAAGAAGGCAAATGCCATCCTGGCTACCAGGACCGCTGTACTCTGCACTGGTTAGGCCACACCTCAAGTACTGTGTCCAATTCTAGTCCCTTCGATTTAGGAAGGATGATGAGGTACTGGAGTATGTCTGAAGCAGGGCAACAAGGATGGTGAAGGGACTGGAGCACAAGCCCTGTGAAGAGCAGCTGAGGGAGCTGGGAGTGTTTAGCCTAAAGAAAAGGAGGCTCAGGGGAGACCTTATGGCTCTCTACAATTACCTGAAAGGAATTTGTAGCCATAAGGATATTGGTGTCTTCTCCCAGAGAGCCAGCTGTAGGACAAGAGGCCACAGTCTTAAGCTGTGCCAGGGAAGGTTAAGGTTAGACATTAGGAGGAAGTTCTTCGCAGAGAGAGTGATTGGGCATTGGAATGGGCTGCTCTGGGAGGTGGTTGAGTCATCATTTCTGGAGGTATTTAAGAAGAGAGTGGTGTGGCACTTAGTGATGTGTTCTAGTTGACAAGGTGGTGTGAGATCAAAAGTTAGACTTGATGACCTCAGAGGTCTTTTCCAGATTCTGTGATTCCCTGATTCTGTGATTCCATCTGTGACTGATTCTATGACAATCTTTTCTAGTATGTGATCTGAAGGATCATGAAACTAACACTGGAAACACAATAGGAGTTTGTGGAAGAAATCTACAGTACATGCACATTGCACTGATATTTTCTTGCCTGCAGCAGTAATTGTTTTCCAAAGTACATTTCCTGTCTTACAATTTTCTTACCTGCAGTAGCAAAATGAATAGTTATTTAGGAAAAATCCCAAACAAACCACTACAAATCTCATTTATTTGGTTCTGACAATATCATCGGCTTACGCTGTGCACTGCCACTGGCCATTTTTCATGTCCTTGTTAAATCATTGGAACACAGACCTGAATTTTTTGCAGTATTGCCTGTGCTGGAAAAATTCATTTATAACACTGAAGTGGAGAGCTTCTCTCTGCAGTAAAGGTGTAAGCAGCAGGTATGGCTGTGAGAAGGTCCAGGGAATGAACATGTATGGCGTAAATCCACAATCACATTTGATATCAAATAACAAGTTTTAAATAAAGTAAAATAAACCATCTCTGAACAGTTTTATCTTCTAAGGACTGACACAGGTCAATGGTCCACTGAATTAATTTTGTCTCTCCAAAGACAGAGTTTATGTCTGCAATAAGACTCTATATGCATTGATTTACAATTTTTTTATTGCTGTGTTTGCCATTGTTCAAATTCTTACTCTGTATGTAGCATTTTGGTAGAAAAAAATAACAGATATACTCTGGCCAAACAGCTTGCAAAGTATACTGCCTTTTCATGTGCACTTTACACTAGAAGATTCTAGCTTTGTTGCATACATATATAATGAAATCTTCTTACTTTTTTTTTTCTTTTATATTTAATTCTATTTTTAATATTTGCTGCCAGGATTAAAATGAGACTGCTTTCTCCCAAATTGGAAATTTCATCCTTTTTGTACACTGCTATTAGATTTCACAGATTTCATTACTGTTTTCATTAAAGAATATGCAATAATGAAAATGTGAAGGATTCAGATGATCAGATCACTGGAGTCTCCAGAGTGTGACTGTGTCTTTGTAAACGTCACTTTGGGAAGTGCAATCTGTTCCGCTGAAAAGGGAACTTGGATGATCAGTGGTGCCAGACAGAACATCAACAACAGGAACTCAGTAGGGGATGATCACTTGAGTAAAATGAGTGAAGTTTATACAAACCTCTGGTCACAGGTTCACAGGTTATTCTGAGTTGGAAGGGACCCACAAGGATCATCAAGTCCAACTGCCAAGTGACTCCCACACAGGCATCAAACTCCCAAACCTGGAGCCATGGGCACCACACTGTCCATCAGAGCCTCCCATTATCAACAAGACCATGTCACTGAGTTCCTCATCCAGTCTTTTCCTGAACACCTCCAGAGATGGTGACTCCACCTCAAAATGGAAAATTGTGCAGTTTTTAATATCCCTTACCACGTCCCAGAATTGCTAATATATCAAAGAGTTGCTCACATGGGACATAAGAATCACAATTTCATTTCACTATCTTCTTTTTCTCCTGACAGAGTAGTGCCCAAGAGTGGTAATACTTACAGAAAAATGCTGAAGGTTTCAGTGGCTGTGGCTCCTGGAGTGTGCTGGTTTGAATGTGAGTGGTTTTTTCCTGGCAGTGGGGTGGGGGGGGTAACTAGCAGCGGTAACGCCAGCCAGTTCCTGGCTGGGCCCACTACCAGCCAAAGTCAGGCCAATCGGAGAGATAGAGGTGCCTCTGTGATAACATAGTTAAGAAGGTAAATAAAAAAAAATAGTTACAGCAAGAAGATGGCCAGAGAAAAGCTGTGAGAGGTTTAACAGCAATGTAGGCACCAAGGGCAGGCTGGAGGAGGGGAAGGAGGTGTTCCAGGCATCTCTCTGCAATTCATGGACTGGACCACGGTGAAGCAGACTGTCTGCCTGCAGCCCATGGAATAGGGAGCACAGGGACGCAGAAATCCACCTGTGGCCGTGGAGAGGGAGCCCACACTGGAGCTGGAGGATGCTGAAGGAAGGCTGCAGACATGTTGGAGCCCACATTTGGAGCAGAGATCAGCAGAGATGCTAGGAAAGACATTGTAGCCTGTGGAGAAGGAGCCTACGTTGTGTAGTAACTGCACCTGGTAGGATCTAGATCTGTGTGCTTTGGGATGGGGCTCATGAATGAAGCAGCACAGCCAGTGCTTAAAGGACTGCACCCTCATGAAGTGACTCCTGGGCAGCAGAATATGGAAGAGCTGTTGCTCCTGGGTTTGGATTCACGCTGGGAAGGGTCATGAAAGACTTTCTCTTGTGGGGGGGACCCTATGAAAGGCCGGGAGCTGGCTTCCTACCCTGAACCAGTCAGAAAACACCAACTGCCTGGCTTTCCCCTACTCCTGTTCCCCCTTTGTCTCCTGGAGGAAAAAAGAGAATATGATATCTGTTGTAAGAAGAAGGAGGGGTAGGGGAAGAAGGTTGCCTTTAAGATGATACTTCTCATGTTAAGCTCTGATCTTGTTAGAAATAAATAAATCCTTTATATTCTCCACTTAGAGCTTGTTTTTCCTGTGACAAACCCTTCAGGTTTTTTTTATTTTCCTCTCTTCTCCTATTTGTATTTGAAGTGAGAGGATGGCTGGGGGTGAATCTCCAACATCCAGAGTCAAACCGTGACATAGAGAAAGCATTCAAATTTATAGATTCATATAATTAATGGATTTTCTTAGCTATGAGATACGAATGAGGAAACTCCTGACTTTGTAACTAGAGACAATCCTTTTAGAAAAAAGAGTTTTTAATAATTGGGAAATTAAGCTGAAACTCCAACAATAAGAATTAATAGAGAGCAGGCAAGAAACCTTAGCATATTATTATGTGGAGATCTAGATCTGGTGCCACATAGGGGATTAAAGTGTGTGTGTGAACCCATTGCTCCAGGCATCCCCTGCATTACAGCCAGAAGAGACTCTCTCTTGGTCATGGCCCACTGACCGCTCCATTACTCCCCAGCCTCCCCACCATGATGGAATGCAAAGAGCAGCTGATACCTCCCTGACATTTATCTTAACACATTGTTAAGCTCCAATGTGAATGACCTGCCTTCCTTACAGCTGATGATGACTTTGTTCACCATTTTTTCATATTTATATTCCCAGGATCTTAAACACAATAGCACTTCCTTTGATTACTCGCAGCTCCTTAATCAGTCAACATTAGAAGTTCTACATTCCTTTTCTTCCAAAGGAGAATGAACAACGAGCTTCTCTCTACATCATAGGTCGAGCATCAGGAACCACAGCTTTACCTGATTTTCAGATAATGCTTCTCCTCTTTCCTAGCTCCCCATTAGCCCTGAGAATACAAATACTTATGCAAAAATCAGTCATAGTATCTGTTTCTGGCTAGCTCTTAATTAGTTCCAAATTGAGGTCAGGGAAAAGCCTGGGTGAAGTGTAGAAGCACAGTAATTCTGAAAAACAATGTAATGGTTAATATCATAACCTCCTACTTCATCTTCACTGCTCAAAAACATTTGGATGCTTTAATATAAAACCGAAATAGAAATTTGATAATGGGACAAGTTCCAGTGAGCACTCGCAGAGATTCAGCCAGCTTGGTCCTCAGCTGTTATTTTATCAATTAACTGAACAGATTTCAGTTGCACTCATCTTCCCTCTGCCAACTGGGGACAGGACACGGTCCTCATCTACTCTTTTCTTTGACTCATAAATAAGTAAATAACTGTACAAACAAATGAAACCCTCGGCTGTGGATCTGAGGAAATACACCCAGGACCAGTAACTGGACAGTGGTAAGGTACCATCTCAAGATGAGGATTGAGTCCAGAAGAAACCACCAAGATGATCAGAGGAATAATGCAACTCTCCTGTGAGGAAAGACTGAGGGAATTGGGATTACTAAGGCTAGAAGAGAGAAGGCTTTGAAGTGACCTAATTGCAGCCTTCCAGTACCTGCAGGAACCATAAAAGAAAGATGGAGAGAGACTATTTGCAAGAGTTCATAGTGATAGGACAAGGGTGAATAGCGCCAAACTGAAAGAGATTAGATTTATATTATGTTAGAAGGAAATTCATGGTGCTGTTATAGACTTGGCACATTTAGATGCTTGGAACAAAGCAATGGCTATTGACCACAGCATATGTCCTCGTTTATATTGGCTTTTGTTGTCTGCAAATGGGCATCTGTTCATTCAGCCCGGGAGACTGATATGTATTACTCTTACTGTCCTCCATGCCACAGGATGCAGGAAATGGGCACACCTTCAGTTTCCTTGGAACCACCTGGCCACCAAGACCCTGGCTGCCATTTGCTGTGGAGGTATCAACTTTGAGGACTTTTTGTGCTAAAACCAGAGCAAGGACAAAGCAAATGGCAGTTTCCTCTTCAAATTCAAATGATTTGTGCAAACAACTATTCAGATAAGGCTGAGAAAATGAAGATACACTCTTGATTTTTGCTTCTGGGAAGCACTATCACACCTAACTCCTTGTATGGCTGTAAGCCTAACAGACAAGATTTACAAAGATACCTAGACCTCTAATGATAAAGAGGTGTCAAGGGAGAGCTATTAAAGCGTTCAAGTGAGTTTCCCCTTTACCTTCTGTGAGATTTAATGTCTTACCTGGATGGATAGTTTTTGCAAATCTTCCAGACATCCTTAAGGCACTCTAAGACTGCAGAGTCCTGAAGGAAGGTCTCATTTCAAAAGCAGATGCAGTGCCCAGGCCTGTGTACAGCAGCAGGTCACTTCTTCCAGGAGTGCTGATACCCATGGCACCTGTTTCTGTGGACCCCTGTGTGTAGCTGGCAGGTAATTTAGGGCTTTGAAAGTGCTCCTTGTAGGCACCTGTGTTACAGTTATACCTTGTCATTTGCAAGGAACGGGTCATGCCAGGGGCCTCACAGAACCTCAAACTCGCAAAGACCCACAGGTCAATAAAATGCATGCAGGCCACGTCCATTGTTCCACTCCCCAGCACTCTGGAGCGCTGTGGACAATTTTCCGCTCCTTCCCATGGTTTCTCTCAGCAAAGGGGAGCAAAGGGAACTGTTTCTGAGCAGCTACTGCGACCATGTGTGCTCGCAGCCCAAACCTCATGCCGCTGTTCCCTCTCCCCAGCCCCTGCCCCAGCCCCGGTGCTCGTGCTGGCCCGGCCCTGTGCCGGCCCCGGCGGCCCCATGCCAGCCTGCATGTGCTCGCCCTGCCTCCATGGCAGGGAAGGGGTGACCTGGGGCTCTGGTCAGCATTCTTGGAGCCTGGAAAAGCCTTAACGTTGCAACACTGCAACATCCCGTTTCACTTATGGTGGGGGCGAGGGGGTGGCATCACTATCGGAGTTTCTTTCCCTTTACCATCCACTGGTCTTGGTAGAGGCAGCACTGCCCAGGCTTTGACTGGGCTTTCAGTAACAAGGAATGGCAAGTCTTGTGGCGGTGCTGCGCTGGGTCTCAGCAGAGCACACAGGAGACGCACAAGACCGGATCAGAGATCAGGGCATGGTGCCGCAGGGCTCTAAACGCCACTGCGAGCTGGAGAAACCATGCACCCTCCTCACGTGCCCTCCCCGTGGGTTGGCCCCATCCCGCCTACAGGGACTGCCGGCACCACCCCTCGGCGAAGCAGAGGCACTGCACATGCATCAGCGAGGAAACCTCGCAAATGCCTGAAATTGAATTGCGAGTAATTGTCCTCGCAAATGCGCGGGGTCGTAATGGAGAGGTCACAATGCAGCGGGGATATACTGTATATACTGCATCTCATATCACATTGTATCTAAAAGATACAGAAGGTGTATTTCCCTCTCTCCCACCAACAATGTTCACCTTGTTATCCTTGTAGATTAAGGCGAGAGCTAAGGGTAGGATACATCGCACCTAGTTTCAAACAACTTAAAGCTATATAGTTCTTTTTAAGTTTGTCTAACTTAAAAGAGTAATTAAAAAAAGCAGCTGATCCCTGATATAATACTTCGGTCTTAAGATGGCCTAGGTCACCCACCAGAGCTGTCTACAACAAGGCAAGATGATCTTCTCAGACAGTGAGTCAGGCTTTCAAGATCTTGATTGTCTTTTATTCAAGAATTAGATTCCTTTACAAGAAGAGAACAAGCTTATAGACACATGGACAAGTGAGATGAAGAAAGACTGGCATACCCATAAACTTGACTCTGCTCTTTTTTGTTTGTTTTTCCAGTTTTATTAGTTATTTTAATAAAATATTTTTTTGTTATGGTCATGTCTATGCACCATATTGTCTATATTATTCATTTAGAAGAGATAGCTTGTTAAGAGACAAATAAGAGCTCATATTGAACAGGTGTCTTCTGTCAAATCACAGTGACCTTCAGGTTAAAAGACAGGGTCTGTGACTGTGATCGGTGGACCTTTGCCAGCTGCCAGACACCCACCCAGCTGCTCCATCAGTCCCATTCCTCCACAGAACAAGGGACAAAATAAATTGGAAAGGCTTATGGTTTGAGGGAATACAGGAAATTCACTTGCCAGTTACAGTCATGGGCAAAACTTGACTTGAGAAGAAATAATGTTGTTTATTGTCATCTTCAAAAGATTCAGCTAGAGAGAAAAAAGGCAAAATTCACCCTTTGTTTCCAGGCCCACCTTGTGCCTTTTACTCCTGATTCCTCTCCCCTGAAGGGTGCAGGGAGTGGGAATGCTGAGAGTTTTGTAAAGACAGAACCAGACTCTGACTCCTCAGGGCACATCCCTGCTGCCCCCAGCCCAGCCATGGGGATGCAGTAGTGAAGTGAACAGCTCACCAGGGCAGAGCTCCCTGTAAGCATCGATGTATCCACATGGTCGTTTAGTCCAACCTGGAGTTCTTCTCTTTGCAGAAGACAAACAATCTGAGCTGTCTCAGCAGATGAAATGGCATCTTTCCTTGTACTGGTGTCAGCGGCAAGGTTTTTTCCCTCTTGACTTGGTAACTCAAGACAGAAATCCCCAAACTCCACGGGGAACAAGGGATATTCTTTTATTTTTGTGCCTTGAACAATGAGGGGCCATAGGCAAACGTGCTCATTGGTACAGTCAGTGTTTAAAAACAATAGTTAGAAAGAAATTTTGAAGGCAGTTGTCCACACAGACAGGTGGCAATGAAGGGTCTATAGTGTTCCTGGAGCTGTCATTCACCTCACATGATCAGTAAAAAGTCCATCACCCCACCCCAGCCCACTAAACCACACCTTACCCTGTATGGCCTTAGCGTAACACCTGCTTATTCAGAAAGGATTTTACATGAATGCCTGATGTTACTCAGGCTTTCCAGCGTACAACCCACCTGAAGTCATTATCTTCTCTCTGAACCCTCCTAATCACTGTTCCACAGCAATCAATTAGGAGGTGACTAACAAGCAATTAGGCCTTCAGGAAAGTGGATAAACACTCCGGCCCCTTGTAAGTATGTTTTACAATCAAGAATTAAATCAAAGAGTGACAAAATGTTCTGAAACCAGAATTAGTCCTTGAGTAGAACAGTGCAAGATAGATTGTGGCCTTTTGCCATCACATAGAAAGGTGTCTTCTTTGGCCAGAGGCCTTTTCCAGGGATGTCAGTAATGTACTGAAAGTGTGAAGTTGCTCATGGAGCATCCAAAGTGATTTTAAAGACAGAAGATTCTTAGCCACATAGCAAGAGGGAAACCATCTTAGCCTGGGACATGCACAGCTGATAAGATCAGTTAAAACTGTAGTGGTCATCCACCTTCGCTGACATTTGAAAGGTGATCCAGGTACCTCTATGTAAAAGGGTTTCATTTGATACATCTCTAAAGCAATGAAGTATAAGTTTTCAGTTTTCCTGGGCTGTGGCAGGTCAACACAACCATCAGCATCTTGGCTCTACGATAGAGGTGAAAATCATATTCCTCCTTTTCAGAGACAGTCAAAAGAGCATAGCTGGGTACCTTATTATGGAAAAAAATCCTCCAAACCCCCACATAACAAACAAACAAACAAAAAACCAAACCAAAACCAACCAACCAACCAAAACCCATACCAAACAATCAAAACAAAAATACCAAAACAAAACAACGCACCTCCCCCAAAAAACTACCCAAAAAACCCAAATAGCAAACCTGAGTGTAAATTGTTTAATTATTTGCAAATTTAACCTAAATTCTGCCAACTATGGAAATCAATGAAAACTAAAATTAAACTGTTGTTCCTTCTGGGTCTGAGGATTTTTCACGGCATTTGATATTTTGCATTTGACAATGACATTTCAAGACACAACGGGCTTACTTTATCTGTGAAGAAATTAAAAAACATATCCAGGCAATCTTTCTAATGATTATTATTGTGTTGACTTGATGACTGAATCAGGATGGAATCTCTTACATATTGTTATAACTTTTATTCTTTCCTTGTCTGTTTTTGGTTGGGGGGTGGGTTATGTGGAGTTTTTTGTTGTTTCGTTTTTGCTGTTTTTTTTCTTTTTTATTATAATGTGTACCCATTGGAACTTCAGCGAAAGGAACATACTTGGGATACATCTCCAAGCTGCCTCAGTTCTTTGTGTGGGGTGTGCTTTGAGAGAGCCATGTGGTCATCTGGGTAAATGCCAAACAATCTGATCCTTATTTCACTCTAGTCAATAGTAAAGGATCATGCCCAGGGGAAGTGAGGTCCCTAGAAAAGAGATGTTTCATCAGCTCTTTACAGTAGACATTTTTTCATTTTGGGTGATGTGTCCTTTAGTGAACTTTTGAGATTGGCAGGGCTGTGAAAGCAGCTGTACCTAGAGGGATCCTTGTTCTGTCAGAAGTCTCTCTTTAAATTAAAAGATGAAGATACAGAATGAAACTGGAATGAAAGTTCAGCTATTTGTAAATTGTGTATTTGTTTCAGCTTTGTTTTCCTCTGTATCATTTTGTTATTTTAACTGGTGGACCAGAACTCTGGTCTTTCTGGTAGCAAATCACCTACTGAAAGTAAATAGCATAAAAAAGCTAAATGTAAAGTCAGGGAGGTTTAAGGCAACGTGTCAGCCAGAGGAATGGACAGTTTGTTTCAAGCATGAGAAAAGTTCTGGTACAAAGACGGTCCCTGGTGGAAGGGAAAGAAAGGAAGGCTTTGAGAATAAAAAAATATTTTTTCCCAAACTCTCTAAAGAGATGAAACAGAGACAATACTGGATTTGATATTGATATGAAATGGAAGTGTTCTCTAGAAACAATGTGTTTGGAAAGTACAAGTAGAGCTGGACTCCCTCTAAAAAAATTCTCTTCTAACCAGTTGTAATAGGAATAGAATAAAACCTTGTTTTGTACCAATAATTTCGCAATATCCAGAGTTGCTGCTTGGATTTTTCGTCTTGTCTTACTATTAGAGGAAGATCTTTGCCAAAAGCCCCACAGAAAATTACAAAAGGATACTGTGAGTTAAGGCCTCAGTCTGAAGGGTTCAAAAGACCCAGAGCCATGTCATCAGGGTTTTACAGAGGGATATTCTGTTTGATTGCTCACTGCAGAAAACCAAGGTCTGAAATCCAAGAGGACTTTAAATACAATAGGAGGATTACTGGGTACAAGAGACTCCATCCTCAGATTTCAGTGCAGAAGAACCAGGGTCTCAGCCTCCACAAACCAGAGAGAGGTACAAGTTCATAGGCTTTTTATCTGCCTTAGCAGCTGTAGCTGAAAAGCAGGTCTTCCTTCTTGCACAGGACAGGTAACACACCTGCAATGTGGGCATAAGATTAGCCACTGCAGTCTTTCTCTTCCAATCTCAAAATATCTTGTATTTCCTGAAGCTGTAATTCCTAGGATTATTTTCCTCTTTTATTTTTGTAATAAAAGGGAACTTCTGAATATAGAAGAGTGCTGTGTATTTTCAGGATCAGAAGAAGAATTAAACTCTCAATGCTATTATTTTTTCTTCAGTTCCAAAATACCTTGCTCCTTTAATCAGTTTTTTATTTTCCTGCTGTCTTTTTCCTGACTCCTGGACTCCAGGCAGAAGGACAAGACCTATCATGCAGCGAATCTGCAGAGCACTAAACAGAAGTAGGTTATTCCAGTGCTTGCTCAACTCTTACTCCCCATTTCTTTCCAGCAAGGCAAAGTGGCAGGTATCACTTAGTTCTGCTCCCACCTGACCTTTTCTCTATAGCAAAGTCACTTTGGTGAGAAGAGATTTAATCTTCTTTTGAAGAGATTTAATCTTCTCTCCTCCTTGCAGCTAACTGTGGGCTCTGACACTTTTCTCTTTGCAAAAGGCACTTAACCTTCTTGTCTGTGACTCTTTACCCACCTAGAAGACAAAGCTGTGGACTCCAGCATGAGAAGTGATTGTATTCGTACCGTTATCAGTATTTTATTGTCAAGCTATCAAGTAGAGGTCTCTCCTCTCCATCACTCTTTGCTCCTGAAACGTGGGTCACTTGAACTAGAAGAACCAGAATGATTGCTAAAACAAGGGAGAGTGAACCAAAACCAAAGGGTATTGCTATCTTCAATTCAACTTTGTGATACTACAGTCATGCTCCTTGTTGTTCAATTGAACTGCAGAAAAACTTTATTTGCCTCAATATGAACTGTGGCATTAAGATATTCCTAAACTTTATGAGTCGGTGAATTGAAGGTATTCGACCATTCTCTGGGGCTGATGACATGCAGAGAATAGACATTTCTAATTGTATTAAACCAAAGTGGGTCAGCTGGAAGTAGCCTCTAATATAAATCCAGAGATTTACTAGAAGTTATGTGTCTGTAGCAAGAGTCATGTAAATGTAAATCTTACTTGGCTTTCAGAATTTTTTATGTATTTCATGCAGTTTTGATTGTAAAATTCAGTTAATGATCATCAGTTTGTATAAACTTTCAATTTTCTTTGTCTGAGACAAGATGGGTCTTTCCTCCAGTCTGGGTGGTGTCAGAGTTTTTGTCTTATTATCAGATTAAAAATGTATACTTTAAAATTGAATCTGATAGTAGAAATGGAGCATGGTGAACACCTCCACTGAGTACACCTTACTCACACTATTTTTGAACACTTAAAATATACTGGACCGTGACTTCCAGAGCATCAAACATCACTGAATCTGTACATTTCCCAACTCTCTTGAGAAAGAATGGAAATAAAACCCCCAGATTCATCCTGGCTAACTGCAGGCATAAGCAAGAGACGCCCATATCAGAGAGCTGTCAGTCTGAATCTCCCAGGTGTTCTGGAAAGTGGAAGTTAACACTATGAAAGGAGTGTTGCCTACCTACCTTGTATATGATGGATTCTACCTCTTTTCTTGAGGGAAAACGGAATCTTCTCAACTCCTGCCTTACACTAAATCATTTAGTTAGGTGCCTACTAACTGTAATGAATCTGAATCAAGGGAAGTCTCATAACTCCATGGGACCAGATGGGATCTATCC
>WEKX01004438.1:0-21201 GCA_013390025.1 Pitta sordida | reverse complement strand
ATTGCTGTTTACAACTACCTGCGGGGAAGTTGCTGCCAGGTGGGTGTGGATCTCTTCTCTCAGGCTGACGACACCAGAACGACAGCACATGGCCTTTAGCTACGCCAAGGGAGGTTTAGATGGAATGTTAGGAAGAGCTTTTTCACAGAGAGAGTGATCACTCATTGGAATGGTCTGCCCAGGGAGGTGGTGGATTCACCATCCCTGGAGGTGTTCAAGAGATGACTCGATGAGGAGTTCACTTACATGGTCTAATTGGTCTAGTTCATGGGGAGTTGGACTAGATGATCCTGAGGGTCCCTTCCAACTCAGAATAACTTGTGAAGTTTTTAGACACAGTGAGAAACATTTATGGGCTGTAGCTACTTTCCTAATCAAAATAATGATGAAACATCAATGGATACCAGACTCAGACTATGTATATTGCTGTACTCTTCAGACCAGCATGATTTTGGCCTGTGACATCTAGCACTTCCACTTGGAGCAAGTGGAAGAGAAGGGCAGAAATTCTAGAAGAGGGCAGAAATTCTCAATAACTAGTCTGTGCATAGTCAACCTTTGGAGAGCAAGAAAAGCTAACAGTATAGACATGTGTTGTTCTCTGCCGGTCAGTCACAATACTAAAGGATGATCTTAGATACTGGAATTTTACTAGGGTTAATGTAACTGGGGCTTGGATTAGCTCCAGCTGCCTGCAGACATCCCCTGAACAATGCCAGATGCAGATATTTTAAAGCTTCTCCTTTGTTAAAATCTAACTGCCCATAAATCAATATTACAACAGCATCTCATTCGAAAAATTAAGGCAACACTTTTAGATATTTCCATTGCCATGGTCACTGGGTTGTGATCTGCATGTGATTTAAATGTTCTGATTGTTTTAATTCAAACCAAACAATTGATGTTTCTCTTTGTGACCTTGCCAATGTAAACATGTCAGGGAAGAGGAAGGGTCACAGTTTGACAGACCTGCTTGCATGGCCATAGGAAATTGCTCTCAAACAGACAGACTTGACTTAGAGAATTGTTTTTGGTTTTAATCAAATGGAAGTCTGCACTGGAAAACAAAGCTTGATGCTTAATAGAATGTCTAATTAGGAAATAAAATAATAAAGGATGCTCTGAGCTATTCTTTAGGGAATAGGATCACCAATCCATCATTGTTGATGGAGCACCAGGTGTCCCAAGGACTTCTGACATTAGAATGGAAAATGTAAACTAGCTATGAATGAAAAAAAAAAACAAAAAGAAAGCATCAATGCCTATCTTTACTGCATTGTAGTTAGTTTTGATATGTGCATGTTCACTTTATACACAATGAACTCATTTAGAGCAAGCAAACTTTTTTCTGAATTGCTATAAAAACGCAAATGAAATTCTACCATGCTTTCATGCTATATGCAAGTCAATGAATGAATGTGAGTCAAAATAAGTACTGCTAATGGACTACGTGGAAGTGTAGCCATGAAAATTTTGGATGTTTAAGAACACTAAGAAAGGCCATGTCAAACATTAAAAACTGTTGAGTTTTTTTAATTATATATAATTATAAATGGCACAGTTTAGACATGCAATATCAAATTCCATGGTTACTCAAGCACGCACATCAGGTAGATCTTTAACTCTGAAAACTGTATCTTAATTACGAATCACTAGAAACCTATGCTTCCAAAATTACAGATTGTTCTTGAAAATCCTAACTTTACTTTGTCCATTTATCCCATGTAAAATAAGGATGAAAGTTAACAAATTCCTGCTATGTTCCTCAATCATCTAGATCTTATCTATTTCCCTATATTGCATTCAGTATTTCTGTCTCATACTCAAATTTCTGGATTTGTTTGTGCCTACTCTCAAGATTATTTGGTAATTTTCGTTAAAGTACTCCCTAAAAAACAAACAAACATAGAAAGGCTCCTGTAATATCTGAAATAGCACAAACTTCTCTGACATTTGAAAAAAAAAATGAAATTACTTTTTTGATATTGATAAATTTATAGTTCTTTCATATATTGATTAGTACTGAAAAAGGGTTACTGATGCTATGGTGAGCCTGTGTTTATGTATATTGTGGACCTGGAAGCTTCCATTATAGACCAGCTCTTTACTTTATCCCTGTCAGGAAAGGTTTTTCTCTGTTTTAGGTGTCAAGTTCAGGAATTCCTAGCTTCTGTAGCCAAAACTCTACAAGAGATCAGATTAAGTGATTGAATGGCCCTTTCTGCATTTCATTACTAAATGGAGAAAAAAACCCTAGGTAAAGAATACAATCATAGGAGATTAAAAAACCTCCTAAAAATGTCTAATCCTACCCTTCTGCTCAAATCAAAGCTAGCTTTGAACTTGGGTGAGGTGGCTCAGAGCTTGATTCAGGGTTCAGTCAAGGTCTGAATATCCCCAAGGATGGAGCTTCCACCATCACTGTGGATGCTTCTTCTAGTGGTTAACTACACTCATGGTCATTTATTCTTTTCTTTCTGTTCTCATGTTCCTTATATCCCAACTGAAGAACAAAGAGTTCTCAATGGTCAGGAGAACAAGAAGGGTTCATGAGGAGAGGCTGATTAGAGAAATCAGGTAAATGGGGTATAGAGAGAAGGCCAGAAGTGCTGCTTGGTAAGAGAAGCAGCCATGAATATCAGCCCTCTGGAATCCTAAGAGAACTGTTANTCTTTAGCTGCAGGCAGCTGCAGCTGGGCATAATTATAAGAGTAATAATTAGTTGCCCATGGAAATTACAATTATGTTTGTGAATAAACTTCACCAAGTTTACATTGGAATACTATTGAAACCAATATGGTCGATTGCTTAGTGAGGTCAAGCATTTAGAAATTCCCAAGAGGTGGCTTCCCAGACTCTCATCCACGTTTTAAAAAGCAATCATTTAATTGCTTCTCATCATCTGTCTAATCCTATGGGCCTACATGATGTCTTCAAACATAGCCAAATTATCTTCACTTTTCCACTTATTCTCTTTATGGCACAGGTTTAGTTTCGTATTTCAGGGATAGTATCTCAAACAGACATGCAAACTCAGGTGAAATGTTATTGAAAACTTTCCCTCCTGCAATACAGAGAATAACTATCAACCCAGTACATCAGTGTTATTTACATTGCTGGTAAGACAATTCACAGAACCACAGAATCACTGAATATTATGAGTTGGAAGGGACCCACAAGGATCATCTAGTCCAACTCACCATCTAACACCCGTACAGAGACCGAACACACATCCCAGAATGGTAAACACAAACCTAGTTCCCTCACAGTCTAATTCAAACTGCTAAGTCTATGGAGAAGCTCACATTAATCTTAAGATGGACATTTTTAGTGTGGCACAACAAATTAATTAACAACAGAATGACCTTAACAATTCACATCACACCACGATAATTGAATCCATGAGATTATGCCTCTGAAGTGGTATTAAAGCATAGCCTGGATGTAATGAGTGACAGCAGAAATGCAGAGACATCACCACAAACTGATCTGCAGATGAAAGATGCATCAGTACGTCTGCTAATGTGGAGTCACACCTGGTTCGTTAAAGTAATCCCAAGGGCTGTGTGAGTATGCATTTCAGCAGCAGAATTGCTTACTTTAGACTAACTCATAACTGGATCTAAAAGACATAAACTGTTTGCCAGAGCTATTTTTGGAATATAACTCTTCCACAAAAACTATCAAAAAACAAAAATCTCCATCATGATATAAAATATAATCTGCCTCATATCCCTTAAATGCCTTTTAAACACTTATGTCAGGCAATCAGCACTCTTTCTTTCATTTCAGTCAAGGTGCAGCTGCTTAGTAACTTGGTCCGTCCCTCTCAGCCACACTTACAATTCCAAGAAACTTTATGGGAAGATTTTGACCAGCTGCTGTGGAAGGTGAGCTTTCTTAAAATGAAGGATTGCTTATTTACTCAAACTATTGCCAGAGGAGAGAGTTAGCCCAAGAGCAAAGCATCATCAAATGTAACTAAAGTTCACAATCTTCTCACAAATTTTGGATGCTCCTGGTTGACTCAAACAACCAAGTTTGTTGCCTGGAGCTTCCTCATTCTCTATCTCTCTTGGTCTCACTCTGAAATGTCTTTGTCAAATAGACCATTTTGCTGCCTCATCTACTCCTCTATGCCAGCTCCTGCTTCCCCCCAAATTGTTTGTAAGAATGTCCTTATTTTTTTATCTTAGTCCCCAATATTGTAAAAAACTTCAAACATGTCTGTGTACTTGGCTGCAGATGGATAAATAGGCACTTCCTCTAAGTCTCTCTGTTCTTTCAAGGCCTTCTGATATTTTCTTTGAAGATATTTTTTTCACTGCCCTTGTTTCATTTCTGACTTCTCTTACCAGCAATCCTTTGTCTTTGTTCCTTATAAAATTATAAACAATACCAAGTAGATAAATTGAAGGATATACAAAATAAAGGATAGACAAAAGTTAACCAGATAGCTCCATCATGTGTGAACTCTTTTACAAGACATTAATTCAAAACCCGGCTCTTTGCTGAAATAATTATGGTACTCTGAAAACAAAGTACGTCATTATTTCCAATCAAATCACTTTTATTTTGCAACTAGGGTGCCAGCTAGAAGTCATCTGAAGGACTGTAAAGAGGCAGATTGGTGTGATTATTGTGGTGTCCTGTGTAGGGCCAGGAGCTGGACTCAATGATCCCTGAGGGTCTCTTCCAGCTGAGGATATTCTATGATCATCTAGAGGGAATCAAATCAGTTCATCTAGAGGGAATCAAATCTGGTTCAAATACATTGGCGCCCCTTTAAAGCTCCTCAGAGAAAAGTCACAACTTCTATTGCAATATTTCCAACTTCCAGAGTGCTTTAAGACATTAATGATACAAAACAACCTGACATATGCTTCTCACTGGTAAAAAGTTAGGAGTCTGACAAATTTTTAATTCTACACTTGGAGATTTTAAGGATTGAAATCCTGGGAAAAAAGATAAACTGATATGTATAAACCTAGTAAGCTTTATTGTCTTTTTTTATGAACAATGGGGAAACCTCCCACCCATTCTGCCACAAATAGCTAAGAGTGAAGGCTAGAGAAATTATGGAAAAGCACCAATTCCCTATTCCCAGATTAGCTAATTTCCATGCTAACGGTTCAAAGGCGTCATGCTTTGCCAGGGACATTGGCTGTGCAGGTGAATCTGAGCAGACAGCTCTGGAGCCAGCAGTGCTGAGGTTCTTTTAGACTTATTTTTATCTCATGCAGGAACTTAGCTAAAGAGACCATTAAAACTAATGACCTAAAATGTGGATGACAACTTCTTCTATATTCTATTAGATATTCGATGGCAGAAATTACAAAGGGGTTTCCTGTCTTTTGGCAGACATTTGGGAGAAACCTTGTTGGCTTTGCCAGCGCACAGCTCACAGACTATCAAGTGCAAATGCAGTTTGTTTGTTTGCACCTATGGAAATTAAACACGTGGCATCAGACATGATGACCTGGGAGAAGAGCTCCATCAAAAGGAAGCCCCAAAGTCTGTGATCAATTTTTACCTCTTCTCTAGAGCTCTAAACTGCTTAAGATGGCTTTTTGACATTTTCCTGCCTTGCTCCACTTCCATTCTATGCTTCAAATTTATTATTCCAGGAGAGGGGTTTTTTTATACCTGGTCATCTTTCAAGGTTTATGAGGAAAAGATTCTAAAATTACAGGCTACACTAATACAGTTGACTGCTCAATAGAGCATTTTATGGCATACTTTATAGCTCTTAACAGGACATTTTCCCTATGTCTCAAAAGAGCTTTAACAAAGAGAATCCAAAACTAGTCATACTCTACAAAAACTTTCATCAAGGGAAGGCCAACTGAAAGATTTTAAAGTGTTTAACTCTGGCATAATCATGCTATCATGGACTAGACCGTGGTTTTTAATCTTATTTTTACATTTTCGTGATGTTAAAATTTTCAAAGAATTATGTCTTAAACAAGATTATTGGAGGTGCTAGATGAGAAATTTACATCAAAACAACCTAGTAGAAGCAAATTTAGACCACCAGGGAAATAATTTTTTATAGTGTCAGATTTCTGTAGAACATTCTGACTTTTTACTGAAAATGGAGCACAAGTCAAAACACTTCCCTTGGTTCTAAAAAGATGCTGTAGTGACTCATGGTGATTATAGTTTAAGTGCACTCTTCTCCTTTCCGGACAAGTTTATGTGTCAGCATCCCAATTTCCATAGTCAAGAAAGTGTTGCCAATATAACACAAGCTGTTTCTGAAAATAAGGATTAAGACTATAGCATTGAAACAAGCATGAGGCTGGAACACATAAATGAGGAGGAATGGAGAGACTTTTATGAAGGAGTTTTAAGGATAAATATGATCTATTTTCCCAGGCATTGTCCATGTTCCTATAAAATTACTGTCCACCTCTGAGTTCTGCAGTTGCTTTTTCCATGTGGTTTAAGGAGAGGTAAAAAGAAGAGTATGAATTATCTGACAAAATCATCATAAGATAGATACTTCCAGAGCTGAGCATGACAGACAAAAAATTATAAGACTACCATAGAATCACAGAATATTCTGAGTTGCAAGGGACCCGCAAGGATCATTGAGTCTAACTCCTAAGTGAATGCCCATACAGGGATTGAACCTATAACCTTGGTGCTATGAGCAACATGTTTTATCCGTCTGAGTTAACCTCAGGGTCATGTCATCATTTTTTTTTTTTTTTTATAACCAACTCCCCATCCCATCATGTCATTATCTAGACAACGTCAATGAGTTCCTCATCCAGTCTTTTCTTAAACACCTCCAGGGATGGTGACTCCACCACTGCCCCGGCCAGTAACGTATCGACCTGGAAAGTTCTCAGCTCCATGTTAATTTTTTCAAGCATCCAGATACCACTGCCCACAGGGAAGGAAAATAAATAATATAGTACTTCATTCTCACATTTGTTAATTCTTAAAGTAGACAATAACAGTATGAAAAATTTAGCATAATAAATTCCACACATGGCAGGAGTCTGACAGAGTACTGAAGTGTAGCACAGATAGTTAACACAATGATAGGCTTTCTGCTATCCTCATGGACATACCAGTTTTAAATTATATGCAAAACAAAAAAGGCATCAGAACCGGGACACCCTCATGGGCCAGTAAAACTTTACATTTTGGAAATGCACATTGCTTCAATTACAGGAGTTCGTGGAATTATCCTGAAGAAGTGACCTGTCCTGGTCTATTACTTCTGGACTTACTCTCACCTACTTTAATCAGAAACATAAAAAATATATCCACAACAATGTGATAAAAATATACTAAATCTTTGATAAAATACTTCCTTCAATTGTCGACTTCTCTTTCTAAATGCTGTCAATATGTCTGAGAGGCAACCCACAGTTCAAAACATTATAGATTCTAATGAGATACATTCAGTTTTCATTCTTATCTTTGGCAATTATATTAGAGATATAGTTATCTTCAGAAATCTCTGGTTTGGAGGCAAGAGAATTATGAGTTTAATGTGCCTACATAAACTTTTCTTCTCCCAAAATTGAAACTCCTTCCATCTGCTCAGCTGCATACTGAGGAGACTCTTGAAAAGGCAGAGAAGGGTCTCTAAATGGGAGTATCTTTTTGGTAGGCTTGTCAGGGGTATAAATAAATTCATCTTGTGTATTCTAAAGTTCAAGGGATTTGTTATTTAACAGAGTATTAAGATCTTGAAGAACACCAGGGAATTATGCCTACTAAAGCAAGGTAAAGAAACAAAAGGATGAGGGATTTTATTATATAAAACAAGCAAACAAACAAACAAAAAGGAAGAAGTTGTATATTAGTTTATCAAAGATTGGTAAATACATAGGATACAAGAATATCTGGGGTTTTGTTCTGGGAATGGAAAAAGAAGAACTATTTTACAGTAGAGAAAGAAAAAGAGAAGGTATAGACTGACACAGAGAAAAACATCTGTAGATTGGCCTCTAAGAAATAAGCTCATGGTAATGTCTGCTAGCTGAAGAGAAACATGGCCATAGTAGGCAATGCTTCATTTCAGTCATTAAAAGCCAGGCAAAACAGAAAAAGAAGTCAACCAGGTATAAGCAGAGATATAGAGGAACTTACTGAATAACAAAAATTTCCCTTCAGTCTTACCTCTGACAAAAATATAACAGGCAGTCAAGAATGAAGCTGTAGGACAATACATGCTAAGATTCATTGTCTTCAGGAGGATCCGTGTGGGATTGATTTTGTATCTGGCAACGGGAAACAGAAACTTTTATTCAAAGAGAGGAAATAAAGAGCGCGGATGATTTTTTGATTGCAGCTGAGTCAGAAATGTCTGTAGATCTCAGTCAAAACAGACCTGTTAAAGGCACTGCAAAGTTGGTAAAAGCCTGGAGACATATTCAGCCCATCTCTCTGCCAGTTTGATGTTCACTTGTAGATGCACTTATACGACTGTTTCCCAGTTTAGTCATGAAGGCTGAAAATAGGGTTTATCACTGTGAGCTCAGGCTGCACATCATTACTGACTAAAGGAGAGAAACTTTCAAAAGCAGCTGCAGAGAAATATTTGGATAGTTTGGGCTGAGCTAGTGATGCTGTCACAGTTCAATCATCGTGATATCCTTAACCCTGTACAGTAGTGAACTTCATGGTTGCTGAACTGCTCCTGGTTTTGTCTGGGTTCCTCTGTCCCTCCCCATGACATGGCCTGGTTGGGGTATATGTCAGAGATCATGGAATATCATGAATTGGAAGATATCAAAAATCTCATAGAGTCCAAATCCTTAGATTATTCCAGCCTTGCAAATGGAGTTGGAAGCTGTGCATAGGAAGCCCTTGATGATGATTCCACTGTGGTGGATGACATGCCAGCATGTCACCACACATCAACTGCAAGCAACAAGACACCTGGAAAGAGTCAAGTAAAGGATATTTCTGACCAAACAACCCATTTCCAGACAGTGCTCCAAGAAGCTCTGACAGATCCCAGAAGAGAGAAGAGCAAGAAAACATTCCTTAGAACAAATTTCTCCTAGCTATATGCCATGGAGCATTCAATCAAGATATCCTCTTGCCCCACCTTCCTTGTGCAGCACTTCTTCTCCCAGACACTTCCCCCTCTTATTCTGTGCTCCCACCCCTCCTCCTGTAATGGATCTTCTTAACACAGAGGGGACTCACCCTGTTGGCAGTCTCATTTCTCTTAATAGAGAAAAGTCATCCCTTTCTTCCTTAAAAATATGAGGCAGAAATGCAAAAAACTCACTCCATTCTCCCTGGACATTAACTTAATCCTCATAGCCCACTTCCCATTACTTAAGTGCAGCTTTCACCTGCAACTCCTAAAGCTATGGAGAAGCTATGTTGGCTCAGGTCTCATTTAGCCAAAGAGTCTCTTGACTGTGTCCTCTGCCTTGGCAGTTCAGATCCTAAGAACGACCCCTCCTCAAATAAATGGGTTAATTTGTGACATAGGGAATTATATTTTCCTTTTCTAATCTGCTGACTTGACTCTCTGCCTCTGGTGTTTTTAGAATTCCAGAGCTCTGCTGAATCCACCTATTTTCAGCCTAGATAATTCTACACATTTATTGCTCATCTAACTGAAGTTATTATTATTCTACATTAGAATTTTGCATTTGCATTTCACTCTTGTCATTGCAGTGAAATCAAAGGCTTACTACAGTACAGCTCCAGCCTTTCCAATTTTTTGGGCGCAGCAAACACTTCTGATGTCAAAGCTGTATTTTAAGAAAGACATTGCAGGCATATATAATCCCTGTTGTTTTTACCAAGTTTAATGGCATGAACCATATAAATTAATCTATCTCCAGCCCACCCTGCATTCCTCTGGCTGCACTGTTCTTTTAGAGGGGAAAAAACATAAAGTTCATTCTGTTTTTCTGAGGCAGGTACTGTCATATAAATAGAAAATTTGTGAGGGCACCCAGCAGGTTTTCCTATATCCAAAGGATTCAGAAAGGGAAGTGGTTTCCAATGACATAATCAAAATCATCCTGGTAATCCCAACTATCTCGATGACGTGAATCGAGAACACAGGTGAATAAGGCCTGCATTCCAAGTGGCAAAGCAAATGACAGAGGTATTCACATACAGCTCCTGGTACTTAATACCTCAATACAAGGCACAGTAGCTGGGAAAGAGTGGAGTCACTCAGTATGGGTCTGTTTCATGCTTCTTTTTGAGCAGATGTTTGTGCAAATGATTTTAACAAATGGTTCCACACTCAGTGGTCAGATAAAGATTGTCCCAGCACCTGTAGGATGAGGAGCCCACAGCACATCTGAGGATGTAGCCTCAGACATCTGCATCAGACAAAATAAGAGTTAGGAGTTTAATTTCCCGTATTTCAGATGAGAAGCTGGACGACTAGGTCCTCCTAGGAATATATTTGAAAGTCTTTCTTGTTTTGACAAGAAATTCCAACTAACCTCTTCTGGATGGGAAAAAAACCCAAACCCCTCAGTCAAACATACCTAACTTCTATGACTGGCACTGAGCGAATACCAGTCCTATTCTTTAGTGCTATGTCCAGTACCTGCCTTGGGCCATGCTTGTCACAGTGTCTCTGATATTTCCTCACTTATGATCTACTTCTTTCAGCAGTTTGAACCATACCTGACTTAAATTCCTCTCCCAGAAAAAGGACAGTAAAGTCTGGAGTTTTTCCTTTGGGATTTTTTTGTGACTTCATGTAACATGGAAAAAGTATAAAGAACTTCCCGATCTAGCAGTGCCTCCATCTTCCCAGGTCATATCACTGCTATTTTCTTTCTCTCCTTTTCTGATCTCACACTAGAAACATTATGTGGCTCAGGAGAGGCTTGAAGTGAGAATTTCCCTGTGTGTTTTGGTCCCATCATACCATCAGTTTCTGAGAAACCATGACAAAGGAAAGTAACACCCACATATGATCCTGGGGCGAAGTAGGAGAAGTTTACTGGGAGTAGAACTTCTTGGCATACTTCTATGAGAAATGCCATTCTACATGAAGAAGGAGGAGGCAAAATAAAATTTCTATCCTCGATTAAGAATTACCCTACTGGCTCATTCTGAGTGTCCTCTGCTAGTGTACAGCAAGGAGACAGGCAGACCCACACATGCACAATCACAGGCATTTGCTGATTTCACACTTCAGAATACATGGGAAAATTAACTCTGTTTCTTACTTTGCATAGAAGCAGCAGAAGGTTCTTCTATCTTTGAAGTGTCCTTTTGTTTGGTTATGGGCACTACCAACATGTGAGACTCATTCCACAGTGTCCAAATAAATGAGTTTCAAAGCACAGTGTCAGTAATGGCAGTAACCATTCAATAATATCAATGTCGGGACCTTATAGTTTCAGGCACCTGGAGTTCAGCATAGCAATGATACCCCGTGGCTAGACAAAAATAAACTGGGAGACAAGCTCGTAATGTGGAATAGATTGACTTTTTGGGTGAAAATAGTGCTTGCCAGAAGCTTTCAGCAAAGTAAGTTGCTTGCAATGTTTTCTGTACTGAGAAGATCAGAACAGGAGTCAGTGGAGCTGGCCTGGGAACAAATGAGCTCACAACAACTGCCATTCAGCAGCCTTTGTTGTGTGATTCCTGAGGAACCATTACAGCACATGAGAGGCAGTAAAGAGAGGTCTGGCTGAATGGACACCCATTCTGCTACACTGCAAGAAATAGATCAGAAATAGAAATAGAAAAGAAATTCTCCAGACTGAACAATCCCAGTTCCTGTAGTCGCTCCCCATAGGGCCTGCCCTCCAGTCCCTTCACCATCATACATTGAGACACACACTGTATCCTGAATGTTGAATCCTGCCTGCTGAATATTAGACTCCTTCCAGGCAGGGATGGGTGACTCTGTTTGGTCTGGCCCTATGCCAAACAGAACTGGAGAGAAATGGTTGAAATTCTGCCAGCCTCTCTCTTTGCTGAGTCAAGACATTCTCGATAGGATGAGAACATGGCCTTGTATGTTCAGTTCATATCAAGTACTGAGGTCTGCAAAAATACAAAGCATTATGAGAGTAAATGTACAAGCATTTATGACTCTGAGCTATTGAAATAAAGCAAGATCAATAGCTATATTTCAATGGTTAAGAGCCCAGCAAGGATAAAAAAATAATTCCTCTGTGTGCTGCAGAAATTGTTAAAATTGATCTGCTAGAGGTTGATGTTTCTTGAAAAGGAAATTCTTAACTTGTCCACCTCCCATAGTGATATATGCACAATTTAAATTAACACAGAGTAAATGAAGTTCTGAAATGCAAATGTGAATATGAGTCAAGAACATATTATAAATAAAGTTTACACATGGTGATGACACGTGTCATCACATCTAAGTAATATCCACCACACTCTTCAGAAAATCACTAATGCAGTTTGAATGCCTTCTTTCTTTAGTGAAATATATATCAGTCAGAAACACCTAAATAGCAATATCCTCAACAGTTATATACATTAATACTTGCTTACTAACAACTTTGTACTGCATCACTTCTTTACTATTCTTATAATACTGTTCTTTAACATTTTTAGGAGTTGACATTTGAAGACAGCACCTGAACACAGCCAAACAAGTGTTCTTTTGAAACTTTCCTTCTGGTTACATTCCCTGCATCTCAAATCATGCTTTTTTTAACTGTTTCTGGAAGACCCAGTATTTCTTGATATGCACTTCCTAAAATCGGTGCCCAGACCATGAAAGTATAAACAGGGCCTGTTCTACTTCTCCCAACATCTCCCCAACCCCTGCCCATGGCCCAGGACCACTTCCCAGTCCATCCCAGGGCCACCAGTCCCTTTCTCAGTAATGGCATAAGATGATATTCCCCAGCTCCACAGCCGGATGTCTCACCCTCAGCTCATCTCTGTCCTCACAGAACTGCCTGATGACTTGAGATGGGGCTGCACAGTCTCACCTGGGGAGGGTCCCCTGTACCTATTCCCCAGGGAGTCTCTGACCCTCACTGCACTCAGCTATGACCTTACCAGTATTGAACAGATTGGAAAAACTATTCCACAAGCTCAAAACTATTACCTTTCTGCTTATGCACCACAATGTTTGCTTTTTCTGCAACAACATGACATTGTTGGCTCAATTTCAATAGCCCCCAGATAATTTCTTGCAGAACTGCTATTTAAGCAGCTGTTCCCCATCATGTGCTACTGTAGCTGATTATTTCTGCTTATATAAAGTACCTTCTACTTGCCCCTAGTGAATTGCATCTTCAGTTCTTTTGTTTTTCTTCACCATGTCTTAAATTACACAATATTATTTTTAAGTCTGGTTGTGCCCTTCAGCTACAGTTTGTGTGCCCTGGTACTTAGTAAGTACAGCACTTATTCCTTCACACAGACTTTTATCTCTGGTAGATATTTTAAGGTGTAAATAATGCAATGCAACTGAAGTTAAAATAGTCAATTATCTAGGAACACACAAAAAATGGTCCATTACAATGTATGTTAAGACTTTCCAAAATTAGATGGCTAAAATACAGAAGCTGAATAATCGGAAGTACATTTACTGTTGAAGTAGTTTTGGACAACTCTCAGTTCAAATCTGGAGAAAGATCTACTTTTCCTAGCCTGAATTTTTGATACTAAAGCTTCACCACTTTTTCAATCTCCTGATAAGACTTAGTCAGCTTCTGTAAAAGTTATGAAAGCTACTGTATTTCCCTCTAAATATTTAAATATTTTCTTGCTATAATTCCCACAGAAATCTCAGAAGAGGCCAACTGCTCCATAGAGGCCATTGCTTACCAGAATGGTCACAACTACTCCCACATATACTTGTCTTGTTATCTGTAATTCCATATAATTCTTCACCATGTATAAGTTCTGGGTCCTATCTTGGGCTGCAAATCCATTGGAAACAGAAATGTTTAGTTATTGTACATTTAGAGAGTTATGCAATGAGATTGTGGTTACAAGTGGAATTCAAAGGAAACATCATATGCAAAATCTTGGAGCAATCAAAGATACTGGGCTTTCATTTCAGAAGCATCTCTCATATTTTATGATGTGAACCATATTGGAATAACACTTGGGATCAATAGGCAGCAGTGGTCCAGTGTTCTCTTACTGCTGAAACAAAATGTCTGAGCTGCTGCATGCTGAAAAGATCCATTGGAAATGTCTTGATTAAAAAACTGTTGAAAAACTCAAAGGAGAGTGTAGTGCAGTGTGGACTTTCCTTCTTACAAAGTGCTGGAATGTAAGATATTTTGTCTGATTATGACTGCAGAACAAATAATTTTTTGTTCTTCCCTGTAGAACTTAGAGTAGATGCAACCATCTCCTGTATAAATCAGTTATGGTATCATTGTAAGTAGTATTAATAACAACAACGTTACCTGTGGTTTGATTCTTCTACAGAGCTCGTATTTAGAGACGCCTCTATGTGTCACAGGCATTCCCAATGCTTGCTTCCTGGAAAATATTTTTGGATATTTTTAGATCCCTGTACTACCTGGCAATGAGATGGTGTTCACCTTGGTCATGAGTAACCTCACAACGTTGAAAACAGAGTAGATGCAGGCTTTAAGACTTCCATTTTCTTTTCTAGTCATGTAAGAGAAAAGCAAATTAATCTCATGTGTCGGGTAGACCACCTACAGACCAGTATTAAATCTTGATCTGTAGCACCAAAAACCTGCCATTGCTATCAAAAGAAACCAGACTTAATCTTTCACAGCAAATCCTGCAACCCTAGAAAATGACAGGTTTTGGTGATTTAGAGAAATGCAATATTAAATAGACTGCTCAAACATGAATCTATTATCCTCCCCCTATGTCAAGGAAGATGTTACTGAATGTAAAAGCAGATAATAGATTGGAGAAACAAGTACTCTGCTGAGCCCATACACATTAATAGTATCATTTCAGAGAATGACTAAAGATTGCCATGAGTCAACCATTCTTTCTAAACATTTTGTCTAAGAACACCTACCATCCCAGCTTGACTGGCAATAAGCAGATTAACATGCTTCAGTTATGATGGGAGCTCAGTTTGAAATAAATCACTGTTAATACCAGCACATCAGGCATCAGTGCTCCCTCTGTCATGCAGCAGGTCACTTAAAGGGTTATTTTACATACTCTCCATTTGCTAATGCAAGAGTCCTTCGTAAAGAAGATAAGGGAGTGAAGGGCAAGAGTTGTGTTGGTGGGGAAAAGTACTGCCTACAGCTGAATTAAGCCTCGTGTTTATCTGCAGGCCAGCAAAATGGAGTCCTACACAATCACATACGCAAAGTACCTGATGAAGCAATGTTTCAAAAACATAAGGTTCTTTCCAAAACCTGCCTGGCACCCAGTCAGCTCATTAAAGACCTTCTCAAGAACTCAAGTCAGGGCTCTGAATCTAAGATGACATGGTGATATTTTTGTCTCAGGCTTCTGGAATCTTTGTAGCTTTATCATCCTTGAGGTCCAATATGCCTGGAAGTTCAAGCCACAGTCTCGGGGCTTCCAGATTCCCTGGTTCATGAAACAGGGATGCAAAAAAACGAGCACTCAAGAGCTGAATAGTTTGATTCATAATTTATTTAAAAAATTAAAAGAATACTTTTCCTTCAGACAGGAAAAGAAGGAGAAGAAACATAAAGGAAATTCCTTTCCCTTGGAATTATGAAGGTTTCTGCGTTTTGTTCCTGTTCCAAGGTTTAATACATGCACATTAGCACATGGATACACAGCCCTAACAGACCTTAACTGCTTTGATGTGGCTGACAGGGGGATTTCCTCTTAGGATATGTCTTCTACCGCAGTAACTGCAGGATACTGATCTGAATGTATTTAAAATCTCATACAATATAATGCTTCCCTACACTGCAGCCTAATTATATTTGTTGTATATATCCACAGGATACGTTTCCATCCGGTAACAAGAAAAACACTTTGAAATCTGCTTGTCAAAACTTCTACATCAATCTAGGAATTATTATTCCCAGTGAAAAAGTTAAACAGAATAACCTTAGGTATGCTTTTTTTATGTTTTTACTTTCTTTTGAACATCTCAAATTCAAGTCTCATTTCTAGTATGAATTTCAATTGTAGCTTCACTTATCACTCCTATCACTTGTTGGTTCAGATAACAAATCATGGGTAAAATGTTTGTAAATAGTTTGTCTGATGTGGATTATAAAGTTTTCACTTTCACAGTGAATTTAAAATTAATTTCCTTTTAACGTCTGTTGCAATTAACATGTAAGTAAATGGTCTTTGGTATTAAAAAAAAAAATATCTTTCAGTGGAATCTCATAAAGCATCAAGAACCATCTACTGTTTTGTGAAAAGTATGATTCATTCAGCAATGCAGACGCCCCAGGTATTTAACAGTATTTCAGGAGAGTGATGGTGTGTACAGAGAGACAAGCCAAGAAACAGCTACTCTCTGATATCTGGCTGAGAAAGGGTAAAAAGGTGGAGAGAAACTTCTGGGTGGTCCAGAGAGCAATGTGAAGGACAGCAGTCCTCTTTTTGGAGGTTGTTTTCAAATTATTGAAAGCGCACTTGATTCTGATCAGAATAAAGACACTCTTTTCCCAACCGAAAAGAACAGTCTTGTCAAATCACTTTTGTTTGCTTTAAGGACTTCGTCATGTTTCATCTCTGAATCTGAAAAAATAACCAAAAAACAAACAACCAAATAAACAAAAAACCCAGAAAGCCAGTAACATTATCATCCACAACAAAAAATTGTAAAAATAACTTGAAAATTATTTTAAAACTTAAATTCACTTCCTTAGAAATGTGGGTTTCTTCCTAACACCTGAAAATTTCCATCATGATAATGCCTTCTGAAAGCTAGTTTTCAGGAAAAATACAACAATTAATTGTACAGACGGATTGTGGGGTTTTTCAATACAAAACAGCTATTCCTGGTCAGCACCAGTGCCCACAATCACAGATATAAGACTTGCAGCGGTCACAGCTGCTAACCCATTTTCGAAAATGGAGCAATATCTGGATGGATGAGGAAGGAATGGATCTGGAAGAAAAAGGAAGAAAATACAGCTCCAACCATTATTAAAAGGTTCGTTATTCATCTCCAACCCCTTATTTTCCTCCATAAAATCCACATGCTTACATCACCTTCTGATCTGTTTATGTGAATATGTGTATCCGTGAAGGAAAGGAGAGCTGAGCAATTTATTTGCATGTGGGGGAACTGTTGCTTCACAACATGGAGAAGCAATAGCAGGCACACTAAATTAAAAAAAAAACCAACACAAAATAATAGCAGGCACACTAAATAAAAAACAAAAAAGGTCATACTCTTCTCTTAAAATATGGACATTAAAATTGACATTTCTTGATGCCTCTTTATACTATATCAGACCTAATGGTTTTTTCTTTCTTTTCTTTTGTTCGGTTTTTTTTATTTGTGATGTCATTGGGGTATGCAATAATTTACCTTCATTACCTATAACTTTAAAATATTTTGTTGATATTTTTATTGTACTAAGAGAAATTATCTGCAAATCCCAGCAAGGCTGATTGTTTCCATCATTGGTTAGCCTATGTGTTCCTGTCCTCTTTCTCTCGATCTTCCAATCCATGAAATTATGCTTCTCTTTTACCATGACTCTCATTAATTAATCTGAATGCTTTTAGTAGTCAGTGTTACAATTTTCAACCCATTTCCTTATGCCCTGTGTTTGCTTCCATACAGACATCATGTTGGTATATGCATTCATTTGAGAAAAGTGATAGACAGGTTTTTAAAAGAAAGCTCAATCAGTAGCAGAAGTTTTGGGGGGATTTTTTTTATGTATTAAAGTGTTGCCAAGGAGAAGAGGAAAAAATGAAAAGGAGTTATTGGGGAAAAAACAAACCAAAAAAACCAAGACAAACCCCAACCAAACAGATAAGGAGACAATCCAAGCCAATTTGCTCATATTCTGTAATTTCCATCATTACTGAAGTTTCACATTTCATGTGTGCATGAAGAGATACAGAGGCTATATGTCAATTGCTTACTTTTCCTTTCTTAAATAGTTTTGTCAAATCTGTACTTAAATAAAGAAGATGTATAACAACACAAGTGTTCCTTAACAGTGTATTGGATTCTGAAGCCATTTCTATTGGAGAACCCTGGAGTGCTTCGCAGAGCACAGTGCCAGGTTTGCAATCCTGAGGACATAAATAGTCCCACTAAAGTGAATGAGATCATTATTTGCATGATTAAATATCATAACATTAAACTGTATATAAATGCTACTGCTGTGGGTAGAGAGGGGGAAGGAGAAGAGGAGCGTGACATAAACTTTCAGGTGACAGGAGAGGAATGAATTCTGCCTGATTTCATCCTTCAAAAGTCTTCTACTGACAGTATTATTTTTAAATGGCTTTTAGTGATTTTGTGGCACTGCCAAGTCATTTAGCTCTTTCAGGAAAAAAAACTTTAAAAAAAATCTAATAGCAACAAAAACTGAATAATGCACGTTACTAACCTAGTGCCAACTGAACCCTGTTGGGACTGACAGGACTTAAGAGATGTGTGTGAGAAATTACCTTATTGGACTCCCAGCTCATCCACCCTGCAGTGGCAACCCAGGCTGTGGCAGTCCTACCCCTCTCCTGTTCCCCAGGATGGTCAAGCCTCCTCCTTACTCTGCAGAGCCAAGAGCACTGCTGCAGTGCTCGGAAAGATCTTGTCCCCTCTTGTTAACCCCCTGCAAAGGTGCTCAGGACTTCTGAGGCTGATTCAGGAATATAGGCTAGAAATGAGCACACTCACTGTTACCTAAAGGCACTGCATTGCTTTGCCATCACCACTGAAGAAAGAGTAGGCTCACCAAACACACAGATGGCACAGATCTGGGGGGGGACTGCTGGCATGGAGGAGGACAGGTTTAGTATTCAACATGTTCTATTTCAAATTGGGCATACAGGATGGAAAAAGTACAATGCATTCCAGAGAGGGCAAATGCAAGATATTTCATGTAGGCTGTTATGCGCATATGGACCAAGTTACACCTGCCCAGGCCTTGAGGACAGCAAAGTTTTAGTAGGTCATCAGTTCTGGATAAGTCTGTGATGAGAGGATGACAGATATCTCACAGGATGTATAAATAGGAGTGCAGATCATAAAATGTAGTCTTAGACATAAGAAACCTTTCCTCTGTAGAACCACGCCAAATTGTATACATTACACAGGGGGGAAAGAATGAAAATAAAACCACACACACAAAAAAAATATCACAGTATCACAGTATAGATAAGGCTGGAAAGGACCTTGAAGATCATCTAGTCCAACCTATAATCCAACTAACCTATCATCTACATCTAGATCATAAATAAATATATATATATATATATATAGTCCAGAACAAAAAAAAGGAGATATATAGAAAATGTTACCTATGGGAAAAAAAATAACTAAAATTAGGTTATTTAGAAATTTTAGCCTAACACAAGAGAAGGAGAAGAAGGATAATACATTCATTAAATATGTATAGACTACTGCCAGTATAATCTGTTCTCCCTGTTCATGGTGGACAGGACAAGAAGTGATGTGCTTAGTGAAAGCTTCAAGGAAAGTTCAGGTTAGATATGAAAATGATAAGCATAAAAATAGACTGCCTGGAGATATACAGGGCCTTTATTGCAGAAACAATAGTGAGGTAGAGTTCACTCTGTCATAAAGCCAAGGACTCTTCCAGCACTGTGATTCAGTGATTACAACATTAGAGAACTGAGAGCTCCTTATCTTGGTTTCATCTTATCTCTTTTGAATGGGTGTCTCCTTAAGCTGCATTGCATATTTTTTCCTTTTCCTTTGATTTAGCTTGATTTGTGTTGAGCAATCTCAATGAGAAAGATGCTTTCTTTCTGTGCCCTAGGATAATACCTCTAACAATTATAAGTTCTTTTATAAAAGAAATATATGCCATTACATAAGACTTCCCCACTTATAGTAACATTTTCATCTTGAAGTAATGTGTAATTTCCAGGGGATTTATCTAGGAGTAAGGATATGTGTCTCTATTATTACTGTGAAATTAGTATTAACCCTTCCAGGTCAGCAGGGTCATGCTGAACCACAGGAAAGACTCATCCCTGTTTACAGGAACATCACTCTTTCCTTATCTGGGCTCTTGAACGCAAGAATTTCCTCTGCTTATATCTGTACAAAACCTGCCTCACATCTGGGACACAGACTTGGCAGGAGTTCCCAAATCTATTGTAGTGCAAATACGAAAACAATCGGTGAAATCCTTCCTAAATCTCCATGTCCTCTTAAGAATAAAAGATGAATTAAATAATGACAGCTGGAGGAGTGTTCATGGAGGCTCAGGCCCACTGTAAGTCAAGCATCACATGCCATGTTCAAGCACCTGACTCCCAGCAGAGGCTAGAGCTCCTAGTGGGGTAGCACTCTTCCAGGCACTGTTGTTCACACACATCCTCACTGCTAACAGAAGGCAGCTATGCATTTATATCAAAGCATTCAGGAGGCATCTTTCTTGTCTTTTGAAACACAAAGAAAACCTCTTTCCCTTAATTTGCCATGGCCGAACTCCCTTTCCCCCAAGACAGGGTTAAGGTCTTTGTAAGGAGGTTTATTCTGGGCAAAGGAGGGATGTGAAAGGTAAAGACAAATACCCGCTCTTCTTCAGGCTGTGCCACTGTGCACAACATATTCAGGTTTGCTGGCATAAAGTGAGCCCGGAAGGACAGGCGCAAGGACAACGTCATTTACCAATGTGGGGAGTGAACTCCGGGTTTTGTGCATGGGACAGTTTTTGTTATTTCTCTAGTGTCTCACACACTCACTTAACACAGAGTGGTCAGAGCCACAGTCCTGGCAGTGACGGCGCCATTCTGATAGGACCTGAACATGACCAGGGAGAGGTGGAGGATTTCCCAGGGCTCCCCCATCCTGAAGGAGAGCGTTAGTTCCGAGCAAGGCCTGAGGTTCTCCCCTGTGCGGGGGCCTGTCTGCACGATCAGCTCTTACTGAGCGTTGTGGATGGATGCACCCGACAGGCGCTGCGGGACAGTCCGGGTCACATACAGAAGTGCGGGTCAAAGAAATCTATGTGGAGGAGCCTCCTGGGACCAGGGGATCTGCTCTGAGACACCCGCCGCCCGCTGTCCCTTCCCGGCGCCGCGGTTGCCGCTGCGGCTGCTTTAACCGGGCCGGGGGGGTGCGGGCAGCCCCGCCGACGTGGCGGG
>WEKX01004436.1:232711-258329 GCA_013390025.1 Pitta sordida | reverse complement strand
AGAATAACCTGTGAACCTGTGAGTGATCAGTGTGTCTGGTCAAAACAAAGATGAATTTTTTTTCTGGATTTTAAGATCTGGGAACTTTAATCATTATCTAAAAATACTTGATGCTAATCCAAATGTGAATTAAAAGAAGGCAGTAAAAATACTTTCTAGGAATTATTTTTGCAACATCACAGCTTATTTTGTTTCTTTTTAGTGTATAAATTGATGAGAGATTACCCAGTTAATTGTGTTTACAGCATTTTGAGACTAATTCCTCTGAAGTATAAAGCAGCTATGGTGAGGGAAGCTTGTACAACATCTTGGTATTGTTTGCGATGCCCAACCATAGAGATGGGAAAAACTTGTGTACCTCACTTGAGTTACAGTCAGTGCTGTATGCACACTGATGTGCTTTTCAGGAAAAAAAATGCTTGAAATACCATGTATTTTGTCCTGTAAAGAGGATAAGAAACACACCTGTCTTTAAAGATTAATTAAACTTATGACTCCTCTTGTATCTTGCAGGAATTTAGACACAGATTACTTTAATATATGTAGTTGTCATTGAAAAGCTATCAATAGGAAAATAGAATGATTTTTAACTAAAAACTATTTTGTCAATTTACCAATATGCTGTACTGTAAGTGAATATTGAAGAGTGCAGAAATAAGTGTGTCTTAAGTATGTCAATTTTTTGTGAATTTCCAGTAAATCCTTCATGTCAGAGAAGGTGGTTTTCTGGTTGTTGAGAAGAGTACAGGGAAAAAAGACAGTTTCATCCCGCTAAGAGCTTTCCCAATTAACGTTTCTCTTGAAGGTCTTGTGTTGACCTGAATTTATTTAACCTATATATTTTTTATTTTCATTTTTATTTATCTCTTAGTATATAAAATGTATTGTCTGGCCAAAGACCTTGCTGTGTAAGAGTGACTTGGGAGATTGTGGATATGTTATATTGACACTGGAGTCAGTCACTGTCTTGCTATAGGTATGTCAGAATGACTTGTGCTTTGGCAGGCAGCCAAAAGCCATTTGTAGCATATTTCTTCACAGAACTGTGCTGTAGTAAGAAAGAGTTGGTAGACTTGAGTTGCCAGACTGCCAGTTTGTGAAACATGTCTTCAGTATCTTTTGACTTTGACCTTTCATAGTAATTTTTGTTCATCCTTATCTACAAAACTCAATTATTAGTGATTTCACAGAATCACAGAATACTATGAGTTGGAAGGGACCCACAAGGGTCATNCAGTACTCAAGATGTGGTCTGACCAGCACCGAGTACAGGGAAGGATAACCTCCCTAGTCCGACTGACCACACTGTTCCTAATACAGGCCAGGATGCCGTTGGCCTTCTTAGCCACCTGGGCACACTGCTGGCTCATATTGATTTAATTAAATGATAAAGGGATAAAGCAACATTGAGAGACTTAGTGAGAGCAAGGCTGCTGAAGCCTTGAGTGGGTCAGCTCTGAGCAGATGTAACTGGCAGTGTGTAAAGAAAGCTTGTGCATGCCATAGCCACCGATATATCAGGGCACCTGGCAGTTCTCTGGGATCACAGGCAGACAGGTTTATGCAGTAAATTTAATCGGAAAACAAGTATTCTGCTTGTGCATGCATCTAGGGCTTTGAACAGTCTGTTTTGAGCTACAGTGGAAGGAGGCAGAGACATAAAGAAATATTTATCAAAAGAACTTGGATGGAGAAGCACTTAATGCAAAGCAAGCATCAAGTAAGAACCTGGCTCCTCCCAAAGTCCAGGTAAGTAGGAGTCACAGCCTTAACCTATTCTGGAAGAATTCACTATACAAAAATAATAGTTGAGAAAATTGTTTCCAAAATTAAATGGTCTCAGGAAAATGTGTTTAGAAGAATGGAGATGTGCTGCCCCTGCTTTCAAACTGCAGCGGGATTAACTTCAAATGAACTCAGAAATAAAAAAAAGACAATTTAAAATGTTATCAAATTCCATTTGAATTAGAAAATGGCACCAGAAGGAAGTAATTTTATTGTTCTGAGACCAAACATTCAAAAGGTTAGGGTTAAAAAGACAAACTTGCGATTTTTTGAATATTTGTGACTATGTGGTCTGATACTGCGTTTAATTACGGAGTCGCACAAACACTTTTTTGGGAAGTGCCTCATTCATTGAACAGAATTTAGAGTGTTCCGTTAATTGTTACAGGGGTTTTTTTATCCTCTTTCAACACATGGTTTAAGGGTTGAACATAGATGTTGCTGCTATCTGCTCTAAAGGCCATGTCATTAATTTCTTTCGTGTGCTTTTATACACTGTGCAATTGGAATATGGTTTGTTATACTGAAAACACAATTATGAGATAAATGGGGCTATTTTGTAGTGTGAAGATAGGGAAATGATGGCATAGATATTAAAAGGAAAGCATTTTGAAAAAAAATCACAAATGAGCTTAAGTGTTTCAATTAAAACTTTCCTGCAAAAGTCCTGTGGCAGTAAGATGACTGTTAAGAGGGAAATGTCCTATGGTAGTGTTTGCTAAAATTAAAAGGGGCTGCAATAAACTTGTGTAGAGGAAGCATTGGTCCTAATAGTAAACAGTGCTGTAGCCCTGTCTTCTAACAGCAGCAGACATACTTGTTAATGCTTTTGGCTTACACCATATTTCATTCAGCATTTTCTTCCCTAACAATTTTGTTTGTATATTTTGCCTGAGGAAAAAGTTAGAGTAATGTAGGAATTATATTTAAGGAAAAAAAAGAAGAAACAAACCAAAAATCAGTGTAGGGATAGGGGCCTGCAGAGAGCTGGACAGATTGGAGAGATGGGCAGACTCCAATAGGATGAGTTTTCACAAGTCTAAATGTTGGGTTCTGCATTTTGGTTATAACAGCCCTAAGCAGAACTATAGGCTGGGGATGGAGTTCTTAGAGGCGGAAAGAGATTTGGGGGTATTAGTGGACAGCAAACTCAACATGAGCCAGCAGTGTGTCCAGGTGACTGAGGGCCAATGGCATCCTGGCCTGCATCAAGAATGATGTGGCCGGTAGGTCAAGGGAAGTTATCCTTTCCCTGTACGTGGCACTGGTTAGACTGCACCTTGAGTATTGTATCCAGTTCTGGGCCCCTCAGTTTAAGGAAGATGATGAGGTGCTGGAATAAGTCCAGAGAAGGGCAATTGGGATGGTAAAGGGGCTGGAAGATAAACCTTATGAGGAGAGGCTGACAGGAAACTCAATATGAGCCAGCAGTGTGCCCAGGTGGCCAAGAAGGCCAATGGCATCCTGGCCTGCATCAGGAACAGTGTGGTCAGTTGGTCCAGGGAGGTTGTCCTTCCCCTGTACACGGCGCTGGTCAGACCACATCTTGAGTACTGTGTGCAGTTCTGGGCTCCCCAGTTTAAGAGGGATGTTGAGCTGCTTGAGAGGGTCCAGAGGAGGGCAACAAGGATGTTGAAGGGACTGGAAGGCAGGCCCTATGGGGAGCGACTACGGGAACTGGGGTTGTTCAGCNACTCTCTCTGTGAAAAACCGCTTCCTAATGTTAAGATTGAACCTCCCCTGGCGTAGCTTGAGGCCGTGCCCTCTCGTTCTGGTGTCATCAGCCTGAAAGAAGAGGTCCACACCCATCTGGCTGCAACCTCCCCGCAGGTAGTTGTAAACAGCAATGAGGTCCCCTCGGAGCCTCCTCTTCTCCAGACTGAACAGTCCCAGTTCCTGTAGTCGCTCCTCATAGGGCCTACCCTCCAGTCCATTCACCATCCTCGTTGCCCTTCTCTGGACCCTCTCAAGCAGCTCAACATCCCTCTTAAACTGGGGAGCCCATAACTGCACACAGTACTCAAGATGAGGTCTGACCAGCGCTGTGTACAGGGGAAGGACAACTTCCCTGGGTCCGACTGACCACACTGTTCCTGATGCAGGCCAGGATGCCATTGGCCTTCTTAGCCACCTGGGCACACTGCTGGCTCATGTTGAGTTGATGGTTTGTTTCATTAAGATCAAGGGGCAGAAGTTGTGAGCTGTTGGAATTAGCCCACATAGGCATATGCCTGCGACTTCCTGATGGTTTACAAGGGAATTGGTGACAGAGCAGCAAGTTGAATTTAGGTTTTCTGAGGAAAAAGATAGAGTGCCACCTATAGAAACAGCCTAGTTTTACTCTAATCTGTAGAGCTGGTGGAGACATCCTCACAGGTGTTGATTTTTGATTTTCAGTAGTAGAGAAATTCTAAAAATTAGAGAACACCCTGTAATAGGATCTTTTAAAACATTTGGCATCCCTATGGCATGTGCCATTTCTTACTCACTAGTATCATTAGGAAAACACATTTTCAGAAAGTAGTTAAGCCTTTTTCTTGAGCAGCTGAATAAACTGCTTTCTTGGGACAAATATTGTTGTAATGCGGATGGAAACCTTTATCAAAGTTTAGTCTGAAGTCCAAGAGATATTTCTTGCCTTCCTTTCCTCTTCCCCTTACACCATCTGCTCCAATTCAAGCTCTTAATGAAAGGCTTCAGGATAACAGAAGATGTGAGGTAAGTTGTCCCTGGAAGCTGGAATGTGTATGAGAGAAAAGGCAGGTTTTTTTCAGTTGGGCAGCATGTAGCAGACCACGTTTGCAAATCAGTGATGAAAGGGCAAGGTGTTTCAAACACCCTGAAAATCTGACTCCTACAAAAAATCTATTTTTCATGTATTTGAAAGAGGTACTATTTAGCAATTCTTTTTTTTGATACAGATACTTACTCATTTTTTCTTCATACTGTCTTTCTGTGGATTTGATGAACATAGAAAGGAACATGGGGAGAGCATCATTTAGCGACTCTTCGTACAAGAGCATAGGCTGGGGAAGTATTAAGCACTGGGATCAAGTACCTTTGGCAGTCCTTCACATTCTATGTGTTCTGTATATATTATTTAGCCTGTCAGCAGCCAGTTTATCGGTCTCAACTGCTTAACCCTGACAACCAAAAGGCATCTCCTTACATACATCATGATTCTGTAAAACTGGATAGAGCAAGCAGTCTACTAGATTTGGTGCTGTCTTTTACTGACAGTGAACTTGAATTTCACCAGTTTTGCTCCCTTGAGGTTTAAGGTAAGTCTGGGTCTTCAGAGTTGGAAATGAGTATGAATTGCTTTCCTAGATCAGTTGGAACATTATTCAATAGGATGTCTCTTATTTCTCCAGAGAGCCATATGCCTTAGAGCTCTATCTTCTCAATTAAACTACAACGCCCCTCTTTTTCAATTTCCTGAGATTGGTGAAAAGTGATTTTTTTTTTCTTGTTACCATTTTTTTAGGGCTTTTTCTTTCTTCTTACCTTTCTTTGTCATTATCTGTATTCCTAGTGGAATTTGCCTGTGTTAACTTGTTTGCAGGTATCTGGATGAAGATTTTCCAGGGCTGCAAGGATGATTTCTTTTAAATCATGGTGAATTACCTGCATTCCAGTTCATTCCATGACTGAGATTGTACCAGAGAAGAAAGTAGAGAAAAATCCAGAGTGCAATAGTATGGAAGGTGGGGAAGATTCCCACACCCATTTTCTTAGTTACCACCAAAGTAAACCCTGTGACGTCCTGGTCTTCCTTTACTCAGAGGAGAGAGAGTACAAAATTGTTAGCAAAAGAGGCTCTAGACCTGGAACTGTGCTTAGCCAAAATCCCTTCTGCAAGGAAGATATTTTTGTCGCTTGTGTTTGGTATCACATCTTGGCATTGAGACAATGTGGGTTTGTGTTCTTTTCACTATTCTTGTTAAGCTTTTCCTATACTACACAAAAATACTGATTTATTGCTCATATTTTTGGTTAATCATTCCAATCGATTTTTAAACTACCAAATTTTGACTAGATTAGGTTACATTTTTCAGCATGTCATAGTTCTTTAGCCAAAGAAACCTCAAAATGGACACAGTGTGGAGTCACTGTTCATCACTCACCCCAATCCCTGCACTTCAAGGTGACTGTTGTCTGCTTATTTTGTTCAAAAGTCAGTCTCAGATATCTGCTCTCTACTCACTCACTTGTCTGTGTTGGTGTGCTAGGGAGTAGATGTTTTGATTGTTTGATTGATTAGAGAGATGTTGAGATACTAGAATGTGTTCAGAGAAGGGCAACAAGGATGATGAAGGGACTGGAGCACAAGCCCTGTGAGGAGCAGTTGAGGGAGCTGGGGTTGTTTAGCCTGGAGAAGAGGAGGCTCAGGGGTGACCTTATTTCTGTCTATAACTGCCTGAAAGGAGGTTGTAGTCAGGCGAGGGTCAGTCTCTTCTCTCAGGCAACTGGTGATAGAACAGGAAGACACAGTCCCAAGATCCATCAGGTGAGGTTTAGACTTGATAATATTCTGTGATTCTGTGTGATATTAGGAAGTAATTCTTCATTGAAAGGGTGATCTGCCATTGGAATGGGCTGCCCAGGGAGGGGTGGTGTCATCGTCCCTGGAGGTGTTTAAGAATAAGCTTGATGAGACATTTAGTGACATGGTCTAGATGATGGGCTACTGTTGGATTATAGGGTGGACTTGATCTCTTCCAACCTTGTCGATACTGTGATTGACAGACTCTATTTAAGGGCTTTCTTTGCTGATGTTTTCAAAACCTCCTTCCCTCAAAGAGTCTTTTACAAAGGTTCTGCTGATGTTTAAGTAAAATTTTTTGCCTTGTGGCACTCCACAGGGATGTAGGAGTGAGCACTGAAGAACTGTGCAGAATTAGTTTGGTTGCAAAGGACAGAAGATCAGTGGCAACTGAGGAACAGAGGCCGGAATGACAGTTACTCTGACTGCTGAGAGGACTTGAGAGGAAGGAGAGACCTCATGAAATCTGAGAACTGTTGCTCACCAAAGTTTCAATTTTTCAGGAAAGATTACATTTTTCAGGAAAAATCAATGATGTTGATTTTTTTTCTTATTCTGGGATATATATGGGCACTTGTAGCTCCAACTGCAGAATGACAATCTATTCAGGCAAATAATTAAAAATGTAGACCCGATAAAAGCAATTCAAAACTGCTATCTTACTTTTTTGAACAAGTCTCACTTGTCCACTGAAATAGGCAATGCAGGATACCAAAATTTTGGTGAAGTTGTTTGCTTGATCTGTTATGCATTACAAAAAATGTGGTGAAGTAGAGGATCAAACATGAAATTAAAAGGGATGATATAAAATTCTACAATTTATAATTTTTATTTAATAAAATAGTGTTGGAAAAGTACTATTAGAGGAACAGGCAAAGCTCTGAGCTATTGAAAGGATCAAGTGAGTAGTTTCTGAATTTTTATTATGTCTATTAGATCCAGCAAAATTGTGACCACACCAGATAACTCATAAAATTTCAAGGACTCTGAGTCAGAATATCAGTAGCTCTGTAAATTATTACATTTACAGAGCTTCAGTAAGGGTAAAATATTGATAATCTGTATACATCAAATCTATGTTATTTGAATCCTTTTAATTTCATTTTTAAAAATTTTGTTATGAGACAGAATACATATATTAATTTTATTGAGAAGGGGATGAGTTGAAGTGAAAACAGGTTCCAGCCAGGTGGATCAGTCTTGGAATGGGAACATACTGTGCTGAATTGCCCACACAGTGCTGCCAACGTATATGAGTCATGAATACCAATGCCACTTCCATTTATAGATTCCTTAGGAACAGAGGCAGCTATACATGCCATTGAGTGGCAAATTTTTTTTAAACAAGGTTTGGACTGAAAATGTTGTGCTCCACAGAACTGATTAAATCAACATAATACAACCAAAGTAATTGCCCTTTGAGAAATCATTGAAGTTGCCAAATGTAGCCCCCATCCTCTAGGGAAGTTCCAAAGCTTCAATAATTGCTTTTGTCCCCAGAACACTCAAGCCATCAGAAATGTTCAGATAAGACATTAGCAATGAAATATTGTGAATGTCAATATTCCAAAGTACAAACTTCTGGAAACAAGCTGTTTAATTCTTATTATGCATTACGAATATTCCAAAGTATTAACAGCATATTGAATCAGACTGACATTCTGAAAATTTACAGGCTGAAAAATTGCTACATTACAGTTTGTCCATCTGTTAAGGTGGTCATAGACTAGGGTACCTTGAACTATATATACATGTATATACTATATGTGGAGTGAATCTTACATGCTGTGAATAACCATGTTGTATAACACACTTTCACAGGTTAAGAACACCATATATATTAACTTAATATTTGTGCACATACTTGCTATAAATGCATATATTTTAAGTAAATACAACATCAAATATTTATTGAGGAACCAAGGAATAGTGGTTCCAGATTAGTCTTCCATTATCTTATAGAAAAAAGTAGTATTTGTGGCCTATATAAAACAAGTGGCAAAATATCCATTGTAAACAACGTTTTTGTGCCTGAAGTAATTATCAGGCATATATCAGGGATATATATTGCTTCATAATTTCCATTTAAAAGAATATTCTTATTCTTTATTCCACAGTAAAAAAAGAATTTAAGGAATGCTACTGTCCATACATTTATACACAAATGTGCATATCCATATGTATATTTTTATAGTTATGTCTACATCTTGGATAGTCTCTCAGCATCAGAATTTATCACTTCTCAACAGAGGAAGTTTCTGGCATCTGGATGAGAGCACCTACCCTGCCAGAGCACACACATAGGATCACGTATTTTAGCCCTATGAACATAGTTTGGATTGAGAACTTGAAGTTGTCACTTGTGTCCTATAAGAATGTCTTAACCTTGAGGCAATTTTTGGGATGTTACGATTTCTGTGTCTCTTGTGAAAATGGTTCTGCTTTATGTAAGTAATTAAAATACTAATTGAATCTGGATCTCAGAACTTGACATGAGTCCCATAACCAGTGGGCTTAGAAAAACAGCCTAGTTAGCCCTGTGAATGTGTAATTAGTTATACAAGATGAGGTTACTTCAGTAGAATAATTGAGAGCAGCTCACCTGAGAATAGCAGGCAAGCTGGTAATTAGTGCACTCACCTAGTCTGTAGGAAATCCACTCATTCCTGGTATGACGGCTTTTGCTGGGATTTGGACTTGATGATCTCCAAGGTCTCTTCCAAACTCGCTAATACTGTGATACTGTGATCTTGGATTTCCAGTTTGGTTGTGCTTGGTTGGATTGTGAATTGTTTCAGAGAAAAGCTAACTAGATTTCCAGAAGAATTTTTAGATGGTTTGAGGTTTCTCTGGATGAAGAACTAGAGAAAAAGAGATCCATAGAATTTTTTGTAGCAGAAGAGTTTTTTCCTGCATAGCTCTGTAAAGGATAACAGCATAAGGAATTCAAGAGTAAGAATTCCTGAAATCATTAGTAAGGATTCCTGAAATCATTAATCTGTTAATACGTGATTTAGAATAACACATAACACTCCTTTTGCTGATAGAAAAAGTAGATGTGATGTTTGTATTGGCCTGTATTTTTATCTTGACTTCCCCTAGTGTTTACATCTTTTTCTTTCTCCTGACATCAGAGTTATGGAAAAGCCTGAGCACTATGTTTATGATAGATTCTGCATACTCTACAGCAGTTCCTTTAGGAAAACAAAACTCAAATATCTAGGAAATGTTGCAACCTATCTTGCCTTTCAGAGGATATGACAAGCTTCCTCATTGCACAGTACGTGGTGTCTGCCTGCAAGCCTGCTGGCACTCTCTGCGGACAGGTCCCAGACACTTGTGATAGTCTGTCCCTTTCCAGATACTCTCTGCCCATCAGATAGATCAGTGAAGAGTATTGACGAGACATTTTGGAGTAGCTTGCGCTGCCCAAATTCTTGACCGTATTTGTTCTTTGGGATGAATGGAGAACTCCTCTCCAAAATAGACTGAGACTGTGTACAACACACCCTGAGCTTTAAAATACTAACTCCTTTAAAGTACTTTGGCAGAACACAGCCTCACAGAAAGTCTTTTTGCCTTCTCTAAATGCTCACTGTTTGCACAATGAAACAATCTGTCGTGCCTTAGAAAATAAGAGGGTAAGTGCTCCTGCAGTTAATTGCTGTTTGGGGAATTCCGTAGATTATATAGTCCTACTCATGTGAAATTGTACTGTAACAGTCCAATACTTAAATTGCTGAATGTACCTATAAAGCTGGTCTGTTCCGTTACCTGCTTTGGTTGACTGTATGTTGGCTCCATAATTTGCATGAGGGAATGGATAAATTAAGGCTGATATAAGTTTCTGTCATAACGTATTGCATAGTAAGTCTGTGAGTTACAATGGTTGCTGTCCTTAACTGCAGACTCTCTTGGCTCTATAGCCTCCTTTTGTTTTGTTGTTTGTTTTTTTTAGTGAAAATTCTGTTGTGTTGCCAGTGAATTATCCCAAAATGTGCTTTGTTTCTTTCAACTAAGCAAACCTGATGCTGTGAGACTGGAACAGCCTTCTGACTACAACAGAGAAATAGTAGATTGCTCCTTCTGCAACAGTCCTTTAGTACTTCTTGGCAATAGAATTCTTTCTGGCATTTAGAGACAAATATTACTGAAGAATCTTGTTCAGCTTAACTACTCTGATGTTCAGTAATGGGAAGCATTAAAGTGATACCTAGATCCACTACAGTGGGTAGATTGATGTTCAGTGATAAGGTGAACTATTATTTTTGCTGTAATTCTGAGCTGTCTGATGGCTATGTGTCAATGTCCTCATTTGAGATGTTTTGAACTTCTGAATGCAAGTTGTTTCTACTTTTGCACCTTTGAGCCAGTCAGGAGACCAAACAGGTTTTCCAATATCATGGTCCCATAATTTTCTCTTTATGTCTGTTAACTGCACAGGTACATTTCCTTCTGTGTTACTCTTCTTGCTCTCCTTTCCATTTTCATTCATACTACAGGTTATCACTTGACTTTCTTAAAGCATGTGTTAGTGTCAGTTGTCCCTTCCTTCTTCCTAGGCGTTAATATTTTGTGTCCACATGCTCAGCCTATGATACCTGACAGTATTCCTGACTAAGAGATTCTGGATTTTCCCATTAGTCTGTTAAAATAAGTTGATCTTCGGTCAAATGCAGTTGTAGAGTTCTGTGACTCTGCACTGGGCAGAGAGAACAGATCTAATAACACGTCTGAAAATTTTGTATTGAATAGCAATTTTGATTCATGCCTCTTCTTTCAACCCCTCCCTAAACTTTTGCAAGTTTATAAAAGCCTCCTCCTGACCTTGGTTTTCATTACTTGAGTTGTGGGAGAGTTCAACCATCATCATCGAGGGAGTTCGACCATCACCATCGTCTACTTTCTAAGAGTTAAAGTTATGCTAATTTATTGGTATTCATTTATCTGCTCTGAAGTTGGTTTGAAATATTTAATAGTCATGGGTTTTGGCTTCCCTGTCAATAAAGTAACCAATATGTTTTGCTGTGTCTGCTGATAACTAATTTGCTTCTTCCACTTGGGAAATGAAATAAAAATCACCCAAAAGTACCTGTTGTCCATGAAACTTCTCAGTTACTCACTGCAGTTAATTTTGTCGCACTCCTGTCATGACCAGTATTAACAATAACAAAGGTATTATACATTCTGGTCTTACTCCGGTTATGATTACAAACAACTGGACTTTCTGCCAGCACAATTGCTATTGCAATCTTTTGAAATATATTTTTGATATTTTTGATATTTTTGTGAATGGTGCTTGTCACCATTAACTGTATAAAATGAGAACAAGCACTTGACACTGCTGGTTTAAAATCTGGATGGTGCTTCACTTTCTGATCCAGAAACATACTTGCTTCTTGACAGGTTGCAGAAGGAAATTGCTCTTGATTTTTATATGCTCCCTGGTGTGAAGAATAATGCAGGCTATTGCTAAACGTGGAGGCTGTCAATGCTACCATCATCTAAAATGCCTGCTCAGTGTCTTTCTTCAGTCCTATTGGTGTCATTTGTACTTTCTATACTCTTAAAAGCATGAGATAACTAATGGTTTATTTGTCCCTTCTTTAGCAAATGCTCTCTAACCAATTTTTTCTTTTTGCATTTACTCACTTTNCCCTCCCTAAACTTTTGCAAGTTTATAAAAGCCTCCTCCTGACCTTGGTTTTCATTACTTGAGTTGTGGGAGAGTTCAACCATCATCATTATATAGTCTACTTTCTAAGAGTTAAAGTTGTGCTAATTTATTGATATTCATTTATCTGCTCTGAAGCTGGTTTGAAATACTTAATAGTCATGGGTTTTGGCTTCCCTGTCAATAAAGTAACCAATATGTTTTGCTGTGTCTGCTGATAACTAATTTGCTTCTTCCACTTGGGAAATGAAATAAAAATCACCCAAAAGTACCTGTTGTCCATGAAACTTCTCAGTTACTCACTGCAGTTAATTTTGTCGCACTCCTGTCATGACCAGTATTAACAATAACAAAGGTATTATACATTCTGGTCTTACTCCGGTTATGATTACAAACAACTGGACTTTCTGCCAGCACAATTGCTATTGCAATCTTTTGCAATATATTTTTGATATTTTTGATATTTTTGTGAATGGTGCTTGTCACCATTAACTGTATAAAATGAGAACAAGCACTTGACACTGCTGGTTTAAAATCTGGATGGTGCTTCACTTTCTGATCCAGAAACATACTTGCTTCTTGACAGGTTGCAGAAGGAAATTGCTCTTGATTTTTATATGCTCCCTGGTGTGAAGAATAATGCAGGCTATTGCTAAACGTGGAGGCTGTCAATGCTACCATCATCTAAAATGCCTGCTCAGTGTCTTTCTTCAGTCCTATTGGTGTCATTTGTACTTTCTATACTCTTAAAAGCATGAGATAACTAATGGTTTATTTGTCCCTTCTTTAGCAAATGCTCTCTAACCAATTTTTTCTTTTTGCATTTACTCACTTTTCTAATTCCTGACATTTTGAAGTTTTTAAATGAATGTCAAACTGCCTGAAGATCTATATCACCAAATCTTGTCCATCGTTTAGGCTTTGTCATTTAAAGACAATGTAAGCATATTTTGATTTCTACTTTTTCTTTGTATTTGTTATTTATTGAGAATTTTTTTGCTTATGTGTTCGGCAGGAGTGTTGATTTAAAAAAACATCTGTTGGCTGCTTAGTCTCTTCTAGGACTCATTTGACTCTATTTCTCTAGGCCTTTAGTCACCTGCTTTGGTGTGTTTTGTCCCCCACTCCCCTTGTGCCTATTCTTATCTAGTCTTTTGCTTTCTTTTTCTTATTGCTACTAAAATAACATCAGAAAATTATTCCTTCCTTTTTAATCTAATTCTTTTGGGAAGTCTTTCTACTTTTCTACCTGTATATGGAATAATTGTAGTTATCACAAGAAGCCTAAGTTTTCAAGGTGGTTTTTACATTTCAGGCTTTCAATTGCAAACTGTAAACTGTCGTGGTTTGACCCTGGCTGGATGCCAGAGATTCACCCACAACCTCTCCTGGAGGAAAAAAAAATGACAAAGGTTTATCACAGGTAAAACAAGACAAGCTACAAGTGGGGAATATAAAGGATTTATTTATTAAAAAGATCAGAGCTTAATGTGAGAAGCATAATTTTAAAGGCAACCTTTACCCTCCCCCCCCCAGCCTCGCTTCTTCTTACAACAGGTATATTTCCTTTGTTCCTCCAGGAGACAAAAAGGGGGAACAGGGGTAGGGGAAAAGCCAGGCAAGTTGGTATTTCTGACCAGTTTTAGGGTAGGAAACCATCTCTCTGCCTTTTCATAAAGTCCTCTCTCTCTCACGAGAGGAAAAAGTCTTTCATGACCCTTTCCCAAGTGAGATCCTGACCCAGAGGCGACAACCCTTCCATTCTCTTTTGCCCAAGAGTCACAGCACAGGATGCAGTCTTTTAAGCACTCGCTTCACTGCTTCATTTGTGAGCCCATCCCAAAGTACATAGATCAGATCATACCATAATGCAATTCTGTCACAAAGCGTCTGTCCAAAGGATCTCTGCCAAGCCCTGCTCTGGCCATGTGTTTCTGGGCTCCAAGACATCTGCATCTTTCCAGGATAATCCTCCATCTTCAGTGTAGCCACAGGTGGATTCTACATCTCTGCTCTCTCTCTATTCCATAGGTTTGCAGGCAGACAGTCTGCTTCACTGTAGTCCTNTATCTAGTCTTTTGCTTTCTTTTTCTTATTGCTACTAAAATAACATCAGAAAATTATTCCTTCCTTTTTAATCTAATTCTTTTGGGAAGTCTTTCTACTTTTCTACCTGTATATGGAATAATTGTAGTTATCACAAGAAGCCTAAGTTTTCAAGGTGGTTTTTACATTTCAGGCTTTCAGTTGCAAACTGNATGCCCTCATGGCTGCTCAACCTCTCACAGGCTCTTCTTCAGCCATCTTCTTTGCTGTTTCTTTGCAATTTTTTTCTCCCTTCTTAAATATGTTATCACAGAGGTGCCTCCGTCTGCTTCTGACCTTGGCTGGCAGCAGAGGCCCAGGCAGCAGCTGCCTGGTGTTACCTCTGCTAGTTTGCCCCACCCCCTGCTGCCAGAAGAAAAAAAATACTCAAACCAGGACAAAACTTAAGTCCTTTTTTGAGATTCTTGTCTTTGATTTTCACTTTAGCCATATAAATGTTACTGTTGCACCCTGTATTTGCTTGTTTATGTGCATAAATATTTGCTGAAGGATTGTAAAATTTAGTTTACATGAAGTTGTACATTAATTACAATATTACTTTCTATTTTCTTGAATGAAAATAAGAATTTTCCATGGGGAAGTCACATAGTTTTCTGTGAGAAAAATATTTTGGTAACCAAATTAAAGGCATATTGAGCTAAGAATATCTCTACTACTTTGGTGGTACCGAATCTGTTCTCATGAGGTAAATACGCTACAGTGTTGATGACGGTTAAATGCATTTCAACTACTTTTAAAAGTGAATTCTTTAAGTATTTCACTGGTAAGCATTTGAAAACAAAATCTATTTCTTCAGTGGTGTACTGGTTTGTTCATGCTGTGTTAACTTAATGTTAGTTTAAATTGTTGTGTCAGGATATGTATTCATATTGCAGTTCTCATATGCCGCTAAAAAATTCAGTTTGTTTCTTGCTTTTTCTGGCAACATTACCGGGTTTAAGATGCTTAATATCACATTAAGGCAACTGACTTCTGTTCCTCCCTGATACCAGATATCCAATTTCTTCGTAAAGGATTTGCAAGGATAGACGCTCTTGTTCTAGCAACAAGGCAAGGTCAAAGAATTCCCGTGCTTTAACACACATTAAAGTCCATGCAAGGATGCTTAGTTATTTTAGGGAGAGACCTATTTTAAAAAATTAATTAACTGCTGTCACCTCAACTCACAACCCTGCCAATGCTCCCTCTAGTTCACTGCCTGAGAGTAAAATAATAAAAAGCAACATGATGTTTCTTTTGGAAAATGTAGTAGTTTGACTCTTTCACATGTTCCTTTCCGTCACATCTGAGCCTTGCTGCATTATAATTATTTTTCATTTTTATTTTTAAATACAAAACCTGTACCACTGTTACTAGCAATTCACCCACAGTGGTGTGACAATGCGCAGGACTCAAGTTCCTCCAGCCACTTGCGGTGATAGATCACCTTAAGGCAGTTCAGAGCAATTCACTCGATTTTGAAAACAGCTGCCAGAGCCAACAAGCCTCAGCAGCTGATTCTGACATTCTGGTTACATATAGTGCTGAGCTGCTGTTAGCTCCAGTGAGGATGCTTGTGTATAAATACTGCTGTATGTGAGTTGATTTTGAATTCTCAAAATCCAATTAAGACTGAGGGCTTTCAATTTGCCCTGCAGCTACCTTGACAGCAAAGTAACTTCATTTTTGTAAAGAAAACTGTTATTATAAATGCTTGTCTTGGCCTTGTCTGTGAAAGAATTTTTTCAACAAACTGTACCTTCCCCATTCTGCTCACTAACGAAAATGCATGTCAGTGAAACACAGTGGAGTTTGCATTCTTTTTAGAGAAAACACACTCACTTGGCACCATGAGCAACTAAAAAACAAAACAAAACCCCAACATTTGGTAGTAAATATTTTAGTGTGGATTTTATCCAGTGTGGATTTTATCCAGACTGCTCGAGTGGTCACATGCAGATTTAGTACATATACAGAAGGGAGCCAGTGGAAAAACATGCATATTCACTGTCTTACTCTTCCTTTTATTATTAAGAGCCATAAACACGTGATCCTTAGCCCATTTAACTTTTGTATTTTCTCACTATATATGTATTTGCAGTGTGGTGAAAACAAATGTTTAGCAAATGGCAATAGTAATACAGTGTACCTCAGCAATAATGTTCTTTTGGTCTTGCAAAACCTTTTGATGCAGTTGGTACTGATGTTACAAAAATTTCTCCATCAGAGACAAATGGGAGCATCCAAGCCACAAGGTACTAGGAACAATCAAGAAATTAGATGGACTGTCACTAGTTCTTCTTTTTTTCCCCTGCAGTTACCAGGATCATTATTTTTTTCCCTTCTTTAATAGTATGAACTAAAGAAATGAGGCTAATGCAATTATGCCTTTAGGGGTAAGTGATGTGAAAATCTTGCAAATCGCTCCTAATGCTCCAGATAGTATTATTAGAGATTGTCCCTTGAGAGGATTGTGGTTTAAAATTCTGTGTTTCATGGAAATTCTACAGTGGAAGAATCTTCTTTGAGTTAGTATACAAATAAGAGAAGAGCCACAGAGTTTTTAGGACTTGAGGGTTGGTTGTTATCACTTGAAATCTGGGATTGTCTGTCAGAGGCTCCTTATAAACTTTAATAGACAGGCTAGCAATGAGACAATTCTCTCATTAGGGAAGAAATATTTGTAAAATGAGGAAATACAGTAAATTAAATGGCAAGATTTCTCAGTGCAGGGGGGAGCTACTACTGGAACCTGGGCTGTTCGTAAATGATCTAGAAAGGAGAGACAGGGAAAACAATGAATTTAGCGGTACCGTGTCATTGAGGACAAAGAGAAGGGTTGATAATGAAATGGCAAGACTGTCCAAAAATGGAAAATGACACTGAGTACTGATAAATGTAAACCATTGCTTGTATGGAAAAATAATATCATTTTTTGGAAAACAATAACTGGCTCTGGGTTGACTATTGCCGCTCGGGAAAAAAGATGCTGGCTTTATTACCTCAATTCCATGAAAATTTCAGTATAGCTCGACAGCTATCCTAAACATAACGCACTACTACAAATTATCAGAGAATAATGGAGAAGTGTCTGTACCATTGCAGAATTTTATGGTGCAGCAGTGTCTCAAATAGCATATGCATCTCTGGTCCTCCTACATTTCAGAAAAGGATGGTACAGAAACAAGCACAGTGCAAAGAAAAGCCATTAAGGTAACCAAAGATGTGGAAGACTTTCTCTATAAGAAGTAACTTTAAAACCTTAAAAAAGAGATAGAAAACTACAGAATCATGGTAGCGGGATATTAGAACAGACTGGCCAAGTTCTCTCAGCCTTGAAACTGTAAATGCTTTATAACTATTTTGTGGTGTAATCTTTTTCCCTTTTTTGCCCTTCTTTTTCTGTCAATGTAAGTTTTGCTCATGGTATTTCTAAGCCTGGTCAGAGGACAGTTGAGGTGAAAAATTACTTAAAATAACTTACTAGCCTTTATTCTTGCTCTAGACTGTGCTTCACAGGTGACTCTCTGCATTGCTGTTTAATTCCCTACGTTTTGTGGGCAAATATTAACCCAGCATCTGACCCATTTGTTTCTACAAAAGCAAACCTGTGTTGACTCACTATCCTGGCAAAATTTTAATGTGGGCAATTACATGTTTTTCTACTATATTTTCCCTCTGACTTGCATTTCAATAGGTGACTGTATTCTGCCTGTTGCATTTCAAGCCTTTCTAGCTTCCATTTTTGTTGTTCAGTTGTTCTCTGTTACCTGAAAGTACCTTAATTTTGAATTGTGTAGCAATCCATTAAAATATTTTCTCTCTTGACACACAATGCATATTGAAACCTTCAGGGAGGGAATGTACTTCTCTGTGTCACTTTATTATTATCCCAATTACTTTTATATAAGAGAAAATATGAGCATATTTTCAAGTTAAAACCAAGGTGAAACAGCAGAGGACAAATCCACTTTAGTACAGTGGTAAGTGTCCCCACCTGGCGTGTGGAAGACCCGGGTTCGATTCCCGGCAGGGAGACAATGTTAAGAGTTGGACTTGATGATCCTTGTGGGTCCCTTCTAACTCAGAATATTCTGTAATTATTTTTTTTTTTTTATAAAGACCAAGAAGAAGAAAACGTTGTAGTAAAAAAAATTTCAAGACTATAATCGTTGAAAATTGAATCTTCTCAAGATGTCTTAATACAAAAAAGATTAACAAAATTACAGTAGCAGTTTTCTAAACACAAAATTTAACTTGATTTCATTTTTTTCCTTTTTCTTTTACAGTATTCCACTTGTTATCTTGGCTCTGAGGAGTAGATTCCACAGAGATTTTTGCTAATTGCTAATTAGATAATTTCCTTTTTTTTTTTTTTTTTCCAGAGAGTCATATTTTTCCATTAATTTGTGCAATTAGAAAAACAGGAAACGGTCTTTACTTCCAAAACCCTTGTCATTGTTCTTCATTAAACTTTCAATTTGTCATCTTCTTATCAGGTGATAAGGACTACAGAACAGATAGTAATTACCATAAAATGTCAGTCAGNCACAGTCTCAGACTCTGTCAGGGGAGGTTTAGGCTGGATATTAAGAAAAACTTTTTCACTGAAAGAGTGATCAGTCATTGGAATGGTCTGCCCAGGGAGGTGGTGGAACCATCCCAGGAGATGTTTAAGAGTAAGCTTGATGAGGCACTGAGTGACATGGTTTAGATGATGGGATGGTGATAGATAATAGGTTGGACTTTATGATCTCAAAGGTCTTTTCCAACCTTATTAATTCTGTGATTAATACAAGCAACTGAGGAGATAGCATTTGTCACCAATTGCAGTCTCAACAGGTAGTTAACTAATTGCCTCTATGTGACCATCCTCCGTGTGCCTTGGCATAGCTTCTAGGAGGACATGTTCCATGATCTTCCCAGGCACAGAGGTGAGGCTGACCAGTCAGTTGTTGCCAGGGTCCTCCTTTCTAGCATTTTTAAAAATGTGTGCAATGATGCCCCAATATGTCAATATTCATTTGTGGTTGTTTCATGTTACCTTAAAATACTATGTAGTATATAAAATACTATGTAGTATATAATATTATGCAGCAATATTGGCCTTAAAATACTATGTAGTATTTTAAGGCCAATATTGCTGCAAAATATGATACTAAGAAGGAAATGTTGGTGTCTGAGGCCTCTGCAAGGCCTCAGACTGTAGAGGCAGATCTCACAATTTAAGGCAGCAAGCATTGAAAGTGTATGGGTGCCAACCAGTGCCTGACAAGGGAAGAGAAGGAATGAGATTCCCTTGTGCTATGCAGAATTTGTGATAAACATACTTCTCTGTTAATTAGCTGCTTTAAATGACTGTTAATAATCTTAAGCATTTCATGCCAGTATTCTTTAGGCTGTTCTCTAGAAGAACTGAGTGTATCAATGTTGACCCTCAACCATGTCTTTGGCTGAATGTTATACTGGGACCACTCAGTCTGCCACCAAGCTTGGTTGGCTTTTAATGGTTCCCCTTAGGAACCTTTGGCTATATAGAACAAAAGAGTAAGGCAATCATTCACATTCCTTTTGGCAGGTTAATTTATATGAAACAAAGGTCAGATGGTACCTTCTGGGCACATTTTATGTGACTTTATGGGAATTCAATCATGACCTAGTATAAGCAAGGCTGTATGACTCAAGGAATGTGTTGGCTGCCATCTGTCCTGGCTAATGCACTCGTTCAGATGTGTCCCCTAGGCTAAGCAAAAGAATAAAACAGCTGGGAAGGTTTTGCCCAGTTTTAAATGCTCTCCTATTGTTCAGGCATGACTTAATCTTTTGACCATTAATTTATTATGCAAAAACCAGTCAAACATCTGTGGTTAAAATTCAGTGGAATTCATCCATTGCCTATAAACTTGTTAGAAGTGCCTTAGTTTGAAGTTATTCTGGGTAATTTTCTATAAAGAAGAAATTGACCAACCTAATTCAAGTTGCATGAATATTAGGATATCTGTACAGTTTTACCACTACATTCTTAAGCAAATCATCTGTTAATGCAATCCCTTCTGAATTGCTCCTATAGTGAGAGAATAGCACCATTACTTCAGTGTGTTTCAGTGTTTGACAGTAGCTCACAGAAACTTTATCGTATGTAACTGCATACTTGTTGTTCATCAGAACATTTTTCCTAGTTCCCAGTGATTTCCTCTGCCTTCCTTTCCTTTCGTTTATCTCTAATATAATTTACTCAACCTGTAGAGAATTTGAAGGCAAAAAAGAAAAGTAATCTATATTCTGGATTGAGGGAAATCTGAGCTCCTTAGCATTTCTGGGAAGATGTGCGCTCAGAACTGTGGTATTTTGTCAGTTTTGATACTTAAACAGCAGTGACAGAGTCTGAAGTAACAAATTATTTCATTTCTCAAAATGGGAGCAAGAGTACAAATTTGTATAACACCACTTTGTGTATACTGACTGATATTTTAAGTTAATTACTATCTGTTCTGTTTAACTGGTTTGGGCTGGGACTTTTTCTTTATTCTGGGAGTGAAACTATTCATTTTTCTCCATTGTAGTTATTAGTCTACAGCTGAGACATCACCATTTGGTATTGAGAAGACCAGTAAAGTACAGAAACATTCTGGGTCACTGCACTCAGTTTTCTCTCTAGCACATAATTTCCCTCAGTTTGTGAGGAAGAAGGATTTGTAAAAAGGGACTTAACAAGCCTTAGGGTGCTGTAGACCTGCTTCTCTCTGTCCCTTAGTCCTTCCATAGCTACTTTTCTGTGAACTACTTCTCTGTACAGGGAATACTCCATAGCAGAAGCACTAGAATTGGATGTGATTAAAAGGGGCTATACACACCAAGCTTAGGATAATGTTGTGTGGCCTTGAAAATTATTTAGATGTCCATGCTTTAGGGTGCCCAATTGAAATTCTGAACTGTCTCCAGGGTTATTCTTAAAACAGCTGTTCTTGTTTAACAGACATCTAGACATCAGCAAGTATTGCTGCTGTTCCAGTGCTCTTCCACAGATGGCTTTTTCTCCCCATTGAGTATCTTTATTTTCTTTTTCTCTACATACATATTGCATCTGTTTCCATATGTTATGTGTTGTAGACTCTAACACAGGGCAGGAAAACTGTTTCGCAAGGGCAAAGCTTCAGTTTTACTCATTTTGAGTTGTAAAAAATACTCTAAAATATGTTTCTAGGTTTTACAAAAGTCTTCAACTTACAGGCCACTTGTATAAATATGGATGACTTTCCCCAACGTAGTCTTTCTAATTCTTATTTAAGTTTTGTATTCCTGAATGTTGAAGATAGAGGAATGGCAGAATTAACTACAGGAAGAGCCATGAACAAATACTGTAGTCCATGAATATTGCTTTGACTCTGAGATGCAAGTTTCAAGAGTCCCTTAAGATGTTATTTTGTAAACAGTGTCTAGTGTAAACCAGGTTTAGGAAATGACTACTATTGCTTAATGGCTTTCTATGTTAAGTGTGCTCTTCCACCCAGGAAAACAAATGCATAGCAACTGGAAATTTAAAGGGCCTTTTATTTATATCATTTATACTGTTCTCAAAGCAGGACTTTCTATGTGTTTAATGATCCAAACAATTATAATTTGACGTAAAATATTCCAAGCCCATGTAATTACCATAATTGGCAAAATATCTTAAAAAGTCGTACTCTTGAAAAGCCTGTTCTGATCTTCAGCCCGAGTGTTTCCCATTGATTTTAATATGTTTACCAGTTCTGTTACACATGATCCTCCCTAATATTTCCCTATTATCATCCCAATGAGTTTCACCTTGCTTGTGTACATTTTAATTCTCTTTCAACTATCCCTTCCAACTCATAATATTCTGTGATTCTTAGTTAGCGACATATAAATAGAATTCTTCCATCCTATTTGGTACTTTTTGCTACCCTTTGCTTTTGGAATAGTAGCAGGTAAGGATTGCCCTGGGCCAGAGAGAAAGTTTGTCCAGGGACTTGCTGCCCTACATATTTCCCTGGAGCTTCTTGGCAGCTGCAGGGATGGAGAGAGGGCAGCTGTGCTGCTTTGAATGCTGTGGCACTTTTGGTAACAACAGTCAGAGGATGATTAAAAGTGAGGAGGTTTATAGCATTTCCCTGAGAATTTAAGCCCTAATAGTAACAGCTTGTGCTTTTACAGAGATGCTTTTTCAAGGACTTGGGAAAGGCATGTGTTCTTCTCCTCAGTTATTGCCTAGTGACTGCTCAGATGTTTTTTTCAATAACATTTAGAGTTGCTCTCCAAGAGATGACAGAGTATCACAGTATTAGCAAGGCTGGAAGAGACCTTGGAGATCATCGAGTCCAACCGGTAACCCAACACCAACCCATTGTCTAAACCATGGCACTAATTGCCTCATCCAGCCTACGCTTAAACACCTCCAGGGATGGTGACTCCACCACCTCCCTGGGCAGACCATTCCAATGAGCCATCACTCTCTCTGTGAAAAACCTCTTCCTAACATCCAGTCTAAACCTCCCCTGGTGTAGCTTAAGGCCATGTCCTCTCGTTCTGGTGTCATCAGCCTGAGAGAAGAGATCCTCACCCATCTGGCGGCAACCTCCCCTCAGGTAGTTGTAAACAGCAATCACAGAATCAGTAAGGTTGGAAAAGACCTTAGAGATCATCACTATTACCTAATCTAATCTAGTCAAACCTGTTACCTAACCTAANGACACTCAGTCTTGTTAAATCTCATACTGTTGGAGTCTGCCCATTTCTCTAGTCTGTCAAGGTCCCTCTGAAGGGCCCTCCCACCCTCCGGCAGTTCCACATTTGCCCCCAGCTTGGTGTCATCTGCAAACTTGCTGATGATGGACTCGACTCCCTCATCCATATCATCAATAAAGGTGTTGAACAGTGCCGGGCCTAACATTGACCCCTGTGGGACTCCACTCATGACTGGCTGCCAGCTGGATGTGGCACCATTCACCAACACTCTCTGAGCTTGTCCATCCAACCAGTTCCTAACCCGACATAAAATGCTTCTGTCCAGTCTATGTTCTATGAGTTTCTCCTGAAGCTTATTATGGGAAACCGTGTCAAAGGCTTTGCTAAGGTCCAAGTACACAACATCCACGGCCTTTTTCTTGTCCACCAGGCGAGTCACCAGATCATAAAAGGTTAGGTTGGTCAGGCAAGACCTGCCTCTCCAAAACCCATGCTGACTAGTCCTTAAGCACTCCTTAGATTCCATTATCTTAGTATGTCACCATGCATCATAACAATGTTGCAGAAAAAGTACTGAACTAATTACAGTACTGTTATTTGGGCATGGATTTTTTAAAAAACAATTATGTTAGCACAACAAAAACTAATGAAGGGAAAAAAAATGTACTACAGATGTCCCATGCTGAACCTGTGTCACAAGTTCTGCTAGGCGTGCTTGTGCCACCATCCCTGTGTAAAACTTCCTTAGCCATCTTGCTTCTGAGGAAGCAATGACCAGGAGACAGTATGTAAAGAACCAACTATCTGTGACATGATTCTAACTGCAGAAGTCTCCCTTATTAAAAAACACCTCATACCCACCAAAACTATTTAAAAGTGCATATAGCTAGTTATCTGGTAAACATGTGTATGTATCCTAGGTACCTAGCATTTCTTTTACTTAAAACAGCAACAACAGAACGGTTTTGTCTTGTGAACAGCTGAAATTCCTTCTGCAGCTTGTGTAATAGCTGTGACTTTGCTCACCAAAAGAGACAATCTGCTCCTTCTAATCCATTTAGCCCCGCCTGAGTATTTCTGGGGTTACAAAGCCTGAGTTCATCAGTGTTAACATGGAATCAAATAAATATTTTTCAGTGAGTATTAAAAATGTTGTTTATAATAAATGTCCTGTAATTCCCATCTTAGTCTGTTTTGATTGTGTAAGCAGATGGAAGGCTCTCCATGCAGGCTGTGCTGGGAGAGAACACCATCTGCTTAGCTGGGCCACCATATCCATGCCTCTCTTGCCAAACTGGTTCTCAAGTGTGGCCTGAAAACACTTGGCTATTGTCTCCCTTTTGTGGATCCTTGCAGCCTGCTATGTTTGGATCTTTTCCTCCTGCGCCTCTTTGACTTTGCTTCTACTCCTGTAGCTACAGATCACAGTTCTCTGTATTCTTGGTGTTTTATTCCCCTAGCAGTAATGACAGTCTGGACTCCCCAGTAGTTTTTAGGATATCCTCCCCCAGGACACATAGTACTTCTTGGATATAGTATTGCAGGTTGAGACTTTTCAAGATAGTATAGCCTATATAAAGTTGAAAAGGTTTAGGCTGGAAGTTAGGGAAAGCTTTTTCACAGAGAGTGATCTCTCAGTGGAATGGTCTGCCTAGGGATGTGGTGGAGTTGCCATCCCTGGAGATGTTTAAGAAAAGACTGGATGAGAAGCTCAGTGACATGACCTAGATGATGGTAGACTTGGATGGACAGAGCGTGGTGCCCATGGTTCCACACTTGTGAGTCTGATCCCTGGGAGAGCGTTCACTTGGGAGTTGGACTAGATGATCCTGTGGGTCTCTTCCAACTCAGAATAACCTGTGAACCTGTGAAAAATTATTACATTCCTAGTCAGGCCATTTGGCTTTCTAGCCTGAAAATGTGATGGAGGGTGAAGAGTGTTAGCAGCAAAAGTATAAATGCAAACAACTGTCTATTTTATTTCTAAAATGTAAGAAAATAAATTGGGCTTGCATGTTATCTTACCCCACTGGTGTCACAAGAAAGCATCATAATGGATACCAGCATAGAAGAATGCCATGTCATTCAGGTACCAGGCTGTGTCCTAAGAAAATCTTTAAAGATACACTAGGTTTCTGTCCACATCTTCCAAATGGGGCATGAACATTAGTTTAATTTTCCTAGAGGTTCATGAAACCGCATAAATATTAAAATGTCTCAGGAAAATGAGTCACCCAGTTACATTCATAGCATTGTGTGTTTTCACTTTCCTCGTCTAGGGCAAAGTAGGGCAGCAGTAAAACTGCAACAAACTACAGTGAATCCTCTCTGTATCGCGACTTCTCCTTCACGACCCCACCCATTTGCGAAGCAATTTTTTCACAGTCTGACTTCCGGGGTCTGCAAGGTTCCCCAGAGCACGCATGTGCTGTGCCTCTGCTTTGCCAAGGGGCGGTGCTGGCTCTCCCTGTGAGGTGGGATGGGCCTGCCCCCCGGGGAGGGCACGCAGGGACGGTGCGCAGTTTCTCTGGCAGCTGCGGCCCCCCAGCAGCCCCCATCTTGGGACAGTCCCGGCGAGCCGGCATCTGCAGCCCCCCAACAGCCCCCGCCTCGGGACAGCCCCGGTGAGCCGGCAGCCGCGGCCCCGCAGCAGCCCGCCCCGCAGCAGCCCCGGTGGCCTGAGATGCCATGCCGGGACGCCGTGGGCACGCACATCGAGGTCGGGGTGGGGGAACCGTGGGATGGTGTTTGTGCTGTGGAGCGCGGCCACAGCAGCCTGGAAAAGCCAACAAATTTTTGGCGGGGGGGGGGGGGGGGGGGGG
>WEKX01004436.1:166455-224494 GCA_013390025.1 Pitta sordida | reverse complement strand
TGGACAACAGAGAATTTTTCAGAAGAACTGTCGTCCTCAGGTCGAGATCTCAGTTGAGAGGGGTCATGAAAGACCTTTCCCTCTTGTGAGAGAGAGAGAACTTTATGGAAGGGCAGAGAGATGGTTCCTACCCTGGATCTGGTCAGAAATACCGACCTGCCTGGTTTACCCCTACCCTGTGTTCCCCCTTTTTCTCCTGGTGGAAAAGGGAATATTACATCTGTTGTAAGAGAAGGAGGGGTGGGGGGAGAAAGGTTGCCTTCTAAATGACGCTTCTCTTGCAGTTCTGAGCTTGTTAGTTAGAAAATAAACCCTTTATGTTCTTTACTTATAGTTTTGCCTTGTTTTTGCCTGTAACCAGGTTTATTCTCTAGTTTCTCTCCTTCAGGAGAAGTTGGGGTGGGTCTCTGGCATCCAGCCAGGGTCAAACCACGACACGTATTTAAGAGGTCTGGTGAGAGGAGACTGAGTAGTAGCCCTGCTTTTATTCTGAGCATCTCTATAATTGCATAGCTGTCATTTCAGATGATGTGTGTATAATTCTGATATGTCATCTGCATAGTGGTTTAGGGAATTAGAAATAAATTACAGCATTACAGGACTCAGTCCCGCAAAGATTTATGTGGAACATTTTGCTCTCTTTCACTACAGGGTCATTCTGTAGGAACAAAATTTACATTTGTTTTCCTTACTGGGAGGCTATTGAAGGAACAATATTGAAGAGTATGATACAAGAGATACTTAGTAACCAGTGCTCAAGTTTTGTTTCAAAGAAAGACAAGCTTAAATACTGTGTTCTGAAATTAAGTTTATATTCTGGCATTCTAGGTAAACATATTTGTACTCCTCCCCCTGTTTAATTTCTGGTGGGGTTTTTTGTTTGGTTTGGTTTGAGGGCTTTGTTGTTGTTGTTTGGTGTTTTTTTCCTCCCCAAGTGAAAACTAAAACCTGTAGTCACATTCTGGAGCAGAAATTGGTAGCACAAATTGTTATACTAAGTTATCCACCTGCCCAGTTAACTCTTCCCTCTGTGATGCTTCCTATTCTTTGCTGCTATCCCATTCTCCACTTGAGATGCCTGAAGCAAAATAAAGATGAGTTCGTTCTCAGTGGCTAATAGAAAATCTGCTTTTCTGAATGCTTCTCTAGTGGAAAGTCCAAGTGACTGAGCTAATGGGTAGGTCCTGAAGCTGTGACATTGAGAAGCAATCAGTTTGATCTCCTGAGTGGATGCTAATCCATGGCAGGATAGCAATCTCATAAAATGAGACTAATATTTGAAGATGTCTGAATTGCTTATTAATACCCTATTAATGAGAAGCATGCAAATTACAGAGGAAATCCTTATGGTATTTGCTTTCTGTGATCTATTTTGATTGATTTTTTTTTCATGGAAATACTTAAAATAATAACGCTGGAATTATGCGTAGATACTAGCTGACTGAATTGGCTTCCAGAAGGACTCTTTTGCTTCTGAACAGAAGTATCATTTACCCTGCATACCTTTTCTGACTCTGTAAGTTTATGCCTTGTTTTCTGAGCTGGGAATATGCCTTACCTCGAGGTCATTTATCAAGGTTAAGTCCAGTGATTAACATATATCAAACTTCTGGGGCTGATAAGAGAGAGGGTAAAATGTTCCAAATAGAAACTGTCAGTCCAGTGGAGGGAATTTTCAGAGGACACTGCCTCCAGTACAGAATTAGAGTATTTTGTGCATGGCTTTCCATGTAGTGACAATAACATTAAATTATTTTGTTTCTAAATGACTAACACATATTGAGTTACATTACTGCTCCCCTTACTGATATGCTGATTCATGTCCAGTGAGTGTGAGTAGTGCCCTCCACTGCACTAGCTGACTTTGATTTCAAGTGGGCTATTCACAGTTGTCTCCTTGGCATAGGTCTGCCCAGCTGGCAGTGTACTGAGAGCACAAAATTTAGAGCTAATTCTGCTTGTGCATGCTTTTGAGTGATTCAGCCTCACAGATTTCAGTAGTGTTCCAAGTTCTTTAAAGAGCCAATTATTGTTAGTGAAAAATGAAAGCAGCAAGACTTAGGAATTCATCTTTGAAAAATATATGACATTATGAGAATGCTTGTCAATATCACTGAAGTAACAAGTGTGCAGTTGTATACTGGTCTCATTAAGTTTTTTCAGGCCAGGTGTGTGAGAACAAAAACCAAATAACAAAAGTTTATATATTCTAATCATGTGTTGACCAGTCATGTGGGCTGAAATTGCAAAGTAACCAGGTTACATGTTGCTGTTGGAACACGTTTGTTGTCTGGCATATCTATTTAACTCAGCAGAAATTCCTGATAAAGGAGTCTTCCTGATAAAGGAGGAGTCCTTAATATCATGGATCCTTCACAGCAGGACAGAGACTTATTTGGAGACAATAGCAGGAAGGTCTTCCGCATGACAGAGAATGACAGCTCCACTGAAATCACAGAATCACAGAATACTATGAGTTGGAAGGGACCCACAAGGATCATCTAGTCCAACTCACCATCTAACGCCCGTACAGAGATCGAACACACACCCCAGAGTGAATCCAGCTTTATCTTTGGAAAAGCACAGTTGTGTTGGTGGGAAAGGATGATGCTGATGGTTTTGAAAATTTGTGCTTAGAAGCACGGCAAGTAATAACCTGCAGATGTGTGTCATGTTGTCTGTTGTTTAATGATTGCTGTGGAAAGACTCATTGCAAAGTGAGTCATCAAAAAATCATCCTACCTATACCCAGGGGAGAGTGTGAAACAGACAATATGGATAAAAGTAAAACAGGCTTTCTCAAAACGGAATTTTAAGCAGAAGTCTAATCAAAATAAGCTTTAAAATTATTTCCATCTCATTCTCTAGATGTGAGCAATACTCTGTATAAATTAAAGGCTTTTGTCTTTCCTTTTTTGACCTTCTTCAAACCTAGGTCCTTCTGGGTGTTCAACCTTTAGGCCGGAGTAGTTGAGAAAGTCCCTCAGGAACTGTCGCGAGATGTACACTGGGATGGCATTAGGCTGGCTTGAGTGGCACTATAATCTGCTCAGATACAGTGGAGGTCAGGTCTATGTGTGTTGTTGTATGATGAAGACATATGCTAAAAGACAAGAAAATAACAGTACCAAAAAAGGTATTTATATTAGAGTTTTTTCAGCAGGTCCTGACAAACCTTTGTGAGCTGACAGAACAGCAACATAGGAAATCCTAAGTATCATATTGAACAGTAGAAGCACTTGTGTATAATGAGCCTCTCATGGTAGATTTAGTATTTATTTTGTCACGTAAAGAGATTTGGGGATTAAATATAGTATTTTGGAACTCAATTCCTGCTTTACTCAGAGTTTTTATAGTCTTAGATGTAAGGATACTTACTACTATTTATTTTCTCACATGTAATCTTATTGCATCTAAAACAAATTTTGGAGAAAGGTTTATATGCCAGGGGAGGTTTAGACTGAATGTTAGGAAGAGGTTTTTCACAGAGAGAATGATCTCTCAGTGGAATGGTGTGCCCAGGGAGGTGGTAGAGTCGCCATCCCTGGAGGTGTTTAAGAGAAGACTCGATGAGGAAATCAGTGACATGGTCTAGTTGGTGGGGAGTTGGACTGAATGATCCTAAGGGTCCCTTCCAACTCGGAATAACCTATGAGCCTATAATGAAGCTGAATCATCAGTTGCTTACACAAACAAGTTTTTAATATAAAATGCATATGTTGAAAAAAATGGATTTTTTTAAGTGCCAGGGCATAAAGACAAAATTATTTGGGAGGTTTGAGGGGAGGTTTTTTAGTCACATAAAATTTTCATGAAAAGAAAAGCCTTCAGTTGAAACTATGAGAAACTTTAGTGATAAATGAAAAATGCAGTGATGATTTTACTGTTGAGCATTAGCTGCACTTCAAAGCTGAATAAAGCTTACATTCTAACAAGCATGTTTTCATTTTCTTAAACTTCCCTGAATTATAGTCAGTTGGCTGTAATCTTATGGTAAAGAGAGATTTTCTTTAATTTAGGATCTAGTAAAACTCAGATCAACCACTAAGGGGAAAGAAAAAAAAAGGCATTTGAAAGCATAATTAACCNGTTTAATATGTGCTGAATGCTTATATGTGGAACATGCGTTCTCACTGAATAGCTGACTGTAAAAGGTCTTGATCCTTAGAACACTGAATGATGCAGGTAACATTTTGTAGATTAGTAATCCCTTCCTGTATATTTCCCTGCATTGAATTAATTGAAAGCATGCTGGTATGTCTTGCCGTGTGTCTTAGATAAGAAATAGAAAGGCTAAATATTTGACTTTGTGTTATATACATTCACTTTTTTTGTCTGCTTAATTTAATGATGATGTAAATGGGCAAGTAATTTTTGAGAGTACAGGGNCCTATATCGCACACCCACGGTCTTAATTGGCAGCCGTGTAGCCTGACATCCGCATTCAATGGCAGCCGCACCGCGGCTGCTGCCCTTGCCCCCCCACATCTGCCACGGCCGTCGCCCCTGCCACTGTCACCCGTGCCCCCACTGCCACCTGCGCCACTACCGCTGCCTGTTCTGCCGCCTGGGCCGCTGCCGCTGTGGCAGGTCACACATCTGTGGTTGCAAAACTGGTCTCCTACATCGCTCAAAAATCATGCTGCTAAGATCTGAAGCCGCAATATGGGGGGTGCAAAGTGCAAGAGGGCCGACTGTAATTAAAGGTCCTGATTTCTTCACCTGTGCTTTTCCACATTGTCTGTTTCTATATTTTACAAAATGTAGTTTCTCAAAGTAAGTTGCAGTAATTTTTTTTCCCTGTTATTTTTGTATTAGTCAAACGTTTAATATGTGCTGAATGCTTATATGTGAAACATGCGTTCTCGCTGAATAGCTGACTGTAAAAGGTCTTGATCCTTAGAACACTGAATGATGCAGGTAGCATTTTGTAGATTAGTAATCCCTTCCTGTATATTTCCCTGCATTGAATTAATTGAAAGCATGCTGGTATGTCTTGCCGTGTGTCTTAGATAAGAAATAGAAAGGCTAAATATTTGACTTTGTGTTATATATATTCTCTTTTTTGTCTGCTTAATTTAATGATGATGTAAATGGGCAAGTAATTTTTTTGAGAGTACAGGGTTTTTTTAATTACTGTTTTTATTTTATTTCGTTTTACGCTTACAGATGTGGAAACTGAGAGGGATTTTGTTTGGGGATTTCATTGTTCGTGTTTTTCTTCAGTTACTGTATTATCTACTTGTTTCCTAATAATTCACAGTATTGAATCCTGCAAGTCTATTTAATGATAAGGAATCTTAAGGAGTTTTGTGGTGGACTTTCAAAAGATATAATGGCATTGTTGGATGCAAGTTGTCCTTCATTCCCTCTTTTCTAAAGAGGGGAGGAGGTGTTTTGTCCTTGTCTGTATCAACTAGTAAATTCATAGCTTCTCAGCAAATGTTTTGAGTACAGTAATTAATATCACTTCAGGTCATGTTTCATAGCTTGGCAAATCTGGAGTTCATTAATGTTCTGAAGCTTCATGGGGTCACAGGAAGAGACGTGGTGACAGAATGGATAAAAGATGTTCCTGTTGGTTCTTGCTTGTCTGTGTGTGCGCACACAGTCTGGACCTCCACCATGAATAAGTGCAGTGAACAACATGAGTAGTATGACTGATTTCAGCTCCAATATGCATACTCTGTGCATAGGCACATGTGTGTGTTTACCATGGAAAAGCCTAGACAGAAGAGTGGTAGCCTCAGCCTTCCTGCCCAAAGTCAGCACTGGGATTATCAGGGCCATAGACCTACTGACAGCCAATGGCATTAGACATGTGCGTCTCTTGTGTTCTGCTGGCTGCACAAACTGTGTTGTCCTGCCCGTGGAAAACATGGGATAGACCTTTGGCCGCTCTAAAATGAAACATCTTATCTGTGATCAGAGCAATTATTTTCAAGTCAATTTAAAGAGGAGACATGACCACAAGTACTAAAAATAATGGAAATTATATAAAACTAAAGGCAGCTCGAAGTATTGTTGCACATGGAGTCCTACACTTTACTTGTAAGAGAAGTACTAATGTAATTTATTGATATAAAGTAGTAAGTTAGCAAAGTTTAAGGGTAAATGTAGTTTAACAAGATTCAATAGAAAAGTACACTTGATTGTCTACTGCATAGAGGACAGGGTCAGACAAAACTGTTGGGGAGATGCTCCTATTGAGTCATGAGGTTTAGAAAGGGCTTTCTCACTCCTTCTCAGAGTGCAGTCTAAGTGCAACTGCTTCCACTCCTAGTCCTGTCTGCATTTTCATACCAGCGAGTCATACCAGCAAGGCTGCCATGATGCCATTTGTCCCTCAAAGTCCCCAGTAAGCTGGATACAGCCATCATAACCCCCAGCGGTGACTAAGGCTTAAGTGGGAAGGAGAGGGAAGCCCCAGGTATGGATACTCAGATAAGGTCAACTTACTATAGCACATAAGGTTCTGTTTCGTGTTGCAGTTACGCACTCCTCATGGCCAACTGTCCTGGATGGGCACAGACCTGCCATCCCACTGCTGCATGCTCCAGGCATCTCCTTTTGCTCAGGTACTGAAGCTCATTCAGATCAGTTCACGTGAGCTAAAGCAGCAGCAAAATTTTGTGTGTAGAATATTTCCTCTGCTTCTTGGACCAGTTTGTTGCAGGCTCCCCAGCAAAAGGGGAGGGAAAGGAATGGGAAGGTGATTGAGCATGGGAATCCCTTTATCAGTAGCAATGGGGTGTTATAATGTCAAGCTTTACCACTGTAATGATCACAGCTAAAGCGGTGGATGCCCATCAGTATAGCAGATGGCATTATGTGATGAGGCACAGAGATATAAGGGGATAATCCTGTATTTAAAATGAAACTAGTTCTGTTCATAACTCTGTCACTTGCTATGTGTTCATATATCACTTGTTATGTGTTCATAACACTATCACAAACTTGCTGAGAGGCCTTGAGCAAAGAGTTTCCCACCTCATTGCCTGTTTCTCCAATTAAAATGATGATCATATTGCCTTCTCATCAACAGCAGCTATTCAGGTGCTTAGATGCCTCTGGTAGGGAACATTATGAAAGTAAACCCACAGTGTTCAGTACTCTAAATATGGAAAATTAGTAAAAGAGGCTACTAATTTTCTGTACTTTAATATTGCTTGGACCTACAGGCCTAAAAAAAGAGCAGCTTTCTTTTAATTAAAATTAAAGCTTCATTACTCCTGAGTGGATAAGAGCTCAATATGAAAATATCATTGCTATTCAGAACTACCATAATCTATTGCAAGTCATCTGTGAATCATCTCTAATTAACAAGGTGCTCTATTACAGGGCTTTCTGAATAATGGCAGGCTATTCTTCGCAACCCTCTAAGCTAAAGTCTATTAGCTTTTCATTATCTTCATTTCTTTTAATATTCTGGAAAAGCTGTTTGTGGGTTTTACCTGCTGAAGAACTCCAAAAAGCTAAGTTGCCATTGGAAAATAAGGGCATGAAGTTTGCCTCGCAGCTCCTCGGGCAGGATGTGAAGATTCTCTTAAATATTTAGAAATCAAAGCTGACATGGAATTTTTTGAAATTTTGATGTATGAACCTTAGGCTCAGTGTTCATTTTCAGCTAGGTTTTAGAGACAACTACAAGGAATGAAGAAAGACAAAGCTGTCTATCTATGTTTCAAGGACAAATATACACAACATGCCAATGACTGAAAAATATTCAATACCACTTCATAATCTCCCCAAAGACAAGTTACTGAATCTGATAATAGGCAAGGAAGGAAAGAAAAATAAATACATACATGGAAATGCTTGTGGGGAAAGTGTTTCCCACTAAGTATAAAGGGTCTGACTTGGTTAGGCAATGACTCTTTGGATTAAGGAAGCTGCATACCCAGTCTGACCCATTTGGTAGCTGACAGCATCATATACATATAAGTGCATGTGTTGTTCTTATTATGTTCATGCTATTGTTCACAAAAGTTTCATGCTCTTTCCAGGCACATGTAATTTTTTCAGATACTTTTTCCTTGTTTTCACTCATTGTGTCTCTTCAATGGATTATTGTTTGCTGTTATCTTCCCACGACTACAAGAGGTAAGTTAGGCTGGGAAGACAATGAAAATGACACTGGTTTTGTTTCCACTGGAAAGGGGGAGCAGATGTTATTAGCATTATTTCACTAATATTTAAGAGGCTAAATGCCAGTAGTTTTGAAAATTAAATGCCTCTGTAAAATAAATGGTCTTGTATACTTTTAAATGAGAACTACTACAGTAATATAAATCTGAACTTTAAACTTCAATTTTAATGACAGTTCTTGCAAAGAAAAAGTGCAAAGACTTCACTTAGAAATCTTGAATTTAAATTAGTTAAAATTTTGATGTTTTCATATATAGAAGCAATTTTCCTCAAAATATAGATAATGACATTTTATTATTTCATTATACTATCACAACATGTTATGACATTGACTTTTTATGAAAAGATATACATATATTAAATTTAATAATAAGAATGGATTATTGTTTCTTCTTAGTAATGAATCTTATTTCCTTTTATACTGTCTGTTTTAGGGCGATCTAGTCAAGCAGTTTGTTGAAAAGCTGCTGAAAGGGCTACAAGACAGCCGGGTTTTAGAGCACATGATTTACCAGGAAAAGTTAGAAGTCCCGGTTAGATTATGCCACCAAGCAAGGCTGGCTTTATTTCCTGCTCAGTTATAGGGCAGCAGTGAACCACAAATCTGAAATAGTAATGGATGAAGTATTTCTTGTGGTGAAGGACTAGTAATTAATGCTATTACTGAGGTTCCAATAAAAACTCTTCTGCTCATGAAATCAACAAGGAGGACAAATGTAGACATGAAGTAGTCTAGAACAGGGCTGTGTAGTGGGACGCATAAGGAGAGATGGTTGAGTTAGGGGAGGCTAAAAGCCCTCTTGCATTTAGCATAGCCAAGTCAAGACTGGGAGAAGAGATGATTGTCCTTTAAAAATAATATATTTATAGGTAGGGGAAAGAAACTTTTAAAGAAAAGCGCTAGGATAGAAGCAAAAGATGTAAGTTAGCTATGGTGCATCTAGGATAGGCATTAGAGTAAATAGGAAGGTGAGTTCCTAGGCAGTCTCCCAATAAGATCAAAAAAAAAAAGTACTGAAAAGTTAATTAACTATGATGATTTTATGCTGGTATTAAAACAAGTTTCTAAGAATTCAAGAAAGTTGTATGTTGATTAGATGTCTGTGGTTACATCCAAGTTGTATTTGATAGTGGCTCTCAAATTCACTGAGCAATGTGCACTCACACCCAAAATAAAGTTCAGGTCATGCCAAAAGCATTCACCCTGAAGTCTCAGACCGGTAGCACCTAAGCTGAGCTCAAGTTCTGTATATGCTAGCATGAACATATACAGAAATTTATGAGGTGCATATTTGTGTGTGCAATTGTACAGATGTAACAGAAGGTGCAATTGCCTGATAGGGAAAGTATTAGCAGCCACAGAAGATTAGCTCGGACAGACGCCAGCAAACAGTATTCACAAAATTAATTAGAGTGGTGCCACTTAACACTGACTAACACTGTAACTTGCCATCTTAATTCTACACTACATTTCCAGTGGTTTGGCTTCTGCACTAAAGGGGAGCCTAGTCAATTCTAGGCTTCTTGGCTTTCCCAGTGGTTGGGCTTGGCCCTTCTGAGTCAGTTAAGCAGCCTCCTCAATTCCTGAAGTGCAGATATAGGTTACTCTCTCATCCCTTTTGGGGTCCTTTTCCTTTTAAACAAATCAAGAATCTTTTATAGATTAAACTTTTTTGGAAGTGTATTATGTCAATGCATGATTCCAAGTTTTGTATGTTTTAAGCCAATTCATTTCTGCTAGTTTTATAATAGAGATAAATACTTTAGGATATTTTAAACTGTTCTTTCTGTACCAGGGCTGTTATCTTATCCTTCACTGCAATCTAAAGGATAGTTTGACATGACCTGCTGTGTCATTCCAGTTCTTCTGGGCCAGGCAGCTGCAGCATGCCTGTTTCACATCTGGGAAGCCAACAGTTTATATTGGCATAACCCAATCCTGCCAACAGAGGAGGAAGAGCCACCTCACAATCACATGTTCCTGCCCCCACCACAGGGAAAAACTATTGAGTAGGCACAGATATTTCTACAGTGAATCAGATCAGGAAACTGGACTGGTTTACAATTAGCATTCTGGGGTAGTTTTGGGCCCAGTTTTAATTTGGACCACTTGTCCATTTTGTTTCACTCTGTGGCTTTCTGAATAGTTGTGCCAACAGAGAAGATTAAAGAAATGGTGGCCTGGAGAGGGCAGAGTGAGGCCACAAGTGAGGGCTTATGCCGGGCCTAATGGTATTCCTCTAATGAGCCAAGATCTTTTTGTCTGAAATACAACAAACCTCAAACAGCCTTCAAATCCATGCCTTTCACCTGCTAAAGAGATGGCTTTAGCTCCACTCCTCCTTCCCATGAAGAACTTTTTTCAGTTCCTGTTTCCCAGGATTCTTTTAGCTGCACCCATCTTGCAACAGGTTAACTGGACCAGGTGTTTTCTTCATCAGTCAAATAATAGAATAATTTCGTTTGGAAAAGACCTCTGAGATCAAGTCCAATCAATAGCCCAGCACTGCCAAGTCTGCCACTAAACCCTGTCCCTCAGTGCCACATTTTAAATACCTCCAGAGGTGGTGACTCAACCTCTTCTCTGGGCAACCTGTTTCCCTGCTTGAGTTTCCCTGCTTGACAATGCTTTCTGTGAAGAAATTTTTGCTAATATCCAATCTAAACCTCCCCGGGCAGAACTTGAGCCTATTTCCTATTGTCTTATCCCTAGGTGTCTGGGAGAAGAAGCCAACCCTTGCCTCATTACATACTTCTTTAAAGTAGTTATAAAGAGCAATGAGGTCTCCCCTGAGCCTTATGTTCTCCAAGCTAAACAACCCCAGTTCCCTCAGCCCCTCCTCATCAGAAGGTATCAGAATATGAAATCAGATCCCCGTCAAGTATTACGGCAAAGGTGCCACATTACAATGAATGCGTATCACATATACATACTGCCAGCTTTATGAATTTGAGATGGCTGCCATGGGACGTTAACAGGAATTTACTCTTCAAAGGAGTTGGTTCTTACAGAATTTTTCATTGGTTAAAAAAATGTTGGAGTCTAACATCAGCATTGCTGGTAAAGTAACGAGTTTAAGATTTGTATTGTATGTTAAACGAGATTTCATTTTGTTTGAAGAACAATCACTGTATTTAGATAGATAATTTCACTTAGGAGGTATTTTATATTGGCCACAAGTGTACATTTTATACATATAGCATACTTAGGAGGGTGGCAGAAGTTCTGTAGGATTTTAATCCATATACCAAATTTAATAATTAGTATTTCGATTTTTATTAAATAGCATGGCTTACTTTATGATAGAGATTAAAATGTACAATTAATTCTCGTTGATGAAAAACGGATAAAGCTGCCATTTTAGTATTGCACATATGGCAAATACATTCTTGTTTCATCTATGCTTATATTGTGCACAGTTTTGCTTTTTTCCCTATATATCTCATGTTGAGTTTTAGGGTTATTCCAGGATTTGAAAAGATACGTGAAATTCACAGAAAGATGTCAAAGGCTTTAATTGACTTAATATGATGAGTTGCCAGTTCTTGTCCACTTGGTTGTCAAATATTTGGATATTGAATATTCTGCATGTGCTCTTTATAACTAATTTCACACACTGGTTAGGCAATTAGGACAACATATAGAAGATGTTGAAATTTCTTACAGGTGTTTGTTGAAGCATCAGCCATGGAAGACTCACTTCCAGTGTGAGCTCAGTGATACAAAAAGAGCCTCATGCACTTTCTGCTGCTTGGTGACCTAGGTGAGAGAGTTATACTACACTTAAGAGAAGGCGACAGTTTGTATATCTGAAATTAAATAAGGAAAAGATTATCTATATAATGAATATACCCAAATCATAATGCAGTCTTGTAACAACAATTAGTCCTAAACTAGAGACATTTGTATGGCTTGTCTTTCTTGCCTTTACCTAAGATTCTTTCACTGAAATGTAGTGCATGTCTCTGGACCACATAGTCCTTGCAGCAAGTGGAGTCCAGTTGTTCATCCCCATGTCTTTAGACAGCTCTTGGACGGAGGCCACTTTGCTCTGATCCCAAGTGAGCTGCCTACACATACATCTCTACACTTGAGTCCTGCTGTGGAGTTATACATGTGCAGCCCAGAGCACGTGGACCTCTTCAAAGTACATCTAAAAACTCAGTTTTTATTCCTTCATGATGTCATAAACCTTAGAGTAAATGCTAACATAGTAGTTCGGCTAGTACTATTCCTACATCCTTCTTGGTTTCTGGTGTTGTGAAATTCTGATGCCAATTTCTTTAGCTTTACTGTATAAAGTGGATGGAAGATGAGTTTTAATGCTGATTTTGATTTGTTGGCAGTAAAATAGGACCTGAGGCTATACTGCTGTGGGTGGATTAAGAAAGAGTTATGTGATTGTTTATACAGTCGACCCTCTTGTACTTCGCCCCCCCCCATATTGTGGCTTCAGATCCTAGCGGCATGATTTTTTAGTGATGTAGGAGACCCGTTTTGCAACTGCGCATGTGTGACCTGCCGCTGTGGTGGTGGCGGCGTGAGCGGTGGCCCAGGCAGCAGTGGTGGCGCAGGCAGCAGCGGGGGCAGCATGGGCGGTAGCAGTGGCGTGGGTGGCGGTGGCAGCCGCGGGGGTGACCGCAGTGGCAACACAACCGCCATGCAATGCGGAAGTTGGGCTACGCGGATCCCAATTAAGACCGCAGGTCTGCGTTATAGGAGACCCAACTGTATATCAAATGGAATCTAACTAACTCTTTGAAGGTTAAAATGATTTTCCTTTTTTTAAAGCTTCATACTTCCTGTGTAGCTATATTAGAGACAGAATTTAGACCTTTTTCTTTCGTCTGCCTGTTCTTTCAGCTTCTATTTCAAAAAAGTAGACAAGGAGAGCTGTGCTTGTAATATGGAGTTAAGTACTGTTACTGCACTAATTTGAAGCAATCTTTCAAAATTTTTCCAAAAAGTCATATGAGTCCAAGAGGGAAGATGCTAAAGACTTTAAATGTGACTACTGATTTTTTTTTTATTTCTGAATCTCACTTTTGTCATGTCTGACATGGGACAGGTGTTCATACAACATTAAGACCAATTTTCAGTGAATATTAAGTGTGTTACAGGTGGGTCTCCTATACCACCATACTGCAGGTCTTGTTCATCTCCTGCAAAGCCCACCTTCCGTGTTGATTGACAGCTCATTAATATGCAAATTTTTCCCACACTCTCACACTGTCCCCGGGTGCTCCGGTGCGGTGTATTGGTGTTTGTGTCAGTATTTTCCAGTGCCCACGACACCCCACACTGGGAAAAACCCCTTTTCCACTCAGCTGGGAACACTGGCGTGGGGAAGCTGCCTGCGCCACTGTTCTGATGTCTCTCCCGTCCTGATGTCTCTCCGCGTGGGTAGACGTGGTCTCTCCATATTCAGGGTAGACGAGTATGTCTCAGAGAGTCATTTGAGAAAGTTTCAGACACCACATCTAACCTGAGAGTGTGTAAATCTTTCATAATCATACAAAGCCTCCTCTCTTGGAGCAGAGCCGCTGCCATGCCCGCCCTGCCCGCCTTGCCGGGAGTGGAGGGGCCGCCACTGTTGCCACCATACTGGGAGCGGGGGGGCACTGCGGCCATGCTGAGAGCAGGGGGACCGCAGCAGCTGTGCGGGTTGATTTGCATATTTATGACTGCGTAATTGAATGTTCACACATGCACGGTTGCAAAAAGGAGCCTCCTTAATCACTGAAAAATCACGCTGCTAAGATGTGAAGCCGCAACATGGGAGGCGCGAAGTGGAAGAGGGCTGACTGTATGTATTTGTAAAATATTCCATATGTCATTTGTCCTGCTAGATGTAATGCCTATGAGGCAAATTTGCAGGTCCCATTGGTTTAGTCTGATGTTACTCAGTTAATCTGTTTCTGTAAAAAAATCTAGCAAATACAGTAAACCACTGCTGATTCATGGTTTTGCTCTTTGTGAGTTCAGTTAATAGCAGGGTTTTTTTCCATGGTAAATACCATCTGGGCATGCACAGTGTGTGCTGCAAAGATATAGTATGTAAATAAGCTCATGAATATTTAAATAAACCCTACCCATCACCCTGTCCCATGCAGCCCCTGAGCACTGGAGGGTATTCCCACTACCTCCCCACACTCTCTCACAGCACAGAGGAGCGAAGGGAATTGGCAGGAAGGTTGAGGAATGGTGGCAGTGGTGGGTGTATCAATGATGTGGGTACCCTGGTGCCCCACAGCGAAAGCACGGCAAGCTCCTGGTGCGGTCCCTGGGGAGGAGGAAGGTGCAGCACTGCAAGAGCGCTTTCCCTGTGGCTCCCTAGTGCTGGGTGCTGTGTGTATCTGGGCCCCAGCTATGTATTGCTGAGCAGCCCCAGCTCCTGGGGACGTGCAGCAACCCATGCTAGGGAGCTGCAGGGAAAGTGCTTCCCCGACGCTGCCCCCTTCTCCTCCCCAGGGACCACACCAGAGCTGGCAATGCCAGTGACATGGGTACTCAGGTGCTGTATAGTGCAAGTATGGCAAGCACTGTTTCTGTGTGCTGCCACACCCCAACGTTTAAACTGGAGGTGCAAAGGCTGTACTCAACTGTGTTTTAAACCTGGGAATGGGACGGCAGCATAGCTCTGCTGGGACCCTGGTAAGCACAGTCATGGAGGTTGGGATGCACCTGCTGGTTGGGAGTGGTCTGTGATGCAAGCAGGCAGTGATTCAAGCAGGCTGTGATACACAATCCCAGGAGGAGCAGGGCTTTAACCCCATGCGGTGGGCTGTCCCCACACCCTCACCAGCGAGGTTGACACACAGTGGGTAAAATATATATAAGAGATGGATACTGTCCTATCCCCCAGTGACCACCTGACTGCCCCGTGGTGCTGGGGGCAGCTGTGCCAGGCTTGCTGCACCACCACTGCATGTTGGCAAGCGCTGAAGCATTTGTGGCCCTGCCACAGTGTAGAAGCGGGCACTGAGAGGCTCCTGGAGGCAGCCCAACGTGGTGGCAGGTGAGCAGTCGTCCACCAGAGTGCCTAGACAGGTATTGAGCACTCTGGTGAGCAGGGGCAGTGCCAACATGCTGAGTGCTCTGGGGCTGAGGAGGGCCGTGCAATGGGCCCCTAGGCACCACTAACCAGTGCTCGCCAAGTACGGACAGCCCCTAGGCACCTCCCAAGTACTCCGGATCTGAGAGGGGCAGTGCAATGGGCAGACCTTAATTGCACATTCATGAGCTTGATATCTTTGCGAATTGTGGGGTTTGCAGGAGGGGACTGGACTTGATGACCTGCGAAACACGATAGATCACTGTATATGATAGACTTAAATTAAAATCTTGGCTGTGAACACATAATATCAGTCATTGTGTTTACTCTCAAAAAGCTCTCATGCAGTGGCAGAATGCTCCAGCCCCATTTTAAAGATGGAGATTTGAAGCAGTTTTCTCTCTGCACTACAGTGCAGGTGCAAACCTTGAGGGTCCTGAGTTTACATATCCACTTGTTAAAATCAGAAACCTCTCTAGAGTGCACTCTGTCTCATTTCTTGCTAAAAATACCTGTATTTTCTTCATTGAGGACAGGGGATGCCAGTTGGAAAGAATAAGAGAAAAATTATACAATCCATGCCCCTGTTCTGATAGAGGATCCAGGATGCAGCTGGATTTTGTACATGCCCTGGAACTAGACATAGCCAGGTATTTTAAGGTTCTTCAAGGTCATACAAAATAGTTTCAGATGTAGAAGAAGAATGTTAATTCAGGTCACTCAAGTCAACTAAATATGAAGGTTTTTGTCTGTCTAGTTGACTTTTATACCTCATGTGTGTGGTTAGATCACAAAAACTGAAGGGAAAAATTTTACCTGAAATTGGTACTTTCCTGAATAAAAGTTTGTAAGCCCCACTATACATTTATCTACTTCTCAAGGTTTTAACAGCAAACAGCAGTCTAGCTTTTCTGCTTACTGCAGTGTAAGTTTGCTTCGTTGTTTGTTATTAGAAGTAGAAGCAGGGGCTTCAGTAAGTGTTGCATGCAGTGTTTTGTAAGGTGTGTGGTATCTTTCAGGGCCTATCAAGGTAAATTTGGCTATTAGCAGATTTCTAACAAATGCCTTTCTTTTTAGTATTGCTCATGGCTAGTCTGAAACAGTAAGCATATGCTGTGCATAATGAAGTTCTTCCATCTAATTTTCTATTGTATAATGTTCACTTAAAGTAGATATTCATAAATATTCATATCAGACCGGTCATACTTCAGTTACTAAGTAGCACCCTTCCTTCCTTCCAGAAAACTTACAGTCCTTTTAAAGAGAGCAGTATAGTTTTCTGCTTATTATCCAAAGGGAAGAAGGCAGAGTTTTTATCTTCAACCATCTCCTTCATCCATGTTGGAGTAAGAGTTTATGCGATATAAAGAAGATAAGTTTTTTGGTTCTTTGCCTTATACTTTAGACTAAGCCACCAAACTCTAGCAAGACCAGTATATAGTATCACCAAAGAAAGTAAAATGTTCAGTAACATCACTAAAAAGCAAAAGAGAAAATTAAAGCTGACTCCCTGCCATGCAGATTAGACAAAGTAATCTCCATCCCAGAAGATAACAGCCAACTGATGTGTGGTCAGTGATGCTGTTGCATATTCCTATGAGTCTATAAGAAGCAAAGAACATATGGGAGCAGTCAATACAGCAGTTGTGACACTTGCCAATCTGATGTTCAAGCACTAACAGAAAATGCTTTTGTGAGAGTTAAAACATCTGAAAACTCAGTCAAAAATATTCTCTTGTCCTAGAGCTATTATTTCTGCAACAGTTCCAGTTCTCCCTGCACAAATAAGAACAAGCCATATGTCCTCATACTGTGGCTCATTTGATATGTCTGAAAGTAACACTAGCATCATGTGACTACTGGGTGCTTAAGAGGGATTGAGGAAAGAGATTTTTAGGCCAACTGCACCAAGGAAACCTCAATGTCATGAAGCTGTGTCAGGGGAGGTTGAGTTTATATGTTAAGGTTTTTCAGCCAGGGAAAAGCACTGGTTGGGCACTTGAACAAGCTCTCCAAGGAAGTGGTCACAGCACCAAGCCTGACAGAGTTCAAGAAATATTTGAACAATGCTCACAGGTACATGGTATGACTCTTGGGACTGGGCTGTGCAGGGCCAAGAGATGGACTCGTCCCTCAGTGGAATGATCTGCCCAGGGAGGTGGTGGAGTCACCATCCCTGGAGGTGTTTAAGACAAGACTGAACGACATAGTCTAGATAATGGGACGATGGGACAGGGAATTAGGTTATATAATTAAGAAAAAATGATGATGACACGGCCCTGAGATTGGCTCAGATAGAGCATGGTGTCCATGACTCCAGGGTTCGATCTCTGTATGAGCATTAGGTTGGGAGCTGGACTCAATGATCCTTGTAGGTCTCTTCCAACTCAGAGTATTCTGTGATTCTGTGTGATTCTTGTGGGTCTGCCCAGCTCAGGGTATTCTATGACTCTTCTGCACCAACACGGCACAGAGATGGTTCACCCTCTTAGTGTTGTCTATGTAAATATTTCTTTATCTTACTGAAGAAGTAGTCTATTGAAAAGTCTCCAGTACTTTTCTTTCTATCTAATTTGCTTGCATCCCTGCAAAAGAGTGATTTCAAATCTACCAAGAGCTTACTTTGATGCCCATTTTTAAGAACACTTGAACCTGTTGAATGGAATCCACTAATTGGGACTGTCTAATAACTAATACGGAATATCACATATCATGAAAATGAATCCTTTCAAAGCAATTCATTCTCTCCTGTGGTTGCTATGCTTTTATTTGTGTCAGTTACTTTTCATATAATTGCCAGTGTGTTTGATAATGCTTTTAGCAACAAGAGATGTACCTACATATATGTAGCTACAAGAGGTGCTCTGCTTTTGCCCAGACTCCCGAGGCCTTGAGATTACAAGTGCAAGATTAAACAGGCATTTTAGGGTTGTTACATTGCTCTTGGGAATAGAGGAGGCTAAGTCCAAAGAGTCTGTGTCCTGCCATCATATTGGATCCAGTTAGACAAGTTGAATGACTTTGCTTTCTTCTTACTTCTGAGCAGTGATTTTAATTTGCAAAATGGCTCAAGAGGCCTGCACCTCCACTGGAAGAATCTCATAGTTCATGTACAGAAAATTACTGACGCTTGTGGTACCACAGCCAGGACATGAGAGAAGGGGAAAAAAGCCTATTTCTTGCCTATTCCCTTACATCCCCATCCTGACAACATTGCTGATTACTTATCACTGTTGAGGAGAAGAATGCCTGAGATGGCAAGTAAAAGCCTGTGTTCCACAATACTATCCGGTCAGTATGGCCTTTTTTTGAGAGAGAAAATTCCCATGAAGTAAGTGCTGTGCTAAATAGGATAAGGTACATAACAATGTATGGCAGCAGAAAGGCTGATACCCATATTGGTACGCTGGTCTAATGAGATCAAAGCCCAAGCATTTCTTTGGGCAAAACTCATCATATATTATTTAAAGAAACATAAATAAGAAACTTAACCACCTAATTCATTGAGGAAACAAAAGCCATATGGCAATTTGTCCAGCATTCAAGATGAGGAAACTGCAATCACTGAAAGAGTCATATACCACCTAATCACCTGGGAGAAAGTGTTGTTCCTCATTCTCTTGATTGGTGTCTCTTGGAAACATCTGCTCTTGCTCCTGATTTTCCTTACTGAGAGCATAAATGTGTAATTCACCTTTTCTGTATCATTGTCTCTTGGGCCTCTATTGTAAGAGTCTCATTTTATCTCTCACTGCATGTCATGTTCTGCTGTTCTTGTTTGTTCTGTCTGTGGTATCTCTGCTTCTGATGCTTTCTTATTGTTCTCTGGATTTTTTTTTTCTGGCCCTCTGATGAACTTATTGAGGAAGGATAGGTAATACTGATTGCATTTACAAGGATGTTACGATCAACTCATAGTTTTTATTTTACCATGATTGCTAAATATGCTCAAGTAGCAGAGTCATTCTGGGTTTGCTCATAAATTGTTGATTCACATAAAAAATAAAATAGAAGGTCCAATTTAGACATGGGGGCCTCATGTGATGTGTAAAATAGAAATACAAAATTTCAGTAATTATATCATCCAGTTTGTGGTAGATGTCTTGGACTTGGATGTTGTATTATTTAGAAACTGATGACTCATCTGGCATTGGCTACTCTAATACTTCTCACTTGGGTTCTGTGCAGGCTGTTTCCCTGCCTCATATTAATTTTTTAAGTTTAGGTCCTTCAGTCTGTCATTGCTCATGCTGTTGGTCCATATGTACACGAGGAAAAGATCTTCGGCTTTTATTAGATATTAATGAGGGATTCTCCATTTACCTTTTAAAAATTTCAGTGCAGACTATGTAATATCTAATTTCAAGTGGTTTCAGTTGGAGAGTTTGTCTTGATTCCCAGCTATGGGCTTTTGGGGTGCTTTTAAGCCCTTTTCCAGTTGAAGTAAACTTTAATTTGCTATTAAGCTCACCGGGAGGAGGGTCAGCCATAGTGTTTTGTCTGTGTTTGTTACAGCACATATGATTCTAGTTTTAACAAAATATATATATTTCAGAATACAGATGAGTATTACTGGTTGATGCCAATGTGCCATATGTCCACTTCACCATTTTTTTGTTTATTCTTGTCTTAAACAGGGACATTAAACAGAAATTTTTGGGTTTTGTCAAGTTTTTCAGCAGTTAAAATTGCTCAGAGGGGAGCTGATAAATAATTTACAAACATGAATTTCTAAGTTGAATTAATTTTTCACATCTTATGTTGATCTGACAGTTGTATGTTTATAAATATAACAATGAATGTTGTGATTCATTGCGATTTATTTATTGGCCTGCACCTTTTTATTAAAGTCCTTGTTTCAGAAAAGCAAATGAGAAGAGATTTCAAATACATTAACTCAATCTTCCATGTAGTCAAACAATATCCACTTTTCACAAAGTTCAGTGTCTTGAAGCATGCCATGTGAATGGAATTGTAGTAGAATTCATATATCTGTCCCTATGTTTTAGTTGTATATGCATATATATTTTGTCCCATTTCTGTATTTGTGCTATTTTTTATGTACATTTTTGCATTTCAATTGCTTTTGTTTTTTGCACTTGGAATATACTCTGCAATCTCTGCTGCTCTGCTGCCCAGGAGGATGAAGAGCAGTGTCCTAGCACTGATCGTTGGTTGTCCTTCTTCCTTCTGTATTTCATCCCTAATCACCTGTCTGAAAGGGGAGTAAGAAAGCAAAAAGATCATGCTTATTTCTCTGCCTGTGTTTTGGTAGGGCTGTAAGAGAGTTGCTTTCTAGCCTGGGTGTGCTCTTCATTTTACAGTCTAACTTTTAGCATCTAATATTTAGGCTAGGGTTTGGTCTGATGTTCACAATTGATTGTCAATACATTGTAACTGATTTTTTTATCACTATTTATTTTTGTGGTAAAGAACAAAATTCTGAATTTAATAAGTGTACCTGATACTTTTGTATTAATTCACAGCCTGTGTAATCTTCTTTATTACAGTGCAGGGACATTTAATGTTGAATGCACATCCTTGTATATGAAAGTACTACATGTGTAATGGGATAGGAAGGTTGTGATAAAGTTACTAGTCTTAACAGTAACAGGCACTCATAAACTGTTTATTATTACCTGCAGCACTGCGTATTCAAAGTTCCTCTTCATTAATTAAGGTGTCAATGTCCAGGGATATATCTGTGATAGGAAGGATTCAGGCACCTTCTCTGAACTTGTATGATGGCTATTTAAAGCTCAAGTGGCTTACACAGGTAGGAATGTGTGAGGTTGCCAAAAGTCTTTGCCAGTACAAAGCCTGGTCCAACCCATGTCAGGACAACTCTTTGCCAGGTGAAGGGCAGGAGAGAAGAAGTAGTAGCAGCAGCAGCTGTATGGTGTGGCGGACAGGAAAGGGGAGGTCAGGAAATCAGACCTGAGGCCTTTGTGCCATTGCAAATTTTACTGTGAGGAGACACAAAACTTGACTAGAGAGGCTGCATCAACAAATTATTTTGTCGTTAACCAACTCATTATTGTTTTGCTTCTGGAAAGGATTTTGGTGTTCCTGTAGATATCTGGTTTTTCCTGAGATAGTTGGCTCTGCTCCAGGATTTTACGTTGGAAAACAACAATGGCAAAGGGTTTCTAGGTTCAACAGCCCAGAATCAGAGAATATGCTAGATTGGAGCAGACACAGTAGGATTATTGAGTCCAGCTCCTGACTCTGCATAGGTCCAGCCCCAAGAGTCACACCATGTGCCTGAGAGTATTGTCCAAGTGCTTCTTGAACTCTGTCAGGCTTGGTGCTGTGACCACTTCTCTGGAGAGCCTGTTCCAGTGCCCAGCAACCTGCTGGGTGAAGAACTTTTTTCTGATATCCAACCTAAACCTCCCCTGACACAACTTCAGGCCATTCCTTGAGTCCTGTCACTGGTCACCACAGAGAAGAGATCAGTCCCGGCCCCTCCTCTTCCCCTTACAAGGAAGCTGTAACTGCAATGACGTCTCCCCTCAGTCTCCTCTTCTCCAGGCTGAGCAGATCAAGTGACCTCAGCTGCTCCTCATACAGTTTATACCAGAGCAGCATCTTGAAAGTAACCCCCAAAGATACTTTTGTTGCAAACCAAAAGAATCAGAGAAATGATCACAAGGAGATGCTGAGAAGAGAAAGGGAAAAGCAGACTGTTAGTGTGCAATAGTTATCTCAGGCTGGGGGAATCACAGAATCACAGAAAATTATGAGTTGGAAGGGACCCACAAGGATCATCTAGTCCAACTCACCATCTAATACCCGTACAGTGACCAAGAGCACATCCTAGAGCGTAATACCAACCTAGATGCCTCACAGTCTAGCAGGCCACTCCGAGCCGGAAGGGGCCCAGGGTCACCCAGCCCTACACCCCCCAGCTAGACCATGTCACTAAGCTCCTCGTCCAGTCTTCTCTTAAACACTTCCAGGGATGGCGACTCCACCACCTCCCTGGGCAGCCCATTCCAATATGCAATTACTCTCTCCGTGAAAAACCGCTTCCTAACGTTAAGATTAAACCTCCCCTGGCGTAGCTTGAGGCTGTGCCCTCTCGTTCTGGTGTCGTCAGCCTGGAAGAAGAGGTCTACACCCATCTGGCTGCAACCTCCCCGCAGGTAGCTGTAAACAGCAGTTGTCTGGGCATCGGAGAGTCAGGCTGTATGAGATTATAGATCCCAAATACTAATGCTAGCCCTTCCAATCTGACATCCTTTTTAACTAAACCATAAATGGCAAAATATTTTTTTAATACTTTTCCAGGTTCATATAGACCATGGTGAGCTTTCTACAGAGGGATGGGACTGAGAACTTGTGAACAAAGCAGGTAGTGACAGGCATTACAAACCAAGATAGTTCACAGCAGAGCCCAGACACACAATTAAAGCAAAATGCATCTCTCTTTTAGAGCAGATGGGCTGTAGTGGTATTGTCATTTAACCTCCGAGTGTCTTCTCAGGCTGCAGTCATGTCAGCTTTCCTTAGGTTTATTTATCTGAGTCATTAATAAGTCATCAGAGTAATTCCCTTTCCATATGAGGTTATGGAAGAAAGGCATGTCTGAGTGCTTCTTAGTAGTCAGAAAGGAAAGGCTGCCATGGACAAGAAGTCTGAGCTGTGTGCAGCAGTCAGAGGAAGCTCTTTGGTCTCTGGATCATACTGAGATTCATTAGTGTTTGAAGAAAAGCTGAAAGATGTTATTCCATTGAGGGGAGGTGGGGGCAGCTGTAAGTCTCCATACTTGCCAGTATAGTGAGCAGCTCAAAATTACAGCCTGTATATAAATGTACATATTTAACCTCCTAGAGGGGCTGGAGCTCCCTGCTGTAGTACAATAAGAATAGTAATATGTACTTACCATTTAGATTTTGCTTTCTATTTTCAGAGCTGTGCCTATGTTGGGTATTTCAATGTAAAGCGGGCGGGTAATCATGAACAGGGTGTTAAGCTTTTCAATTTTGGGGTGATGGAGGCAATGTTATTTTGCATGCTCCCCAGAATAAAAGGAGGTTCAGACTCTTCTGTTCTGGCAGTGGGGACATTCTGACACGACCCAAATCGCAGGAGCGACCCTCACGGGGGAGCTGATTTCTTCTCAGATCTGACCACCACAGCCCTCAGTAATTATAGCAGCGTCTGAATTCTGAGCTAAAAACAGAAGTGCAGCATGTGCCTATTCCCCATGTGATTCAGAAAGCAGGAAATTGAAAGAGCCTGACTGAGAGGAGAGGGAGTGCAAAGCAATAGACACATCCAATATTTGTCTCAAACCTGCTACGCCTGGGACGCAGTAGCTGTCATCTGCCGGCGCTGATTCTGCGTGCAGCCAGAGCAGAGCCTGATTGGGTGTAGTAGGACCTAAGGCAAGGGGAGAGGCAGCGGGCAGAGAGAGAGTTGGGTTCTCGACACCGAAATGTAAACAGTGAGAAGCGAGAGGGGGTATAACGCCTTTATGCTCCGAACAGCAAGCAGCTGGCTCTGGGCTCCCATGGCTCCGGCAGAGTACCTCTTGCAGGTCTAGCTGTGACTGGCTTGATGAGCAGAAGCAGACGCTTCGGAGGATCTCCTGCCTGTGGATATTAATAGGGGACGATCGGGATGCGCTAGCTTTCTCCGCCGGCGCCGCAGCTCCGCCGTGCTCCGCGCCGCAGCTGGGACAGGGCAATGGACATGAACATGAAGAAGTTCACGGTGCGGCGGTTCTTCTCAGTCTATCTCCGCAAAAAGTCTCGGTCAAAAAGCTCGAGCCTAAGTAGATTTGAGGTAAAATTATCCTTAACTTTGTTAAATGTATCTAATACTGTTAGGCGCAGGTAACTGAGGTGTAAGAGAATGCCTGTATTTACTGATGTAACGGTAGTTAAAGATGCTCTTTCCCTGGAGGGGGTGATATTCACACCTAATGTTCTTTGTTTCATTGTACGTAATTCAGTGCTTTTTCTCGATAGTATCGAATACATTGCATAATGTATTTAGTGTGTTGCCAAGGATCTTTTTACCAGCTTTGCAGGGGAGGAGGAAGCTGGTTCAGGACACCATGAAGTTGTAGGAAATAATTACGGATCCACTTGAATTAGCACAAATAACACCATACTTTGAAATAATCTAATTTTTAGTCTTCCCCTGCACACACACCACTCTTAGTGATAGATTTCCAAATAATTAATCCATTGGCTAGTGCCTTACATATATATATATATATGTGGTATGTTAGACATGGTATGTTTCCCTTGTTTCTCTGTAGATTCTCATGTTTGTACATATTTTTTGCATTTATATTCTCTCCCGTGCATCTCTTCTGGTATTTTAAAATTTATTTTGTTGTAAGAGAAGCTGGGGAGACAATGTCAAATCAAACCTGTAACGATTTTGCACTGTGGGGGAGATGAAGGCAGTTCAAGCTGGAGGTACATATTAGCAAATTGGAATGTGTGAATGGGTTAGAACCGGGGTTTCTGCCTCTCTTCCTCGAACCATTGTTCTTCAGCCCTATATTTGGAGCTCTGAATAGTCGGCAGGATGTGAAATCAATTGAATGGATGTCAGTTGTATTTATGTTATTCACTTTATCATTGCCGATGATCTGCAACCTCTGCATTAAAATAGAGGTAGACGGAGCCTGATTCCCTTCTGTCTCACATTTATTTTGTGCTGGTGTACTTCACTTGACCTCTGAGGAGTTACTCTGATTTGCACTGGTATTCCCAGGAGTAGGATTAGTCTTAGTCTGTGTGAATATATTTTAAAATGTTATTCCCTTAGTGTCCTATTTAAAGCACTAGGTAACTGAACATAAAGTTCTTCATGTGTCATTGCTTAAACAGGACATGCAGAAAAGCAGAGTTTTTGTCTTGTATGTGTTGGGGGTTTTGTTTGTTTTTCCCTAACTCTTTAAGAGCAACTTTATTGATAAATGATCATGTAAGGTACCTAATTTTATTTCCATCACCAAATAGTCACACTATGCATTTAAAACAAACTAATAGCTCCCTCCTTGCACCAGCCCTGTCCCTGCAGGACTGAGGGGAGAGGTGAGGATACCCTTCCTGGCTGTGTACCCAGATTTGCAAAATTTAAGCTAGAATAAATGTTCTTAATAACATACTGTAAATCCTCTAAAATGGTGTATCACCAGAGGTAACAGAAAGTAGTCCTGGAGTTATATGAAGGAGTTCTGAGAAATCAGTGTCTTCACAGGCTGCCAATGTCAGAATGGGATGTTAGGAGAGGATTTGGACTGAACAGCCCCATCAGGCCTCATTGCTATTAATTTGAAAGTACCATAGTATGAGAAAACTAGATTCCGCTGCACTGGTTATTTAACTTACCGGATAATCTGCAGTGAATAACCAGTATGACTGAGGATTTGCATCAGGCTAGACCTCTCTTCATTTTGACCAAAAAAAAAAAAAAAAAAGGGAAGAGAAAGTCTTTATAATCGCTTTTATCATCAGTATTAGATCTGCTGGACTTTTTAATTAACTATAAAATAGTTTTTCCTTGTGGTAATTTTATTGTAATATTTTTCCTGATTTTGAATAATTTGCTTCAAGAAACAGCCTGCACATGTAACTTCAGAGCATTTTGTCCACTTCCCTCCTCTCTCCCTTGGCTTGCCAGTGATGACCAACTAGATGCAAAGTGACTCACTGTTATAATGCAATGGGGAATAGGGGTTGTTCCAGCTAGAAAGAAAAAAATGATTCACAAAATCTGTTCTGCAGTTTAAGTGTGAAAATCATCAGAGAGATTCCTGATTAAAGGGAGGAAAACTAAACATGAACATCAAGCCCCTCTGTGGTTTTCATCCCTGAGTACTTCTGTGTATAAATGTGTCATTGAAGGCTAACAATTGTCATTTGTCAGACAAACAGAAAGTATAAGGAAACCTGTTGGTAGCTGGATTTTTACAAGTCAGAATGTTCTTCATCCTACTAGGTAGATATTTTTAAAGATGCAGTAAAAAGGTACAGCTTGTTACATCATGGAATGAGTAAAAGAAAGGGAAGAAATTTGGAGAAAACATGGGAGGCGTTGCTTTGCTTAGTGTGCATTAGCTAATGTACCTGGCAGAAATTGTGTTGCAAAATGTAATTTGAAATTTGGAAGGGAACTGTTTTTCCATGGTTGTGTGAGATCTTTGTTGTGATTTTTTTTTGGCCAGGTGGGAAAGAGGATTGAAGGGTTTAAGATCAATACTTCTGGTATCTTTAAAATACCACTATTAGAGTAGATTAAAAAATAATATTAGTTATTAATATGATGATTATTTACTTTTTCTACTGTGGTATTCTACACTTTAAATCTGCTTGCAATGAGCTTCATAGCTTCCAGAGCAGGGATACAGAAAGTGACTTTGCAAACCAAAGCTTGTAACTTGACCTTTACTTTATTGCTTCATATGTCAGTATCATTGCTATACCTGAAATAACAAGATCATTGCCTTATGTAGATAGCTGGGTCCCGTGCTTTGTCCTTCTAAAACAGGCAGAGCGCACTCTGGTAAATGAAATATTATAGGGATCTCATTTTATCTTGCCTAAAATATGAACCCTTTTCTTGTTCTGGGAAAACCTGGCTGCAATTTGAACTACAAACTATGGTTTGGGGTTTTCAGTTTATATTATTTTTCAGTATGGCCTGCATTGTCCTTCACATATAAGGTATGTGATGATGTAATCTTATTAAATCTGCAGAGCCAATTTTTGCCCTTCTTCATGCACAGAGTTCTGATTGAAGTCAGCTGAAAATCCAGCAAAGTCAATGGGAACTGCATGTGTGCATCTGAGAAAGGGCTTTGTTTATGGTTCTTGCTGAGTGTTGATGAAAATGGATGTGAAACCATCAGGAGGAAGTACTCGCAGTGTCGACCTGCTAAAGACTTTGAGACCTAGTGGAATGCAATTTATGGAAGTGAGCAGTATCCCTTGATTTACAAATCAAAAGGTAAATATGCCATTCAATAAGCTAGGAAATACCTAAACACATAAAAATGTGATTATATTTATTGCAGTGACACAGGGTTTGTTTCTTTGCTTACTTTTTTTTTTTTTAAGACATTACGAATTAAAACATTGCCTTTTATTCTTTTGGGAGATTTTTCTATCTTTTGTATTTTTAATTCATTATTCTTACAGTTTAATTTATTTTAATTCTTGTTTAATCTTACTGGTTATAATAATCCAAATTATATTTGATCTATGTATGGAGCTTAGAGTAGAGTTTTTGCAAATTAATTCAAAATTGATTCGGAGCCTGATGTGTCTCAGCATAGTTGTGAGTGGCAGGACCTCCTGTTGATGATTCAAGTGTGGGTCCTCCTTAGGTTCCAACACTGAAGTGAGCCCATGCAGACTGGTAAGGAGTTGTGCAGAATGAGTGGCACTGGCTTTATAATACCTTGTTATGAGTGATTTTCAGTTCTAATCTTGGGCTTTGATTCTGATTGCCTACGAGCTATAGTTACAGCAGCCTTAGGAAAGTTGCCAGCAAATGTTGAACTAGACTGCTCCTTTTGCACAGCAGGCTGGAGCAATACTCTGCAAATGCTTGTGAATTCTTCTGCACTTGTGTAAAGAACAATGCTGTTCTTTATCAATAGTATGTCTTTTATTTTGTCTTCTCTTTTTTATTTTTATAATTAAACATTTGGTAGAGGCATAGAGTCTTTCTGTCAAATGTTATCCAGGAAAAGGCAAGTTAAAGAAGGGAGGTGGGGATTAATATCTCAAGAATGGCTCTGCAAGGTGCAAATCCTGAGGCAACTTTAGGGTTTGGTTTTTTTTTCTGGTGGTAATGATCATCTTTGTGATGTGTGTTCTTGTTACAACAGAAGCTACCAACACTATTGTAGTGTCCAACTTCCCTCAGCTGCAGGCAAGACTTTTGTGGGGAAACGCTGCACTTCTTGTAGTCTTACATGGCTTGCTATGGGGGAAGGGAGGCAAGACTGTGAGAGCAAACAAGAGCAGGAGGAGCATCAGATAGGTCACTTGAGGAGCTAGGAAATCCATCTTTCAGGCTCATTTTGAGAACTTGCTGTGTCATTACAGGTGCTTCAGATGTTTGTGCTTTGCATTTCCCATTTGCAACATGAAAATGATGGTGAATATTCAAGTCCTGTGGTACTATTCTATCTATTTACATTGGCTTTGGTGGTAGGATAGTGTACTCATATGTATACACATTCATAATAAAGAAATTGCTTCCCAGTTCCCCAACTACTTCTGACTTTGTCCCAAACAAACTCCCTTGTGCCTCAGGATTACTATGTGTTCCTTTACACAAGCCTCAAATTAACTACTGAGCTACAGAAAGGGAAAACTAAGCAGGTCAATATAGGGATGACTTGTCCATATTGAAGTCATAGAAAATTTGGTCTGGGAGGCATTTAAAAAAATGATCTAGACTCCCTCTTCTTCCTCCTTAGGCAGCATCAGCTACATCTAAACTGTTCCACCAAAGATATTTTTCTAACCTCTTTAAGGCATCCAATGGTAAATGCCCATGACCTCCATAGGGAGTATATTTTGCGACATTATCCTTATCATCTGAGAGTTTTCTAATGTCGAACACAAGTTTTTCTTATGGTGATTTAAGACTGTGTCTTCTTGTCTTCCCCATCACAACTGTGAAAAAAAAGGTTATTTCCTTTTCTTTGCAGCAAGATTTGTATGCATTTGGAAGCTTTTCAGGTCCTTTTCCTCATTCTTTGCTTAGGGTGGGAAAAATGTCTTTCCTCCTTTCTGAAAGTTAGGGACTTCAGGAACAAGACTTTGGGCTAGTCACAGCAATATTATTGGGGAGAATCTCTTCCTTTTTTTGGATGGTAATCATCCCTTGTTAAAATCACTTATATATATTTCAAATTCCCCTACCCTGTCAAAGATCAATCCAAATTGTCATTTCCACCATCTAAACGTCTGATGGTATTTGGCATCCAGACCAGAGCTGACAGACTTGATCCATGGGCTCTGATGTCAGATCAATTCTGACATACACAATTAAACACAGGCTCTGTCACATAACCAGGGTACATGCATGTTTGGACATGATCCCAGAAATGGGATCATCCTATAATAGAAGAGGTCTTCATTTGTTTGTGGGATGGCTCCTGTCTGATCAGCTGATAGGACACAGACTTTCATACCTTGTGTGACACAGTGATATGGTAAAGAGATGTTTGATCCTAATCACAGACAAATGAATGAATTAAATAAAGAGGCCTGTGCCTTTCCACTGTGAGCCAGGTTCCCTGAGCCTGAAGCATTTGTATGGGGGTATACAGCAGAAGAGCTGAACCTGATGGAATGGTTGGAACCTGTGGGCAGCTGAGTCCCCACCTAGCAGTTATTTGGGGTAACGTAGTTTTATGCAAATGAAAAATGCGTATTCTATGGTTTAGCACATAACATGTCTTGTCTGACTCTCTAGCACAAGAAGTCTGTTGTCAGAGGGCTTACTTCTCCTGCACCTATTTTTATTATCAGTAGCATTTGATTCATGCATTTTTCTGCTAGTCTCAGTAGAGGACTCCTTTTATGTGTACTTTCTGCTCCTGTGTCCTCACAGGTAACCGGAAACAGTTCTAAACTGAGACAGAAATCAGCACAAAACCCCTCCTTATGTTGACTTTCCAGTTACTCAAGTACAAATACTTTTCATCTAAATATTTGGTAGTCATTTCCTTTGTTCACTTAACAAGACTTACTGTTCCAGTTCAGCAATGGTATCTTACTCTTAAAGTAATTACTGTTAAAGACTCAAAGTGCTGCAGAGAAGCAGTGGTTAGTTCTGCACACAGGACACACTCTCTGTGTATGCCATCAGCTCTTACATAGTACAGTTTTGCTTCCTGAAGAACAAAGTCGCAGGAAATGGAAGAGAATGATTGGATCACTAAATCTGCCTTGAAAATAACTCTCTGAGGATGTGCAAGGAAGCAAATGATACATCTATTCAAGGTCCTTGCACAAGAGCTACAATTCACACACAGGGAAGTGACTTCCAGGCATACAGTCTGGGATGCATGTTGCCTCATTGGGTGCATGGTTGATGATGACTTTGAAGACAGCAGTCATCCTTTGACTGTGCAATCTCTCTCACTACTTTGAAAAGTACTACATATATTTGAAAACTATCAGTGTTTCAGTAGAGCTGCTTTTACTGTGAGATGTGGGAGAACTTAAAGCTCTCTTCTAGCTGACAGGCAGGAGTTCAAGGATACTGGTTGTGAGAACCACTTAGAGCATAGAAGACAAACCCTTTGTGTTTCTAGTGAAGAAAACTTTTTCCTCATATTGCTGTGATATGAGTAAAATCCACTTTAGCGTAGTGGTGAGTGTCCCCGCCTCTCATGTGGGAGCCCCGGGTTTGATTCCTTCCAAGGAGGCAGTGGTGCTGTTTAAGAGTTGGACTCGGTAATCCTTGTGGGTCCCCTCCAACTCAGAATATTCTGTGATTATGTAGCAGTGCACAGGTAAGAAGGGAAGATGTAGGTTACCAATGAGCTTTCACATGATAAGTAATGATACTAATTGGTAAAATTCCAGTTAACTTGTTAAACCTTAACACATGAACTCATATAAACTGCAGGTGTAATTAAAGGTGCAATACCTCTTTTCCGGCAGGAAATCTGAAATCTATGTGTGACTTGCCAAAGGCCATAAATAATTCTTTTTAAGAATTGTTATGAATAAACTGAAGGTTTTGCAAGGCAGAGAACTGGGATGTGAGTTTTATCTGTAAAATTCACCTTTCTCTGCTGTTAAACAACAAAGGCTATCCAGTCTTTCTTGCTCTCAGAAGTACCACCCACTAGACAATTTTGTGATAGAGTTGGGTCTCCTATACCACAGAACTGCGGTCTTAATTGGGTTCCGTGAAGCCCTCCTTCTGCGTTGAATGGCAACTCATTAATATGCAAATTTGCCCTGCACCCTCAGACGATCCCTGGCGCTGTTTCAGCACTGTGTTGCTGTGCATCAGTTGCTGTGGCGGCTGTGCTGAGGAGGTGGAGAAGCAGTGGTGCCGCCACGGGCGGCATGGGGCAAACGGAGTGGCCGAGCCACAGCAGCATCTGTGAGGGTTGATTAGCATATTCATGACTGCCTAACTGAATATTCATGTGTGCCAGGTCACGCATGCGCAGTTGCAAAAAGAAGCCTCTTCATCACTAAAAAATCATGCTGCTAAGATGTGAAGCTGCAATATGGTGGGTGCGAAGTTCAAGAGGGCCGACTGTACCCTCTTGTAATGTCTAACAGGACAATATCAGCTCAGTGCTGCAACATGGGATATTTGAGTACTGAATTGTGTCAGTTCATGCTATATATTATGAGTAAAAAGTAGTGGTGAGCTGAGTTTGATAGGCAGGAAAAGAGATTTTTTTTCTTGGTTTATGTCAATACATAGATTATGTTCTATGCATGTTCAGAGTCTGTGATTTTATGTTTTGCCTTTTTTTTAAATTCCGTGGAGGCCAACAAGGAGAAAACAGGTATGATTAGACTTTTTAAAGATTGTTTAGAAATTTGTCTTAAAAACTAATTGAATACAGGACGTTGTTTCTACTACAAGTAATGAAATAATATTTAAGCATGATATAAAACTACATCTGTTCAAGAGGAATATTAGAGGTTGGCCATGAAAACTCCAAAGAAACCTTAACTTGTGCTGAATTTTTGAGTCTTTTCTATCAATATTTACGAGATTGAGCCTTAAACACCTCCATATACATATTAACACAAATATGTATTCCATACTCAAAGCTTTACCGTGTCCATAGGGGAGAAGGAAGCCAATAATACCTTGAGCCAGCAGCATGGCACAGGATACTGAAGCTGTATGCAATAAAGAATGAGTGAATTAATTATATGCTGGTGAGAATTGTTGAAAAACCCTCAAAAATATTTGGAAAAGTTAAAACCTATAGGTTTGAAAGTTCTGTGTATTGTAGAATGTGTTTGGGGATTGAGCATTTTTTAGGGTGGTAATGCTCTGGAGAAAGAGGGTGTGCCCGTTGCATTTGTCCCTCCTGTCCCAGAAGTTGATATTGCTGAGCAGTACTCACACAGCACCAACACTGTCTCTCCACTATTCCTCCCACAGATACCCCAGCAGTCTAGGGGTGAGCAAGGTCTTTGGAAAGGACATAGCCAGGACTGTAAAATCCACTTAAGTATAGTGGTGTCCCTGCCTCTCATGCGGGGGACCGGAGGTTCAATTCACACCAAGGGAGGCAGTGGTGCCATTTGAGAGTTGGACTCAGTGATCCTTGTGGGACCCCTCCAACTCAGAATATTCTGTGATTCTGTGATGTCTGACCCAAAACCAAACCTACATTCCATACCACATGACATCTCAGTTATAAAAGTTAAGACAAAGGAGGTGGTGGGAGAGTGTTTCTTGTTATGTTGTTGATCTTCTATAGCAACCCCTGCACATATTGAAGCCTTACATCACAGTAAGTGGCTGGACAATGCCTGCTGAGGGAATTAGAGTATCACAGTATCGCAGTGTTGATAAGGCTGGAAAAGACCTTGAGGATCATCAACTGTAACTTATAGTCCAGCTAAAACCTAACATCTATAACATTTATATCATGGCCCTCAACACCTCATCCAGTCTACCCTTAAACACCTCCACAGACGGCAATTCAACTACTCTGTTTAGGATGCCTGCCAGTCAGAGGTAATAATACTGTTTCATTTTAATTATCTAAGCCTTCTTTGCCCATGGTGATATTTTAGCAGTTGTAAGACAGAAAATTCATAAAGCTGGTAAGTCAAACTAAGCTGAGGAGGATTGAGGTGAGACTTTGTTTTTTCCTTTAAAAACTTTTAAGGTACATTATCCTTAGTTTTGTGGCCATCTCAAGCCTTGTGTCATAGGATGAGTGCTTTGAGGACATTATCACAGAATCACAGAATCACAGAATATTCTGAGTTGGAAGTGACCCACAAGGATCATCGAGTCCAACTCTTAACACTGTCTCCCTGGCGGGAATTGAACCCAGGTCTCCCACACGACAGGTGGGGACACTTACCACTGTATTAAAGTGGAATATCTCTGAACTGAAAAAAAGACAGTTGCATGTACCATGTTAACTGCAAACTGCTAGGAGAAAAAAAATCACCAGTGTTACCAGAGCCGGTGACAAACCAGTTTCCCATGATCTGTTGTTGAGATTTGTTTTTTTCACCATGATTTCAAGTTTTTATGCATTTGCAGGATTGAAGAATCCATATTAAAAGGGCACTTCAAGTGCTCCTGCTTTATCTTTTCATATTTTTGTGGAAAAGTTAATGTCACATCATAATATCCAAGCAGCAGTGCTGATAAGGATGATGGGGTACAGAACTTATTCCATCTGCAAAGTAAGTGTAGATAATACTTATTCATTTACTTCCTCTGTTCCACCAGTACAATTATGGCAGCATCCAGATGTTTTCTTTTCCCTTCCTATGGCTGCTAGTGCCACTGATGCTGTAGTATCCCTTCTTGCACAGCAGAGAAATTCAATCTGTGTTTACTTTGCTCTGAAAGACCATGTGATGGAAAAGACGCCTAATGGCATCTTTGCTTGCTAGTATAAAATTAATTTCTAAAAGTCTTCTTGGCAATGGTGATTTTGTATTCTAGCAAAAAAATTTTCATTTTTCCCAGGCAAGAAAACCCATGTGGGACTTAGAAGGAATACCATTAAAGTTTCTGAGGACTGTCACTGCTAAGGGATAGACTACCTATAGTGACTTTTTATCCCAATTAACTTTAAAAAAATATTCTTTCCACAAAGGATAAAGTTTACGTACCAATTTACTCATGAAAATGGGTATTTTGCTATGAAAGGGTATAAGTTATTGGTAATCATATTGTTTGCTTAGTCAAAGATGATTATGCCAACTACCATTTTTCCCTTGTTTGGTTTGAAAGGATTTTCTCCCTCCCTAACACATTTATAAAAGAAGCCATACAATTAATTTGAGTAATGTTTAATTGAAAGAAATGTTATAACAGGCAGACCTTTGATGTTAAGGGAGGAGTTGTTTCCTTGGAGTTGTAAGGTATGTCTTAAGTTTTTTACTTAATATTTCCATATTTCTCATAACACATGTCAGATGAATGAATTTAAAATGTAGTATTTTCTAATGTAGACAGTCTGAATAATTTCAAAAATACAGCTTTTTAAAGAGCCTTATTTATGAAAAATAGGTCAGTTCTTTGCTTATGCTCTTGACAACTTGTTCTTCTATTGATCAGTTTAGACTTTTTTCTTTGCCTCATCTTTTGTGCTCATCTTCTTGGCTATTATTAACAACATGCAAAAACATGGCAATTATATTCTATCCCCGGGGAAGTGAGGGCTTAAAGAACATTTATGCTCCAACCAACTTCACAGCCAAGAGAAAATTTGCCCTTTTACCCTAGCTTTTTAAATTCTTTTGCTGGTGTGAAATTCGTGGGACTAAGAGAGAAAAAAGAACAGAGTTCTCTCCACGGAGTGCCATTATGGTCTGCAAGCACTCATTTATCTTTCTGGTGATCAGAGAGCTGTTGCTGTCTGGGATTTTGTATCATCTCTTCAGGGAAGCATATCAATTCCCTATTTTCCAGTTACTGAGGAGAAGAAATTAAGTTGTTTTGTCCTCCTGGGATATGATTCGTTACTCTTGTCTGCAGGCTTTTCTCTCCTCTCATAAATAAAGGTTGAAGATCTGCACATGCAAAGAATAACACACCGGACCACGGAAATGCTGAGCTCCACACTCATGGAAACTGTGCCCTTGAGATCAAGTTCTTGACTTTTGGTGTCTACTGAAACTCACTTTGCCTCCTCAGATGTTTCTCCCTTGTCAGGCAAATCACTCTGCATTCTGGCTTTTTGTAGTTTAAATGGCTTGTGATCCTTTCTCTTTCAGAGAGAGAAGGAGTAGAAACTCCTAGGGAGTCCCCTTGCATCACAGGCTCCTGAGTGTGTTGTTGAGAGTTTCATACCTATGACTCAGCTCTGCTTTCAACTGAGCGTCAACTCCTGTCTGGGATTTTAGCTTTATATAGTACCCTTTTCACAGTACCTCTACTCTGACTTAATGCATGGTTACTATGGCATCTACAATATCTTAGAAAATAGTGAAATAAAGATATCAGTGTTAATATTCTGTGTTGCGTAACAATTTCTGTTCCTATTTTGTCTGTCTGGTTTCACCCTCTGGGTTTTCTTTTGAACCTTGAGGAAAAACCTCAAAGTGAAAATGAGCTGCCGATTTTTGTCTGTTGTTATTTCAGATATGTGAGGTCACACAAAGCCTCATGGCTTTGCATGGTTTCTACTCAGTCATCATCCATTTCAACTTGCTGAGAGGAGTAAACTTGTGTCATTGTTCATCTTCAGATTTTCATAACAAATTTCAAACTAGCCTGCATTTATTTCATCATTTATGATGAAAATATCTTCCATTCAAAGCACCTTAGTCTTGTGGTTAAGGGCTACTTCTTATAAATTTATAATGCTATAAAGCCTAAACCAATGCAAACCTACACCATTCAAAGCAAATTAAATCGCTCCTTTTTCCTCTCTGGAAGTATAATGAATTCTGAATCAGAAGACAACTTGTATTGCTTTTATTGTGACACTTAACACAGTACCAGACTGGCATTGTTGTATAGCAGCATTCCTTCCTCATTGTCAAAATTCGAGATGTAATAGAATGCTTTCACAACCTGCCCTAGGTAGTAAACTTTCTTTACTTCTGTCTGTCTTCTGGCTGGTGGCCTCAAGTTGCCAACAAGAACTATGCCAAAAATAATGTTGTATTTTAATGTTTAAGTCCATCTTAAATTATTACCAACTTTTGTGCTAGCATAAAACTGGTGTCCTCATAACTGAACGTGTAAAGGAGAGCTGTCCCCTGGCCAAGACTGAGAACCTAGAAGGCTAAATTTGGTTTTGTTGGAGGTTAAAATGTAAGATGGCAACACATCTGGATCTTTAATAACAATATTCTCTACGTTTGGTCTCTAAAATATAATGGGATTGTTAGATCATTAATCTCCCATTTTCTCAGTGTAATTTTAACTCTTATCTAACTGGACCTTAGGCAATGTCTTGTTCTTTCCTGCTAAACTAGAAAATGTTCAAGGTATATTCATTAAATAAAACCAGCTAGGTGAATCTTAGGCTGTTGAGTTTCCCAGCCAACAGTGGATGGATGAGTTGTTCTGTTATCCCGGGAAGGGATGGTTTCCTTGTATGCAAACCAAAATGTCTGGGTCTTACACTGGTTTTCCTTTGCTTTCTGTCATGATGATATGTCAGTGTGCTGTGTGTCTGTCATGCAATCATCTGAAGGGGATTGGCTGTGTGTACACAAGAAATTTACTGAAAAAATCATTTGGATTCATTTTAAGCCCTAGTTTTATACATGGCTTTATACATGTGTCTGCACTCCTTTCTGGCTCTTTGCTTTGAAAGCATTAGCAAATTCAACAGATACGCAGAAGAATAATGTGCAGTGTTCCTGTAAGATGCATGAAAGTAGAGGCCTAGAGGAAGGGACGTCGCTACTACAGTCAGGTCTCCTATACCATGGTACCATGGGACTTGACCCTTCTCTGTGAAGCCCTCCATTCTAGTTGATTGGCAGCTAATTAGTATGCAAATTTGCCTCAGACCCTCACATGGCCCCCCAGTGCTCCATTGCCGGTTCAGAACTGCCCTGCTGTGTATTGGTGTTTGTATCAGTGTTTCACAGCGCTCATGGCTACCCCACACCGGGAAAAACCCCTTTTCCACTCGGCTGGGGACACTGGTGCGGGGAGCCACCTGCACTGCTGTCCTGGGGTCTCTCTGAGTGGGTAGACCTGCTCCCTCCATACTTGGGGTAGATGTGGTGTCTGGTCTCAGACGCTAAGTCTACCCTGAGAAAGTTTCAGACACCAAATCTAATTTGGGGCGGAACGGGGTGGGGGGGTGGGGGTGATGCGTAGCGCATGCTTCAGCCGAGTCACCTGGGGAGTGGCACGCGCCTGGCTCAACTCCGCCCAAGCCGAACCGCCAGGGGAGCAGCATGCACCCAGCTCCGCTCCACCGGAGCCAAACCGCCACAGCTGCCTCGGGGTGGGTGCGGCACGGCATGGGGGTTGATTTAAATATTAATGACTGCCTAATTTGAATATTCATCCGTGTCAGGTCACGCATGCGCAATTGCAAAACGGGCCTCCTTAATCGCTGAAAAATCACGCCACTAAGATTTGAAGCCGCCATATGGGGGGCGCAAAGTGGAAGAGGGCCAGCTGTACCACAGAGTGAAGGAAAAGGTGGAACAAGAGTGGAGGCACCTTAGCCACTGAAGGAAAAAAGGGGGATGATGGGAGAGAGGGGGACAGCTTGATAAGAAATGAAGATTCATGGCTCCGCTGTTTTCAGAACAGTTACTATACTTCAATGCTAGGAAGCAAAATAGGAAATTTTTTTGGTGATAATTGTATTTGGGTTATTGTGGAAACATTTACCTGTATAACTGTTTGGGCTTTGAAACAGTGTAGTACCAACTAATTATGTAATTTATTGTAGTAGTGCAGTTTTTTACTAATGTTTTTCCCATAGTGTGAAATAAGCTACCTCTTTTGTTTTAGCAATTACTGCTTCTAATCTAATGGATAAGGCAGAAGTAGTAACTAGTAGTGCTATTTTATCATAGCTACTGAGATGTTTTTGCTATAAGATTCAGGCAACACAGTTATAATGCTGGCTGTATTTCTCTATGGAATCCAGGGTTTATCTTTGTGTGGAATATATTAAAGATGTTTCTTTGGAGGTACTTATAATGCCTTGTACTGAAGGGAAAAGAGAGAGGTATTTTGCTATCATTTAAGGAGAAAAAACTCACAGAACTTGACATCAAATGACTGATTTATCTGTAGAATTCTTTAAAAAATCCTGTAGATTTTTATACGTAGTGGAAAGTGTAGGCTGAAAAAGTAAGAAAAGTTATGGTACAATAGCTCACAAGGTTTTAGAATACTTGTTACAGAATTATAACAGAACATCAGTGTTTGCTTGAAATAGCTTATCTTGCTATCTAGTACTGGCTTTGATGACATGAAATACCTGCGGGAAGGTTGCAGCCAGATGGGTGTGGACCTCTTCTTCTAGGCTGACGACACCAGAACGAGAGAGCACGGCCTCAAGCTACGCCAGGGGAGGTTCAATCTTAACGTTAGGAAGCGATTTTTCACAGAGAGTAATTGCATATTGGAATGGGCTGCCCAGGGAGGTGGTGGAGTCACCATCCCTGGAGGTGTTTAAGAGAAGACTGGACGAGGAGCTTAGTGACATGGTCTAGCTGGGGGGTGTAGGGCTGGATGACGTTGGGCCCCTTCCGGCTCGGAGTGGCCTGCTAGACTGTGAGGGATCTAGGTTGGTGTTATGCTCTGCGATGTGCTCTCGGTCTCTGTAAGGGTGTTAGATGGTGAGTTGGACTAGATGATCCTTGTGGGTCCCTTCCAACTCATAATATTCTGTGATTCCGTGTGATTCTGTGAATAATAATTTATCTGGATAAAAGTGGATATTTAGATAGGTAAGAAAGGCTTTAGAGGTACAATGAGGATTCCTCAGGCAGGATATTCTGAGAAAGCTAGTTTGGGAGGAATATTTGTGTTTACTGATACTCTCCTTGAAATAATGTGTTATAATAATTGATGAAAAGTTCTGTTGCGTATGACCATACACTACCAAATTACTTAATTTGGTGTCTCATATTTGCATGCTGAATAATCAGGTGAGTCAATCTACAAAATGTTGGTATTTTCTGATGATTGCAAGGTGTGTAAATAGCAAAGCAAGGTTTCTGCTTGGTGACACTGAAACTGCTGAATTTCTTAACCATGTCCTGACTATATGCCTATGCCTCACAACATGGAGTTAAAAGTGACCTACTTTGCACACTGAACTTTGCACACTTTGCCTCTGCATTACAAATGAGACATCAATGCATACAGGAGAGAAGGAGACTTCTGTGGGCATGTATAACGAATGTTTTACACTAGCCAAATTATACACATCTTTTTATCAGACAGTCTGTTCTGTTGTTTGTAATAAAGGGAACATGATCAAATAATGCCCAGTGGTTTTTTGCTCCTTATTAGCACAGTTTCTGAACAGGATTTAAATTATACTTATAAGGAATAAATTAGCTTATAAGGAATATGTTGCAATTACAGCCATATTTTGTGTGTGTGTGTAAATGGCATTTCTATGAGTAATGCATGTAACAGTGTAAATACATATAGTATGGCAGTTTTTCCATGGAGAATGCTAAGAGGATTAGAGTTTGATCTCATAATACCATACACAACCTTTCATTGACTCAGAGCGGAGGTTTATTTAGTTCTACTGGTCACCAAACAGATTAGCAACTCATCTCATGTTTTTGCTGCTGACATTCCTTTTGAACTGAAATTGCTATGAAGTTAACTTTTTTTTTTATCCCTGGAAGTCTCTGATATTGTGCAACTTATTTTAAAAATGTTTCCTCCCTTTCAGGTTTTAAACTCATCTCAAAGTGACTTTCAGGGCATGACTGAACAATTTTTGACCTTGTGCCTTCCCTATCGTTCTCACAGTTGAGCCCTTTATCTGCATCATCTCCTATCACCATAGATGCAGGCTTTTCCCTTTTGGTCTTTAAGAGGCTCTTCCTGCTCCTGAAAAGTGCTGCTAGTGAAATAATCTGTTCCCCTGCTGCTTCAGATGTATCTTCTGTTCCACTGCTGAAGTCCATCTTGTAGACTAAGCCACCTTCTCCTGTTAAATATCTTATAAACACCTATTTTCGCCACTAACTGAAGCAGGCAGGTTCAATGGATCATTTCTGAAATCCGCTTTAGTCCAGTGGTGAGTGTCCCTGCCTCTCATGCAGGAGACCTGGGTTCGATTCCCACCAGCGAGGCAGTGGTGTGGTTTAAGTGTTGGACTCAATGACCCTTGTGGGTCCCTTCCAACTCGGAATATTCTGTGATTCTCTGATTTCATGCTGCAAATGTCCTTTCCTTGAAATTTCTATGGTTCTTCTCTTGCCTTAACCTTTCCCTTTGTCAGAGAATGGTAGAATTGCTTAAGTTGGAAGGAACCTTAAAGACCATCTTGTTCCAAGTCTCCTGCCATGGGAGGCACTTCCTTCCACTAGATCAAGTTGCTCAAAGTGCCATCCAGTCTGGTCTTGAACATGTCCAGGGATGGGGCATCCATAACTTCTATGGATAACCAGTGCCAGGGTCTCACCAACCTCACAGAAAGAATTTCGTTCTAATATCTTACCTAAATCTACCAATCTTTCAATTTAAAGTCATTATCCCTTGATCTACATGTCCTCCCTTCTGGTGTTGTACCAAAGGCTGTGGACCCCTTTGGCCAGGGAGTGTCTGCTAGACATTGAGGGCAACCTCACGTTTGTGTTTAAGTCCTGACTACTGAGATATGTTTTGGACATTTTACAGACATTTTTAATACATGTTGTACACCATCCTCGAGTGACATACACAGTTTAAATATGAAACCACCAGTTGGATACAGAATCACAGAATCAGTAAGGTTGGAAAAGACCATAGAGATCATCAAGTCCAAACTATCACCTGTTACCTAACCTAGCCAAACCTGTTACCTAACCTATTACTTCTGGTTTTTCAAATGTCTGTGATATTTTACAAAACATTCCAGCTTTTCTTTTCCTGGTCAGTGATACTAGGGAAGTGAATGACTTGCACCCAACAACCCCCTCCGCCTCCCGCCCCGAGCTGCCAATGCCATTACTAGCAGAATGTTAAGGACTATAGAAGGTTTAGATTCTCTATGATAACGAAAACTGTCTGCACAATTACGGTAAAACTCCAAAGCAAAATTCAGACATTTCTTTTGAGCCAAATTATAGATTTCTGTGTTCTTCACTGAAGGGCTCAATTTCTTAATGACAAATAGCTCTTACTTACAGAGAATACTCGTGCTATCAAGCGTTCCATGTTAGTGCATGTGCATGCGTTGTATTTCACAATCAGTCCATCCTCAGCCCATTCACAAGCTCCTTATTTTTGTAAGAAACTTGAACATCCACACTTGTGGGTTTGATCCCTGGGTGGCCGTTCGCTTGGGAGTTGGACTAGATGATCCTGTGGGTCCCTTCCAACTCAGAATAACCTGTGAACGTAGGGAATGCTCTGTTTATTTGCTGAGCAAGCGTCCCTCAAGCCAGACACTGCATTGGTGCTCTTTACTGTCCCACCATCATGAGCTCGCGTGTTCTTATCTGTCCTGATTTCAGATGTATTGCAGGCAACTTCTTGGGAACCAGGTTTGTGCTTACTACTGCTATGCTTAAAACATGCTGTTTCTGGACCAACCACAACTGAACTCCTCAGTAGTCTTTAAGTACACTTTTCCCAGAGCTTTCATGATGCATGCACTCTGGATTCATATTCACGGGCTCCAGATAGTTTGAAGAAAGAGACAGAAGTATTGTAAGGCTTTCAAATCCGAAGAGTTTTATCTTATGAGGGAAAAAAATTGCAGTGTCAAAATGAAGTTTGTGCGTATTTCCTTGCCTTTGTTTCTTCCCCTATTTAGGTATTCTTTGGCTTTGATCAGGGTGCCTACAAGGGGTGTATGGTTTTATATTCAGATCTCTGTATCTAATTAATGTTCAGGAAAATTTTTCTATCCTACCCTATCCTGCATAGCTTCTCATCCCAGATATTCCTCTGAAAGGATTAGTGCTCTAACCTCATTGTTTCTCTTCCTGACCAGTCACAATCAACAATACTGCTTTCTGGAGAGGTGTGTAAACAGGAAAACAACTAAATATAGAACGCATACAAAAAAAGGAATAGAATGCAACAGTGTGCAAAAGATAAAGACTGTTTGGACAGATGGTGTAGGGCCTAGAGGAAATGTGGAGGGAGAGAGAAAGAGGCTTGAGAATGAACAGAGATGGGAAAAAAAATTCACCTGCAGGATAAACTATTTATGGGAGAAAGGAGGCAGACAGAGCATCCCATTGTTCCTTGGAGCAATCTGTAATGATCTGGGTTAGCATGATCAGAGAACAGGGACCTAACTAGACTTGAAACCTTGTTTATTTTGTGATTATCTACTGCCTTGATCAGAAGCTGGTCAGCAGAACAGTCCTAGGTACCACAGCCACTTACTTCTGGGCAGCTTACTTTGGTGGACCAGAAGGCCAGGGAGGCCAGCCTTCATATTAAACAGAACACAAATATTATTTAATGGAATGGCAAACTGTGGGAAATTTAGGGAGGTGCTATTTCAGACATTTTCCTGCCGTGGTCTCTTATGTTTTTTAGCTTTATTCTCTTATTTATTAATGCAAGTTGCTGACCCAGAGCAGTCTAACAGCCTCCGGTCAACAGGCTGACGTAGAGGAGAAAGGGCCCTTACATATCTCCTTCCTGGCCAAGCCAGGTGGGATGTGACTGTGGCACATTGCTGTGTGCTTACACATATGCACCAGGACCAGTCTCTATCCCCAGCCACATTTCTGCAACTCTTAGCAGGTATGCGTTGCTGTGAGTGCCTCTGTAAATGCGGAAGATGAAGTCCTCCTGTTGTAGATTCCCTGTGTTCTGGTTTGAATGTTTTTTTTCCTCTGGCAGCAAGGGGGGCAGACTGAGCCTCTGCTGCTGCCAGTGATTCAATGTCAGAAAAGCAGATAACGGCACCTCTGTGAACAACAGAGGAGAGAAAGAAAAAAAAGTAACAGAAAGTAGATGGTCAGGTCAGAACGTGTGTAAGAAGCTGAAAGCCATGAAGGGCACCCCCCCAGGCCTACTAGAGAAGGGGTAGGAAGAATTCCAGGCATCCCGCTGCTGTTTGTGGAAACGAACATGGTGCAAAACTATGGATGAGAGAGAGAGAGAGAGGAACCAGTGATGCAGAATCTACCTGAAGCTACAACTGAAGCANTTTCCTCCAGGAGAGGTTGTGGGTGAATCTCTGGCATCCAGCCAGGGTCAAACCATGACATCCTGCTTTGCAGCGATGGCAGCAGGATGGAATGGGTGTCTGTGCTTTGGCAGACAACTGCATGGTGTGTTAAATCATGGATGAAGCAGGGCTGGCATTAACACCCCGGGCTGCCAGATAAGGCAGCAATGGGCAAATGTTATCTGTTCTGGTGCCTCCAACGTAAGGGCAGTAATTTTCAAGGAAGATGGAGGAAAATAGTGGGAAGGAGAAACATTTGATTGCCATTGCTAAATCTGCCAAGCCTTCATGGTTGGAGCCTCGGGCGATTTCTGGAAGGACACTCAGGCATCTATGTAAATTAGGGCTGGATTCAAAACTGTGTGCTGCTTCTTTCTATGCACAAATATCTTCTCTACAAATATATGCTGTCTGTCTTTCTCTTCCCCAGAATCCTTCCAACAGATCTGCACAGGCTAAACTGTTAGTTGCTGATGACCTCTTTTTGAAACATGAGGCTTTTTATATTACCAAGCAATTTTATACTGTTTTGCTTTCTATTCTATGTTTAAGTCTGCAATTACTCATATTTCTTGTTTAGAAACACAAACGGAAAAAATATAGTGACAAAAAATAACCATTTTATATCCCATTTAATGTTTAAAAACATTTTTCATCCTTTCTTTTATTCTTGAAATGAGACATATATGCATTTGAGGGAACTTCTTGTTTGAGCAAGAATGAGGAAAAATAAAACCATTACAGAAAAGCTTTAAGATGCATGTTTTTTTGAAATTAAACAAGTAGCAGCACATTTTATAATGTTCCAAAATGAGGAATAAGTCAAAATTTTATTTTTTTTTTATTTCACCAACCTGTTTAGAGCAATATTATTTGATAGTTGATTTTTTTTTTTACAAATCAAACATATCTGTATGAGTATTGTGCGATTTAAAACACCAGAGAGCTAGGTCTGATACTCATCTGTTTGTGCAAAGATGTATCATCTTTGATGAGATTATGCCTTGTATGCACAGGTCTTTGCAGGATTAAAGCAAAGGTCTCTGTACTTTTTTATTGTTTCACCAAAGTACCTCAAGCTTCAGTTTGTCAGGAAATTAGCATAAGGAATTAATTAATTTTCTTATTTTGTGAGTTTTCAATCTTAGAATCTTTTAATATTGCCAGGAACCACACAGAAGAACACAAAATTGGTAAAATTAAATTCCCTTATGGCAGAAACGGTTGTAAAGATAATTGTTAATATAGCTTGAAATCTAAGAGAGTCTCTTGCACTTGTAATTACTCAAGCTTTCAAATCAAAGATATGTGCGGTTAGATATTTTGGATTTAGTTTACTTTTTTTTTGTTCTGTCTGTCCATAAACACAACTTAATGTTGTGGAAGAGTCAGTAGTTGCATTTATATTACAACAGAAAATTATAGGTAGTTAAATCAATGTGCATCAGCTGTTTAGTTGTCTTCAAAATACTACAGACTGACTCCATTCTGTATTCTCCTGCATAGTAAAATTTAATGTGTGTAGCTGCAAGGTTTTGGTTTTATGTTGTTTCACACTGTCAGAGCAGATACTTTATTGTTTGAAAAGATTAGACCAATTATAGAACAGTAATAGCAGACCACAAATCTTGCCCCTTCTGTCCCCAGTAACACCAACGTGTCCTAGCTGTAGAACCAGTGCTGGGTTCTACTGGGAAGGCTGCAGAATGCTGTACCCCTCCAGTGTCAAATAGAAGTACACTCTTGTCCTTTAGGGCTAGGAGTCTGCTTCCCTAAATTCTTTTATTTCTGTCCAACTTGTCCAATGAGTTTTGTTCTTTTTTTTAACAAGGAGGCTCTCTAAGATAGTTTTCTAACATAATATTAACTGGCTTTAGTTCTGATGTTGAAATTCTTTAATGGCAATGGTTTTTACATACATTTGATCCATGTTAGACATGTAACTGTGAATTATCAATAAGGTCAGTGGTGGATAATCTGGTTTCTATGTGTCAAATAAAGGCTATTGTCATGTGTTCCTAATGGAGATTGTGATTTTAGTACTCTATGTGGTATTTCTTATTCTAAAGCAATATAATATCTTACACTACTTTAAATGCTCTATATTTATGAGAGACTATACTTCAAATGCAGAATTGGGCAGCGATGAGTTGAAGACTTCAGTTTCTTTATTCAGCACACACACAGCTTCAGATTCTTTATGACCGCTTCCTTCTTTCCCCAGTTCTGGCCCCTAAAGCCATCATTAGTCCTGCTGCAGTCCCTGGATGCACAGTCATGTGCACACAAATCAATGCATACATGCATCTATCTATCCTACCTTGTCCATGTTCCAAAAAGCTCATTTCACAGATTTCAAGGTTGTTCCCACCTGGGGACCAGCAGCCACCACTGCCTGACTCCTTTGGTCCTTTCCCTGAGCCTTGGTTATGCCTGTGAATAGGCTGCAATTCAAAGGAGGAATGAGGGATTACAAGAGGAGTGGTGAGCTTTCAGTTTGGTGAGGAGCCATTGCTCTGACCATGGCTGCTCTGTGTTGGTACCCACCAACAGGACATGGTAGTACTCACTAGGTACTTTGATTGCGAAGATGGAAGATGCCCTCTGAACTTTCTAAGCAAGGAGTGAGATGGGGGGCTGGCAGTGAAGGACTATAGCAGAGAGGAGAATTTTAACAAAACTCAGACCAAAGATGCAGTGCTTCAGAAGGGAGTAAAGCTGACTTAGAACTAAATTAAAAAAAAAAAAAAAGAGGGAAAAGGAAGAGGAAGAAACATGACAGAGAGAAGAAAGCAAAGTGAAGTAAAAGAGAAACAAGAATGTGTGAGAATTGAAGTGAACAACCAACACAAGGCTGAGAAACTCTTGTTAGAAGCTTACACAGTGCTGGATGTCTGGAAAAATCAAAAACCTGTTTTGATTGTTTCAGCAGCTGTTCCTGCCAGCTGGTTTTGTACTCTGCAAATCTTGCCCTCCTCCCCCCAAGCCTTCCCCAAAGTGTGATGTGGTGAATCACTACTGGTAACTCCTCCAGCTGTAGATGCAGTTTGAGCCAAGGAAAGCTACTATCCTCTGGTGCTTCCAGTTTTTGGCCAGAAATCCTGTGAATGCTAGACAATCTACAGGCTCCTGCTTTTTCTAGCATAGCAAGGTCCAGCAAAGAACATGCGCCTTGCACCCGCAGTATTACAGAGGAATGCAATAAAACATCTCCCTGAAAGATGGAAGCTAATCCAAGAGGAAGACTGTGGCTGGTCAAAGTAACATCTCTGTACCAAGTAGCATTTCTTTCTCATGTTTAAAAGGAACAAAGCTAGGCCAGCAAAACTTGTTGTTGTGGATCAGACCTTAAACACTAGTGACATAAGCGCAACAAACTTAATTTCCCATTTTCAATACACCATCCCTGGAGGTGTTTAAGAGAAGACTCGATGAGGAGCTTAATGACATGGTCTAGCTGGGGGATGTAGGACTGGATGATCCTGGGTCCCTTCCGGCTCGGAGTGGCCTGCTAGACTGTGAGGGAACTAGGTTTGTGTTACTGCTCTGGGATGTGCTTTCGGTCTCTGTACGGGTGTTAGATGGTGAGTTGGACTAGATGATCCTTGTGGGTCCCTTCCAACTCAATATTCTGTGATTCTGTGATTCTTTTCCAAGCTAGATACTGCTGTTTTGTAGCTGCATTCAGTAGAGCATCAGTGGCAATCCGCCATTTAAGATTTTGTTTAAGGGCTTTATTCAAAGAAAAACCTGCCCTTTACAACATTCCCTGCATGTGCATGGGACTGCATTCATGACCTGGAAAATATCACTATATTGATATTACTAGGTTATTATCCATGTGTTTTTTCTAGACCATGTTGTTATCATTCTATAATATGAAAATTCTAATAATACTTAAAATCTCACTTGTACTTTACTTTTTACATAAATTCTAATAATACTTAAAATCTCACTTGTACTTTACTTTTTACATGGTTTATGGACTTTGCATTCCCCTAAATTTGGCCAATGAATCTAAGCCAAGAGACTTTGTGGTTGGGTGGGATTTTTTGGTTTTGGGGGATATTTTTCTTTGTTTTGTTTATTTGGGTTGGTTTATTTGTTTGTTTTTCTTTAGAGTCAGAGTCCATTGTGTTAATTTTACTAGAATGAAAGAGCCAAGAGACTGAAGTGCTCATTTGTCCATGTCACTAGCTGTTGAGGATATATGGTCCATGCCAGTTTTAAAAAAGATACTGTGCTAATTTGTATAGAGTATATGGAACTAGAGAAAAAAACATTTATGTAGCTCCGTTGCTACAAAGCATTAAAGAAAAAGTCTCTTATTTAACTCTTCAATAACTATTTTATTTATTAAAATTGCCACCAAATCTCCAAAAAGCAGTATTATTCCTGTCAAAGCCTGTTCTATTGACTTGGAAAATATATCTTAATGTAGTATCAATGTATGATATATTTAAGCAAGGCCTTCAACATAAAATTTACATCATGAATTTAAAATTGTAACGTGCATTTTCAGAACCAAAGCCAAAATTACTTGCTGAGATCAGGCTATGTTTCATATGTTATATAAAATTAATACTTTGGAGTACAATGAAAGCCAAAGCTTAAGCTCAGCTATTACAAATTCACTGTGAGGCCTTGACTGGGGATTGAATCAACATGGTGGCCTCAGATCAAGTTTTCATTAGGAGGGAACTTTTTTCTTACTCCTATATAGTACTGCAAACTGTATAAAACAGCAATAGCAAACTACAAATGCATGCTCCCAATCCTCTACTTACTATGCATGTGCATTTCCAGTTGGATACAAGCCAGTAAGTAGCTGATAGTAAGTTGGACTGCAGTACTGAGTAACATTTCCAACTACAAATCTGAAGAATGAGTTATTTTCTGTGCGCATGAACTGTATTCAGACGATCAGTTTTCTCTTGGGATGATATGTTAAGGTGCAGTTGTTCACTAGGCTGTCCAGATAGGAGATTCAGGGCTAATAGCATACGAGTTCACCACAGGAAATGGCATGTTTTTTTCTAAATATTCCCCAGTACTTCTGGTAAAATATGATTCTTTTCCTTTGAGCTCTATGTCTGCAAGGCCATTAAATCTACAGTGTCATGTGAACTAAGAATTAATGTGGGAAAAAAATCAGGAATACATGGCACACTTATGTAAGCAAGTGACTGCCCCGTTCTTAGGCTGTGTTGGCTATCACAGTTTTACTACCAGTTAATGTAAAAGCCTAATGCATCCTCTTCCTGATAGTTTTATCCCCTCACTTTTGACAGGATGTACTAAAATTAGTCTCCAGCCTATAGATATCTAAACAATGAGTACTGATACAGAATTTTGGGAGTGAGGATGTTGCCCTGGGCTATTTGTTTACGCTAGGCAGCAGCAGGAAGTAAAACTAGTTTCTGTAGATGTAGCTTAGTAAAAAATTCTCCTCATTTTGTTTTCAGAGAATAGTTGAGATAGATTAGAAATATACTTTCCCCCTGAGGAGTGGAGTAGTTTGTTTTAAATTTTCATGGTAATCTGTACACTGCTCAAAAATTTATCTGGAAAACCTGAAGGATAACTGAGCTCTAGCATGTAGAAATTGATGGATTTTCAAGTTATGCTTGGGATAACTATGCCTGTTGCAGTTACGGTGCCTGATTAAAAGGCTTTAAGTCTTAAGGTGCATGAATAAGTTTATAAAATGGGTGGGTTGCTCTTGTTCATCTTCTTAAATGAAGTCAGATGGAGATGAATATCTTTACTCATCTTAAAGCACAGAGTGAGATACAGCCTTCTTAAATATTTTTCCTTTACCAGTTTCTGTCAAAGAAATTTATGCTCATTCCACTTGGAATTTTACTCCTTGGGTTGAGTGTGATTAAGTCTTGCAACATGTATGCCAATTCTATCCCCAGCAAAACCTACAGATGAGATCTTTGGCCATTTCCCACCACTGCAGGTCCATGACTTCAGTGTGTCAGGCCATTATTATGGAGCATTCGAAGAGTGGGGAGCACCTGAGAGCAGAGGATGTTACCTATTAGACCTGCTGGAAGGATGCAGGGAGTCCAGGCAGGACAGCAGTTATGGATCTATGGCCATGGGCCAAATGCACCTCGTAGTGGCCACTTTGTGAGAAAGGCAAGCTGTTTTCTTTCCTGATCATATTATAAAATTTTATTTAATCTGTATTGGAGTGTATCATCTGAAGTGTATGTTTTTTGGTGAATGAGAGATAAAAAACATGTTTTACATGAAAAGCAGTGTGTGACCTTGTAGTGCTATTTACATGCTTATTACAAATGCCATAGCCTGTTGCATACTAGCAAAAGAATGCAGATTTTCCACCACTGCATTTGTCATACAAATCATAATCCCTAGGCAAGTCCAGGCAAAGACTGCTAATATTTTTATGAATAGTACTGAACTATGGGGTTTAGTTGCGTGTGTCTTTACAAATATTTTTACTACGTATTTCAGGAAAGTGAATGAGCTTCCTCTTGAATAACACTTGCTGACTCTCTGAAGGAAAAAGATTGTTGGTCTGCACATCCTGTAGCTCTTCTCACCACCACCCACTTCTTTGTCCTAGAGTTATTTTGGTTTGGCTTGGTTTGGCTCTTTTTTCCAGCTCTGGCTCTCTGCTTTGTTTTCATCCTCTATAACATTCTGCATGGTCCTTTGTGCATTCACCACTGCTGATTTCTCCATTTCTAGTAGATAAAAAAGTTGTCCCTCTGGCATGGAGGCCACACAGTATTAAGCCAGGGAGGCTGACCTATGTGGCATGCAAATTTTTTATACATAACAGTGAATACCAGTGTTAGGCAAGAGAGGAAGAAAGATATTTGAGAATGTGTTGTAGGGACACAAGCAAAGTTGCAAAACAGAAGCCTTCTCTCATGAGTTCTACTCCCAAATGCATTTATGTCATGAGGCTCATACAGTATGTCACCCACTGCCCTAAAGCCTATCTCTAGCCATGACTGTTCACTGCTGGATGCCATGTCACACAGTGGAGGCAGGAAATTTCGGGATCCCTCCTTGACCAATGTAGTAGGCATATACAGACTGACCTTAAATGTATGTCCTGAATTTTTTTTCAGCAAAAAAATAGAGCTGAAAAGTTTATTTTGGCAATAAAATAGTAATTGGGATGTAAATGAGATTGAATTTTAGAAGCAGCTTAGAAAAAGGAATTTGACAGAAGGGATTTACATCTTGATGTTGGATCCCAGTGTTCTTTCTCTCCTGCTTTTCTAGTTGTTCAAGGGTTTTCCTGTGGCTTATATCAAAAATAGGCTTCTAAGCATTTGACTGGTGAATTATTCCTTCATGATGAAGAATGCCTGGAGCATTCTACTCTTCTGCTATGCTGAGGTAGAATGACCTTTGTGATGAAAAGACTGCATTGGAGTTTAGGAGTGTGTCTTGGAGATGGTCTCATTCCACCTGACCTCATCCCCTCTGGCAGTGCTTTTTACAGCTCAAGCTTTTCGTTCAGCAATGCTTTATCTCTGATTCTCACATGCTTTGCTGTGATCTCTGTATGCAATGGTGGAGTTCCCCTGGGTGATCATGAGGAAGAAATCCAAGTCGTGGGCTACTTCATGCCTTCCACGCTAAAGAAAAGTAATCAATTCCTAGATCAAGCGGCAAAAAAATCACAATGAAAGCAATGGCAATGATTCCTGTTGACAGGTTCCTGTGATAGATAAAATGATTCTCCCTTTTATTTAAAGTTGTATGCAGGACTGCAAGTGTTAGAACATCAGATGAACTAACTTTAAAAATACGTTTAGGAAAATCTGAGTTCTGAAATGGTCAGACACTATCTGCTGTCTGCATCTTCCCCCCCCCCCACCTCGATCTTGGGGAGGAAACTATCAGACAGTATTTGACTGAAAACAGAAAACAGCAGGGGTTTTTTTCCACTTTTGCTGTTCTTCAAGTCCCTGGAGGAGAGTTTTTAGTTATAAATTTGTGTACTGCAGTTAATAAATAATTTTTTTCCATTTTCTTCTTCGCTTCACTTTGAGGAGAGAAATCAATTTAATTCGAATTGGTGGGAAGGGAAAAAAATCTCACTCTAAACCACAACACCTGTCTTACTGAAAGTAGAATTTTCCTCAGTAATAATTATCATGAATGTTGAATATAGGGATTTGCTTAGCAAATATGCATTTATAGTCTTTTTATCAATAATAAGACCCAGTTCTTCCTTCTGCGTTTTTTCTTTTTTCCTCATCTTCTTTTTTTTATAAGTGCAAGCAAAAAGAAATATTTTTATTGAATTTTATGACAGACATATCACATCTGACTGCCTCCCAGCACGTTGGTTCCAACCGACATATGAGTTGTAGCCCAGTCCAAAACTACCATGACAGAATGATGTATTTTAATACATCATTGCTGTGGTTTGACCCTGGCTGGATGCCAGAGATTCACCCATAACCTCTCCCGGAGAAAAAAACTGAAATATGGTTTATCACAGGCAAAACAAGACAAGCTACAAGTGGGGAATATAAAGGATTTATTTATTAACTAACAATATCAGAGCTTAATGTGAGAAACATCATATTAAAGGCAACCTTTTTCCCCCCACCCTGCTTCTTCTTACAACAGATCTCATATTCCCTTTTTTCCTCCAGGAGACGAAAGGGGGAACAAAGAAACAGTTACTGTGTATGCAGATATTAAATCCACAAAAGCGACATCTTCAGTAAATCCTGGACACAGGAGACATAGCACAGATGTGAAAACTGACTTACATATGCCCAGATTAGCAAGCTGAATCTTGTGTGCTACGCAAAATACCAACATGGCCAAGTAAAAAAATGGAGAGGAAGCACCCTCTCAAATGTTGAAGCTCACACAACTCAATGGAAGTTGCTTGCATAGAAGCTGTTCTAATCCAAGGGTATATGTGTAGTTTAGAAAGCAAGCTTTTGGTATTGGGGGCTTTTTCTCTGACTTGCAAAATATCTGGCATGCAAAGGGTACCAAAGAATTGTGGCAGTTACAGCAGTGAGGTGGAACTGGCACTCAAGCTGTCCCACATTTCTGGAAATGATGGGTGAACATCAGGAGATTTTGAATTGACATGAATGTCCAGCAGAGAACAAGGAGGGTGTTCAACTGCTTCAAGTTTCTTTAGCTCACATCAGCTATTCCCAGAGGTTTACCCAAGCCTTATCAACAGTGACTGTTTCCTTCAATTCTTGTAGGAGTTTTGTGTGGGGAGGAAAATTTTTTAGTTCACAGGTTTGGAAACGAACAAGTAATTTTGCTTATGAACAGCAGAATCAAGCATTTCTTTGCTATGATATGAATGCAGTTCTAATAGAAACAGGACAAGGTAGTAATTCAGTTTTTGTGCTCCATCATATTTCTGCTGTTCATATGTCTTGTGGTAGTAGTGTTTAATGCACACACATTTGCAGGGAACTCATTGCAGAGCATAAGTCGTTTACCCAATTCAGTTTGCTTCTGATAACCACAATCTGACAGCATTTTAATGAATGATAAGGTTTATATCTCACCAGTCAGTTTTGTAGGCTTGACCTCTTCAGGTCAAACCCACCGTTTCAGTATTCAGAAAGAGGGAATTGGTTTTGAGTCTCACAAATAATCAGCAGCTGCAGCAGAAAAAAATTCTCTTTCAAGCATTAAAACTGTTTTGGAGTTGTTTTCTCAATTTATCATATTTTTCTGTTTCCCTTCTCCCATGTTGTTGCCGTCCCCCATTATTGTGGTCTAATGAAAATGCAGCTGCTTATACTAAGCTGTGTGCAGACTACAAACTGAATGCTTCACACCTTGAGGCAGCTGCCCATAAATATCTGGGGAGTTTCTTTTTTATTTTTCTTTATCTTTTTTTCTTTTTTTTTTATTTTAACCTGACTGACAGCTTGAAACTACTAAAACTTTATTTCAAAGGGTCCAGGATAGATCTCAGCTCATTAACAATCTTCTTTTGAAGACATGTTATATGCTGATGGTGACCTCTGTCATAACACTTTTGTTCTTTGTGACGACTGTCTGGGCTTGCAAATGAAATAAGGCCTTTGAAGGTTTATACTGCACTGCTAGCAGTGCTCTAGGGTGGCAGCAATTCTTAAAATTGCAGAGCAACAGCAGCCAGAGTGCAAAATTTGGGGTTGTTTTTCATCTTTTGTTAGTGCCTCTTCAATGAAGTAGTCAAGAGGGATTCTAGATGATGAGTAAGATTGTTGTCTTTGGCATCAGGAGCCAAATTACAAAAATAAAAAAAAAGTATGAAATTACAAATCTTTGATTTGGGCAAGAGCAGTAAAAAGAAATAACAGAAGATAATTGTGGACCGTTGAACAAACATATTCATAAAACTGGAGAGAAGAGGGCCTTCAGTTTCTTCTTGCGTCATGGGAATTCTTTATCTGCTTCATGGCACTGAAAAATAGTAAAAGGTCATGGAAAGAAAGCATCTCCTCTCTCCGCTGCTCTGTTCCATAGATGAGACGGATGAATGGGAGGAGCCTCCTTGGAACTGATGACTGAATTTGAGTCATTGTATTTACTTAAATTTTTTAAATGTTTGGTTTAGTGGTGGTTTTAGCAGTTTACTTGGAGCATGCAGGGACTGGGGATATTCTGTCAGAATTGCTGAGCTCTGCCTCACCCACTTGGTCCACATGAGATTTTGGTGTGCTGAACATTTCTGGTTCTCAACTATACCAAATTAGGCAGAGATGTGGAACTGTTTCTCAGTGCATTTTCTCATTTTCTTTCTATTTATCAAGTTTGTATTTTTAAATGCTACAATTTCCTTTTATGGGACAGTTTACTATCACACTATTTTCCACCACTTGATTTGCAAAGGATTGCTTGCTTTCGGTGAGGCTGGAAAATTAACTTTGATACACATGAAAGTGACATTTAAAAGATAACACAGTTGTGCTTCAGTGGAAAGGGAAAAAGGCTTTTGGTGAAATAACAATGGGTATCCTCTGAACATGTTATTTACTAAATCAAACGCCTTTGTTTTGTTGCAACAAGGGTGCAAATTTTACAATTTTTTGTTTCTTGTGGAGGCTGCAGATGAGGAGTTGGGAGTCAGGCATTTTTTTCCAAGACTATAATAAATATTTTCAGGCATATATAGAAGAAAGCACAGTGTGTTACTATGTTCTTATACTAGCTAAGGTCTCAAGAACACTATAAATCATCATTGCAGAGCTGCATAAGCCTATATAGAGACAGGATTAATGACTCCGGCAAAGCGCTTGCAATAAAACGGTTCACATTTTTCAGGTCCCAAGCTGAAGTCTCTGTTTCCCTCCATGTTGTGTGAGCTACTTCTGTCCCTAATTGTTGTAGAATTGTTCATGGACTGATTTGAAAGTGTGGTGTGCTGTGTATGACTAGAGTTACTTATTTTTGTTCCAAAATATGGATTTGACATATGAATGAATTGAAAGAATACAGGGAATTAGGTCCATGTCCTGCAGGTATGTCTGCAGATGTAGCAGATGAGTAGGCATGCTTATGGTTAATCATGTGCATAAATGTTTTCATGAATTAAGCTTCAGATTCTGTTTTTAAAGAGCAAACTTTTAAACTCTTGCCTTTTCTCAATTCAATTCATATATTACAAAATTTTAATACCTTTTCTTTATAGCTTCTTGAAAAATCTGCTTGCAGCTCGAAAAGTCCGTTCAGATTTATCACAAGAGCCAAGGGACTAGAACAGAACAATGAACATTGCATAATTCTAAATAAGTAGTGGAGATACCAGAATTTTCCAATGAAATAATTTTGGTCAAATCTAAGTCAGAATTCATTTCAAGTAAGAAGAGTATACAGCATATACTTTGACTTTTTAAATTAAAGCCCTCAATACTGGAAAATATTTCAGACACAGAAGCTGCAGGTAAGTTCTCCACCCGAACTTCAAATTATCACAAATTGCTTTAAGTATTCCATTTGGAACATCACAAGTGTTGTGAATGTCGTGGACGCACCATGGCTGGTACCCATCAAAACTACTCTATCAGTCCCTCCTCAGCTGGACAGTGGAGAGAGAATATATTGAAAAAAACCTCATGGGTCAAGATAGAGGCAGTTTAATAAAAGCAAAAGCTTCTTGTAGAAGCAAAGAAAAACAAAAGATGTAGTCTCTATTTCCCATCAGCAAGTGATGTCCAGCTACTTCCCTGGAAGCAGCGCTTCAGTACATGTAGTGGTTGCTCTGGAAGACAAACACTGTGATAATGAGTTCCCTGGGATTAAAGTCATAGCTTTTCCTCTTCAGTGGTTGCCTTTGCTTTGTAAATAGGATTGTGTAAAATTAGTAGCTAGTTCCATCAAGGGCCTTCTTCCACTAAAAGTGGTCATAAGTATCAGTCATTCCTTGGATGAAAGAGGTCAGCAGGTATGTTATTAAATAAATGTGCCAATTTTTCATTGTACGACATTAAGATGAGAAAATTAATATAGTTTAAACCTTTATATCGGGACTGATTAAGGAAGATTCACTTACTCTGGTGATTTGAATCAAATGTGTATGTGTAAAACACACTCTAAATTCCATTTGTGTGTTGAGAGGAAGAAAAATATTTGTAAAATTTATTTGGTATTAAATATTAGGCTTTCAACACAGGAAGTTGATAGCATGATTTATTTTCCTACAAATCATTTTCAAAAATATGAAAGCTAACAGAAACCAGCAGATGTGAAGCAGTAAATCAGAGTTACAAGAAATAGACATGTCTGGAATTTACACAGTACTCACAGGAATTAGCTAACTCCATTGAAAATCCTGGCCATTGTATTTATAGAAGATATTGTATGTTATATCATCTTTTTTTTCTCTAGTGTGTCTTCTGTGACTCATCATTAATGAAATAATTCATTTAGTAATTCAGCAAAGACCATTTTTCACACAGATTTTTTTTTCGAACAGTCCTGCAGGATGATAATGACAATGTGAGGTTGGTTTAAGGGAAAGGTGTAAATTCACAGATCTGTCTACAGAAGACAGCAGAGCTGACTCTGGCTTCAGGGAATACTGCACGTTTTGTCTCTGTATAAAACACACATAGAAAAAATGTCTCTTTCAGCATTAAAAGAAAAATAAAGTATTTAACCAATAGGAGAGTGCCAGACAAATGAATCAATATTTACTTCTGTTATCAGTCCATCTAAAGGAAGAAATGTAGCCAGAAAAAAGGAAGAGGACTTGGGTTGGTGTTTTATTTGCATTTATGAAAATACTGCTGAAGAACAAGCCCAAATTCCAATGTGCTCTAATGCACTTTGGAAGACAGCACAAGCAGTGGGAAAGAGAAAGCCAGTGAGTGCAGAGAAGCAAGTAACAGGAATGAAAACAATTTTCAGAATCAGATATCCAGTGAATTTATTCTAGGATATTATAAACCAAAGGATAAAAGCTTTTGTATTTTGTTGTTGATACTCTGACAAATGTTTAAGTTACAAGTGTATAATAGGAGCAAAATCTTGAAGATTTTAAAGGGTGCAATATGAGACATGTCTATCAGTGTGTATAATTTATGTATTTTATTTTCATGTTCTAACTTTACTGGCAAGGACTTGCTTTTAATCTTTATGAAGAAGGAAAATACAGATTAGAAATTACTGTCAGCCAAATGAGAGGGGTTAAACAGATGGCTAGCTACTCAAAAAGCTTAGAGAAAACTACAACTTGGAGTTCAGGGATTGGCTTTTGTTTGCAAATTTAAAAGCTGAAGTGGTATTGAATTTAAGTTGGCTACTATTACTTAAAATAGTTCTATTTCTGCTATAAAACTACTTTCAAAGGCTATCTTTCCAATATCAATTAAGATGACTTTGGTCTGTAAGTCTTAAAACATGTTAAGTCTCATAATTGCCATTCTTTTCACCCTTTTCCTTTGACATAGAATCTGTCAAAAAATCTCTGCTTTGAACTCAAATGCATGGCTATTTTTAAAGCATGGCACTACAGTTTCCTATGTTTTTCTAAAGAGTACAATTTTTGCCTGATTAAAGTGTGTACAGTCTTCTCAAAATGTTCAGGACAGCAGAATTTTAGATAGTAGTCAGTCAGTTTCACCTTCTTTCTAACCGCCTCCTTCTTTTTAACCTTTCCAGCTGCAGATTTCTACCTGGCCACATTTTGAGATATGAGTAATTTCAACATAATGGAAGGCACATGTTCTTTAAAACCAATTGAACTGTTAAAGTCATGAAATTCAAGGCTTAAACTGCCCTAGTCTATGCTGTCTGTTGGAACTATTGAAAAAGACTATGCAAATATGTTTAAGTATCATCCAAACTTTTCATTTCTTCTGCAAAAAATGATGGTGCAGTGAGCAGGTCTATGTTAAGGACTGGTTTAGAGTAGTGTGTTGTAATTTGGTGTAGTGTACCTGCTTCTATTTCTTGTGAGTTTGAGTGCTCCGAGTAAGTAATAATAGGGAGTCCTATGGACTTCAGTGAGTGTTTGAATCATACTAAACCCCTCTGAGCCTCCTCTTGTCCACCTGGCACTTAGTCTTGTTAAATCTCATACTGTTGGAGTCTGCCCATTTGTCTAGTCTGTCAAGGTCCCTCTGAAGGGCCCTCCCACCCTCCAGCAGTTCCACATTTTCCCCGAGCTTGGTATCATCTGCAAACTTGCTGATGATGGACTCAATTCCCTCGTCCATATTATCAATAAAGATGTTGAACAGTGCCGGGCCTAACACTGACCCCTGTGGGACTCCACTAGTGACTGGCTGCCAGCTGGATGTGGCACCATTCAACAACACTTTCTGAGCTCGTC
>WEKX01004436.1:150263-160371 GCA_013390025.1 Pitta sordida | reverse complement strand
TTAGATGGTGAGTTGGACTAGATGATCCTTGTGGGTCCCTTCCAACTCATAATTTTCTGTGATTCTGTGATTCTGTGATGTGGCTGTTTGCTTTGTGGCAAGAAATGCGTAAGGCCTCTTCTTTAGTACAGTGGTGTCTCTGCCTCTCATGTGGGAGGCCGGGGATTCGATTCTCACCAGGGATGCAGTGGTGCTGTTTAAGAGTGGAGTTCAATGATTCTTGTGGGTCCCTTCCAACTCAGAGTATTCTGTGATTCTGCATACATGACTGCTGTGTTTGTAGGTGTATGTGCTCTCAGTTTCACCTCTAATACAGTTAAGCGCCTTTGAAGCACAAGAGGAGTTTTTTAATGAGACTTGATCTCATTATCTGCTTTTATCTAGTACTATCATCGCTTGCTGCCCACATCCTAGGGAAATAAAAGCTCCCTCGAAATCTTGTTCTGAAGTGTGGAATTGGTGTGAAATCAATCTTTCATCTTAACAAGAGGCTGGCAGGGAGGGAAGAGAGTGGATCACAGAGTCAGAGTGCGCCAACATCTGGCTTAGGTTTGGGGGTTATTTGTTTGCTTTTCTCAGAGATGCATGGTTAGAGGATTTCAGTTTTGTTATAGTAATTCTTATTAATTTCATTGTGAATCTCTCCACTGTAAATTCAAACTCTGATTCCTCTAAAGTTATTAAACACTTTTGGATTTATCTATAGTGCCTGCTAAGCAGCTAACTGTAGCAATTTTTATGTTACGTATTACTTTCTCTAGTTGCGCTGAATCCTACAGTAGAATGGAGATTACTCAGCAAATATCTGTAACAGCAGTGGGTTGTAATCGCTTAATTAGGCAAATGTATCGTAATTTAGCAAGTGAGATATTTTAGCCATCCTTGATTTAATTATGTGCTGTATGCGTTTGAATAGCACATAAAGGACTAGAGGGAGAAAATGCATCACAAATTGGTCAGATTGCTTCCTTAAACTGAGTTTGGCTTTTCCTTAAGATACAGCTTTAATAAACCAGTGTAAGTAGACTATTTCCTTTAGGAATTCAGGCATAAGTCACTGTCTGAAATAATGTAATTAGGTAATTATTCACAGCAAGTCTCAGTCATTGCTGCACGTTTGTCCTTATTTCCCAGGGTACTGCTTTTCCAAATGTTTGTATTGCTAGAAATCCCACTATTTTTTTTTTCCTTCTGTAGGTAAGAAGCACTGCAGATTTACTGAAATTATATATTGTTATTTCCTCCTTAGATGCATAACCTGTGGAATCCTTAGAATCTGCTTAAGTAGTGGGTGTTCTTTCCTTCCAAAATATATTCATGGTGTGGGGGGGGACAGGAGGGGGGAGGATAGGAGAAAAGTAGCATGATCCATTTTAATTTAGCAACAATTTTGTGTATAGTGAGCTGGATACTCCAAGAAGTTTCTTTGTATGATACAACATGCTATGTGTAATGAATGCAGAATTCAAGTAGAAATCCTCAAGAAATCTTCCTTATTAGGGGCATGTCCATCCTTATAGTGGTCTCTTTTACAGAATATCCTCTTCTTCCCCCTCTTAGAATGGAAGAGATGAGGCAGAATATGTAGTAGAAGGGAAGGATATTGCTCTTCTGCTGGTGCTGCTCTCATTTTTGCCAGAAATGGTGCTTGCAAACAAACCTTTCTGCTTCTGAGTCTGCTGATTACTGTGTTGGAGTACAGTTGGGCAAAGGAGAACTGAGTGTGACATTACCTTCAAGATATTTTAGAAGGTTTGAATGCTTTCTAGCCATGAGGTGCATGCAGGAGGAGCTGCACCTGCCAACACAGCGCCATTAGAGCTTCTCACATCACAGCAAAATCTTACTCTCCCACTGTATAGTATTGGTATGTGGATCTGGTGTACAAAACTGGTGACACTCTTGTCTTTGTCACTTTTGTAGATAAGAGAGAAGTCACACAGAGTCATGTCTCTTCCTCAATGCCTCACACTTGAGGTGTCCTTTAGGGAGGTCCAAAGGGCTAGGTTGTGTCTGGAGTCTGAAGTCTGACCAAGAAAGGGGAAACAGCTTTTTGATCACTCAGGATATTCTGAGCTGGAAGGGACCCACAAGGATCATTGAGTCCAACTCTTAAACAGTGCCGCTGCCTCCCCGACAGAAATCAAACCGCTGGTCTTCCACGTAAGAGGCAGGGACACTCACCTTTATGATCTTAAGTTCCCAGAAGGTAACAATACTTTATGCTACTAGTTTTGTGTTCCATAAAATGTACATCCTGTAAAAAATGTTTATAAATTATTTACTGGAGAACTCAATTATTCCAGAGTTATATTCTATTCCCCTTTTAGAGAGTATTCAGCTTTCTCTGCCTGATGTTTCATCCATATTCAAGAGCAGCATTAATGAAGCAGATATATAATGTAATTCTGTTTGCACAGGAAATATCTGCCTATACTATCTATAGTTCATTCCAGTGAGGAAGAGGCACTGAAGTAGACTGCTGAAAATGAAATTTACTCTCCTGCTTCTGGAAGGTGTAAATATGTTTCAATATTTTTTTATTAAATTACATCAGAAGAGCCTGATTTCATCAGGTTGTAGCAGTAAATACTGACAGCAATCAACCCTGAGAAGCCATGAGTTTACACAATAATTAGTAATCATTTGTCTTTATATGGAAATCAAAGCCTAAGAGCCCTTCTCAAGCACTGAATGATCTGAATCTTGGTTCCAAGGACAACTTCCATATCCCAGCTTCAGCCAGTTAAATTTCTGTAGTGGGTTTGCTGTCAGACACAGAGGCTGAGTGACAGCTCATTATTAGTAGCAGGGTTGCAGATCTGCATCTTTTCTTTCACAGTGTTTTCAATCATACTTTTGTTTATGCTTCATCATTCTGCAGTCTGTTTATTCCTGCCTAAAAGCATTTGTTTGTCTTTTTGGCAGGTCACAGGTAAATGTCTGGGGTCAGTCTAGTGCATATGCCAGACCTTTTTAGTGATACAATTTTAGGATTTTGAAAGGTGTTTCAGTACTTGGAGAATGGGAACTGAACTTTTTCAAATGTGAATGCACACAATGTGAAACAAGCTACATTAAAATCCTTTTTAATGATTCATAATCGTCAGGAGGCTGTGATATTAATATACCATAAGTTATATATTGCTTAAATGTGTACAATTTGCTACAGGAGAAAAACCCAGACTAGATGCCTAGTAACAAGGCTTCATCCAACCTGCCCTGGATAAATTCAGGTCATATTTATTTTAGATTGACTTCCAAAATGATGTCTTTTGGAGTGTTTCCAAAAGATAATCAATATATATGATGTGATAAACAGACTGGTTTTAAAATGTGTGTGACCATTTTCCAGTTTCAGATGATAGGCAGATTATCAGCTCTCAGTGAGCTCCTAAGCAAACTAAATGATTTAATACAATAATGGGATCAAATTCCTATGCATTTTGCCTGGCAAAATACAAAAGTATTTGCCCCAGACATTTGATGGGAAAAAGCCAGAAGTTCTCCAACCTCCCAGTTTCCTCGTAGGGAAAAACTGCTCCTTTCAGTTGTATTCTGATGGGTAGCGGTGTGGAGTTTGGGCAGGATTTTGCCTAGGGGCAGAAGGCAAATATAAACACAGAAGAGTAACAGTCATTGGCTACATTGAATCAAGTGGAATTTTCCATCACTGGTATTGCTTATTGTACATATTGCCAGAACGAACAGCGTCCCTGGCCTGGAGCCGTGGTCCTCCGCTCTGGTACTCTGGTACAGGGAGACCTGGCAAAGGGATTTTGTCAGGCACTTGGAAGACAGCAAACCAAGACAGACAGAATGGCAAACAGAGGAGTAAAAAGAAACAATGAAAGAAAACTGAGCAAACTGAAAAGCAGCATGCTTAGTAGCCAGTAACCCTGATGATGGACAGTTTTGATTTCCTTTTTCTTTTTTTTTCTTTCAACCTCTTTTACAATAAAGGAGGTGTTTGATATACACCTTCTTTTTTAATAGTGAAATGTTTATGCTGCCAGTAAATCATTCTCTACACAAATTCCCACTAAGTAAATCTTCACACTTTTCCTGAACACAATGTGCATGGTAGGAAAATGAAAATACTACTCTGGATATGGGGAAACCTTGCATACTTTACCTTAAGAGAATGAAGAAGAAGATGAAAACATCAGTAAAGAAAAGATATCTGGCACATTTGAGTAGTTTTCTCGGGAAAGCACAGATGGTCAAGAGTAGGGAAACAAATGTTTTCTCCCTCTGCAGCTTAAATTTTCTCATCAGTACCTTGTTTGAATATTTCTCATGGATTGTAAATGGTTAAGAGGCATCACACAGGTCTTAAAAGCAGAGTTCCCTTACTCTGTTCTTTGATGAAAATTTGAGTTTCAAATGTTAAATATTTACTCTTATACCATGGGAAATCTAATAGATCTTCTAATTTCTGTAAAATATTTCTGAAATGTACAGTAAATATTTTAAGAAGTGAGTTTTCATTTCATGTTAAAAAATATGGTGAACAATATGAATCATCTACAGATATATCACCATGGATATTTTATGTCAGATTCCATTTCAGAAATATCAGTGACAATTAGAAGTTTTAATTTTATGTAGATTTGAGTCTCCATGTATTATTAAATAAAAAGATACTTTACAAGATCCTAAGAGACACTTGATATTGAGCCAATAAATACTGTTAGGAAGGCCATAGCCCTCAATTCTAAAGTCTGACAGAGCAATCTGAAAATATTATAATTTTCTAAAAATGAGAAATAAAACTTACTCACAGCTTTCAGCCACTAACACTGATGGGTATTCAGTGTGTAGATGTGATTATCAGCATAATAAAAATCCATTTTTTCTGTAAGAAGAAAAAAAAGTTACTTTGCCCTTGATGATAACACTGCTAGGCATGAGTAATTTTTAGGGCTTTATTGAATTTGTGAGCAATCATCTGAACTAACTGCATAGATCTTTGAAAAGTCAGTATATGTTTTTTAATTAGCCTTTTTTAAATTATTTTTTTGTTTTAAGTTCAATTCCTTGTACAGAAAGCTAATATGAAATTAGCATTTGTGCGTTATTTAGATGTTATACTTTTCTGAGAAGTTACCAAAATATTTAATTCTGCTAGGAGTGAAAATGAATCAGTTTGATACTGATTGACTGTAAGCAATAAAGCTACACTGTTACAGTATTGTGAACATTTTGCAACTATACCTGCAGTAAAATTTAGAAACAGTATTTTTCAGATGTGTGTTATGCGTTGCCCTCTGCTTGTGTATTAATTTCTGCATACTAATTACTCTTAGGAAAAGTAAAAACTTGGATTGCTTCTTCAGGAGCTGTACTGCATAGAAATCAGTCCTGTGCCAGGTTCCTGCCTACAACAAGCTAGGAAGCTAGTGTTCCCCTTTACGTAGAGCGTTCTGAATTGCATGTGGACTGTAACTGAGATTTAAAGACCTTCACTAAGGAATATACCATAGGTACACTTGATGCTGGCCCTCACATCAGTTTTGGAATATGAAATTTTCCCTAGGAAAGCCATTGTGGGTGCTTCTGAAAATGGCAGTATTCCCACAGCACTGCTGATTTAGAGCTTAATTATCTGGAACCGGAGGTATCCTAGATTGAGGCGAGACAGAGAATGACAGTGCTTTGAGACTGAAAGCTCTTCTTCAGGGCAAATTTTAATAGGAGGAGAGAAAGGGACTGGAGGGCAGGCCCTACGAGGAGCGACTACAGGAACTGGGACTGTTCAGTCTGGAGAAGAGGAGGCTCAGAGGGGACCTCATTGCTGTTTACAGCTACCTGCGGGGAGGTTGCAGCCAGATGGGTGTAGACCTCTTCTTCCAGGCTGATGACACCAGAACGAGAGGGCACAGCCTCAAGCTACGCCAGGGGAGGTTTAATCTTAACGTTAGGAAGCGGTTTTTCACAGAGAGAGTAATTGCATATTGGAATGGGCTGCCCAGGGAGGTGGTGGAGTCGCCATCCCTGGAAGTGTTTAAGAGAAGACTGGACGAGGAGCTTAGTGACATGGTCTAGCTGGGGGGTGTAGGGCTGGATGACCCTGGGCCCCTTCCGGCTCGGAGTGGCCTGCCAGATTGTGAGGCATCTAGGTTGTTATTATGCTCTGGGATGTGCTCTTGGTCGCTGTACGGGTATTAGATGGTGAGTTGGACTAGATGATCCTTGTGGGTCCCTTCCAACTCATAATTTTCTGTGATTCTGTGATTTGGTTGCTGATGTGGAAGGTGCTGTAGTACAAAGGCAACAGCACCTGCTAAACTCGGCTGGACCCACAAGGTTCCCTGCACAGACTGTTGCTAGCAGTACAAGGATGGACGAGGATGGATGAAGTATGTTTAGGATTGGTTCAGTGAGTTTTAAGGCTTGGTGAACTCTCAATTACTTTTTGCATAAACCTTTTTCTCAAAGCACCCCCACATCCATAAATTTCTCTGGTACTTCCCTCCATGGCTGGAGGCCTCTAGCACACAATCCACATGGCACTGTTACTAAAGTTGAGCAACTGTATGCTAAAATATCAACTGGATAACTGTGGTCACTTGATTTTGTGGTGAACAAAACATCCACTTGTCATCTTCAGTCTACAGGATTATTTAGAAAACGCTGGGGTGTGAAATGAAGGAATGTATTCTTCTGGTTTCTGTAGCCCTTAAAAAGTTGGAGATGGTGCAGGTTAATGTCCAGCTAAGGAACCAGAAGAAGAAGAAGGTGATGATCAGAGAGACAGAGATTTTAACTTCTTCAGTGAGTGTTGCCATAGCCTGACTGAAAACACATTGATGTAATTGATTGACTTCAGTTCAGGCCTTAATTCTCTGACAGTGCTGGGCTTTTCTTATTTTGGTGAGACTCTGCTGTAAGCTGGACTATGAAGGACCTGTTTCTTGAGGCCTGGCAGGAGGGATGGGGATAAGAGGGCTGTTGTGTCCATCACAGACTGCAGCTCATTATGATCAAGGGAGCCCCTGCTCGTCCTACTCACCCCTATTTGCCATGGCAAGGGGGAGGAGCTCAGCGGTTGTACCCAGCAACACGAGCTAGTTTGGTTCACATTGTTGTCAAAATCCAAGGCCTTTATGCACTTTGGGCCTAATCTGAGGCATTGCATAACTTTAATTTTGTTCTTTTCACAGTGCTCAGTCAGCAGCACTTCAGACTGGGCAAGATGTTGTCCTTAGCTGCCTTTATCCATGGGTTTTATGGCACTGGTTTATGTAACACACTTAATGGGTTTTTTCCTTATATTGTTGCCAGATGTCACCTCTTGTAAATATTTGCCCTTTACAGCTCACTTAGCTTTCCTTGTTCTGGGCTCTGCCTCTGCTGTACGACTTGAGAGAGGGCAAACAGCTCAGAAAGAGATGGTCTGCTTGACTGAGAAAAAGGGAGCAGAGCACAGTCCCACCATTCCCAGCAATCATTCCACAGCTCTGACCAGTCCATTCAACTGGGAAAGAGATTCTAAATCTGCTCCACATTCTCTTGCTCAGACCTGGGCAGAAAGGAGACTGCCTGTCATTTCTGCAATGGCTATTGACCCACATCAGTTCTGTGGGAAAACCTCTTTGTATGAGTTTGAATGCAATGGTTCTTGAAAAACTGTGTCACATTGTGGTCAGTGGATTTCCTTTCTTTTAAATAGTTGCATTGTCATGTCCAAGCTACTGTCACAAAATTTTCCAAGAATTTGAAATTTAAGGAGGGATTTAAGATTTCCTGTTTTAATGTCCATGCAAGCTGCCTGTCTCCTTGACTGTAAGGCTGTCCTTAGCTGACAGGTGGCTGTGTACAGGGTTGCACAGTGAGCACTCACTTTCCCAGGACAAGTGCTCAGAACAGTCTAGAAGACATCATGAGACCTCAGGTGTCTCCAGCAGCATATAACCAGTCTGGTCGCTGGCAGAGAAAGTGATTCAGTCCAGTCTTATTTTTCTAATCTAGGAGTGAATTGGTCTGTCCTGTGCTCTTCCCCATGTATAGAGAGGTGCTATGAAATTGTCATTTGAGATAGCAACAGACCTGGTAGATTTTGTGTCAGCCTTACCTGCGTCTCCTGGTGTTTGCTGCTCTGATACCAAATTGAAATTACAGTTACCTAGACAACGTGATTTTCCATTCAGACATTTTTTATTTAACTGGGGACGATATTTTAAGTCACCGACTCATAGTGTTTCTAACAGTTTTCAAAAGTTACTTTAATTTTACAAACCTTTTTTCAGATTTTTTGCTTGAAAACTATATATGATATATGTAATTATTTTTGTGTATAATTTTTCAATTTTTGTCTTAGGATGTTCTTGAAAACCAGCATCCTAATAAACTATTCTCAAGATTTGTCTATATCTATATGTCAAGTAACCTTTGTAAGAGAATCCAAGGTAGTTCAATAAAATTTCCATCTGATTCTTAGTTAGGTACAATGTCTTTTCCAATACGAAGATTCACTGAAATTACAAATTATACAGGAGTTTAAGAAGTTTTAAAAGCCAAGCAGATGTTAAAAAGTATTCTTACATTACAGTTGGTCTTCTTGAAAACACATCTTTCTTTGGTGTTGTCTAAGTAACTGGGATAACTGGCTCCACTATTAAACGCAAATACATGTATGCTACAGTACATGCAGGTAGTCCCAGAAGTTAGTGAAGAGGTGATTGTCAGGAAGGACATAAGTTGCTACCATCTGAATGTTTTGGGGTTTTTTTCACTCTTACTAAGTAATCCCTTATTCTAGAACTGGTTAATCACTAGAAGTATGACACAATTTACGTTTCATGGCATTGCAAACACTAATTTCACTGTACTGGACTTGATACTGGAGTTGATACTTTTGGAACAAGAGAAACCTGTTTCAGTGGCGATTCTGTACTTACAAGATAAAAATACTTTTCCTATGGAAATACTGCCTTCTACTAGGATTACTGTAATTGATGGTTCTATCCATTGGATTTGTGGAGATGGCTATTTTCAGAATGTCTGCAGGTAATGACTGTTCTCTGACTTGTTAATCCCTTGTCTTCTGATAGTCTGAGCAGATGTTGCTTAACCTACAAAATGGCTAGGACCAGTAAGACCAATAAAGAATAAAAGTCAGGGAAAGAATTTTATTAAAAATGTGGGGAAGGTAAAAATAAAATTAAATGTTGAACTTGTATTATTCATGTGAAAAACATTCTGGAAAGGCAGACTGGTTTTGTGTGAGTACTGGAGATAGTTTCTGGACACAGAAAGGATTGTCCACTTTTATGATGGTCTGAGGCATGCATGCTTCTCCTTGCCTCTTCTGTGATGTATGCCAATGGGGAGTTTCCAAATTATGGATACCTGCACCTTGTCCTGACTTTCCACATTTGGGGTTCTTGGGACCTCTGGAAAAAAAAAAAATTGAGGTTATTGCAGGGAGACGTGTTGGGCACACACTTGCACCAACAGAAATGGGACTGAGGAAGAGGCAGTTGAGTCCTCTAACAGTTCTCTAATGAGCTGCTATTTGATCCTTTGGGAACCAGAATATCCTATGAGTGCAGGGTAGGTAACTTTCTGCCAACACACACTGGAGAATTATCCCACCTAGTGAGCATATGCTAAATCTAATGGGACTGACCTGTCATGGTGGTACAGTTATATTCCATCATTCGCGATGAACGGGACAGGCGATGGCCCTCGCAAAACCCTAAACTCACAAAGAAGTGCAGGTCGTTAATATGCATGCAGGCCACGCCCATTGCCCCACCCCCCAGAGCTCCAGTGGGCTCCGGGCACTTTTTTGCTTCTCCCATTGGACTCTCTGAGCACGGGGAAGCAAAGGGAACTGTTTCTGAGCCCCCTCTGACTCGGGAGACCCCCGCCACCCCGAGAATCTGTGGGCCTCTCCAGGCCACCGCGACTGTGTGCTCACAGCACAAACCCCCGCGCTGCTTCCCCCTCCCCGGCTCTCACGTCCAGGCACCCCAGCCCCGTGGCGCAGCCCCACGCTGGCAGCTCGCGCTGGGACAGCCGGGCACGGGCCGGGGTAAGGGAGCAGCGGTGCAGCTGCGGGGCGCCCATACTGTCCCCGCGGCCGCGCCACTGCTCTCTC
>WEKX01004436.1:53487-138159 GCA_013390025.1 Pitta sordida | reverse complement strand
AGGAATGGTGTGGCCAGCAGGACAAGGGGTGTTATCCTTCCCTTGTACTCAGGACTGGTTAGACCACACCTTGAGTGTTGTATCCAGTTCTGGGCCCCTCAGTTTAAGAAAGATGTTGAGATACTAGAACGTGTTCAGAGAAGGGCAACAAGGATGGTCAAGGGACTGGAGCACAAGCCAAATGAGGACCAGCTGAGGGAGCTGGGACTAGTTAACCTTTAGAGGAGGAGGCTCAGGGGTGACCTTATTGTTGTCTATAACTACCTGGAAGGGGGTTGTAGTCAGGCAGGGGTCAGTCTTTTCCCTCAGACTACTGGAGACAGAACAAGAGGACACAGTCTCAAGATCTGTCAGGGGAGATTTAAGCTGGATATTAGGAAAAACTTTTTCACTGAAAGAGTGATCCATCATTGGAACGGTCTGCCCAGGGAGGTGGTGGAATCACCATCCCTGGAGGTGTTTAAGAGTAGGCTTGATGAGGAACTGAGTAATATGGTTTAGATGATGGGACGGTGATAGGTAATAGGTTGGACTTGATGATCTCAAAGGTCTTTTCCCATCTTGTTAATTCTGTGTAAAATGTATTTTGAATTAAGAGACTGAAGAAACTGGTGTTTTCTCCTATTTGTTAAGGCTTCCCCTAGAGTGAATGTTTAGCATGATGTCTGACAGCATTGGGGGTTTGCTTCCAGTTTCGTGTTCAAGAGCCCTGATTTCCCTGATTTGTGGTAGGAGATCATGGCAGTAGCCAGGCTGAGTAAGAACGTCCCTGCAGAAGCTTGTTGCAATAGTTGATACAAGCATACATCAGGCCAAAAAAAGGAAACTATGGGAGCACCCCACATTGTCTGTTGAGGACTGTAGAAAATCCATAGTGAAAAAAGGTAGGTCGGTCAAGGGCTTGCCTGGAAATATCCAGTGTAATGCAGTGTATATCTTTTGGAAAGCACATATGCTCCATCTGATGCTAAAGGAATCATTGTGGAATGAGGGAAGGGAGAGTTAATCTGTATTTGAACTAATCAGCATACACTTTACAGTCAGCAGAAAGGGCCAGATATACTGAGTCCTGTTTTAGAGGCCTGCTGTTGTCTGAAACAAAGCAAAGCCTTAAAGCAACCATTTTTCTCTCAGCTGGACAGAAGTTTAGACAGCTACCTCAGAGAGAGACATATGTTGAATGAATCCTGCTCTGGAAGTCCTCCTGAGCATCACTGAATAAGCTGTGAATCAGCTTTGACTGAACTTTAGATTTTTGCTACTGTGAAACTGTGATAATTTCATCAAGATCCCAGTCAGCTGAGAATCAACTAACTTAACCCACATGCACTTTTGTTGTACAAAAACACATTATCCATTGTAAATCTCTGCAAAAGGGATTGGTACAGCAGTTTGACCTCATTGAAATCAGGGAGTCTTCCAAATACGTACACCCAAATTGCGAAGTTGCAAAGGAGTTTCTTTGCATCCAGATGGATTTTTTGTGTTTTGTTTATTCTCTTTCCTAAAATAGACATTTTTTTCAGTCGGTGTGTACATAATATATGCTTCTGTTTAGTACAGTGATTGTAAACAATTATTCCCTTCACAGAAAAGAGGATGTGTGATAATCAGTTAGCAGCTTTTTCCTTGGAGATGACTGCGTGAATCTTTGAGGGACATGAACTTGACGCTTCTTAGTATTTCACAAAACCACAAAATGTAATGGGACTTTTCCTGGGCCAGATTTCCAGTAGATTGTTGAAAATCTGTTTAAACAGGTACTTGTGTATGATAACAGTCCTTAGTCACTGAAATATATACGTCTGCAAATTATTTCCATGGATGTAATAAAAGTGTACAGCTGGAGAGATAAATATGCAGTTTTAGTATCCCTTGTTAAATATTTGTCCATGAAACTGGAGCCCAGTATAGGATGACATTTTGTCAGGTACTTTATGTAACTTTATTTATCTGTGCGTTTTTGTATAACTTAAAAAATTGAAGCTGGAGTCTACATAAATAAGCTGAGCCTGGATTTACAGCATTCATGAGTGTTTTGTCAGCTCAGCTGAGTTACTGGAGAAGGCCGGATGCCTAAGGCCTTAACTGTCTATGCAGCAAAGCCTAGTCCCCTTTGTGCTCTCACCTTGTCTTTTGGGAGCACTACTGGGTGTGCCAGGGCTGCTTACCAGTCTCCCCATCAGATCATTCCAGTACATACCTGCATGCCTGCACTCTTTTCTCATCCCAGGAAGATGGCTACATACTTAAACGGGATTAAGCTGATGCATAAAAAGGACAAAGGTTGCATTTCAAGTTGCTTGGTATTGCAGTTGTTCTCTTGGTTTACTTCTCTGTTGGCATAGGCAAAAGCCAGTTGCCCTTGTCTGGTGTCTTTTTTGATACCTCCTTTTCTCTCTGCTCTCCACTTCTTCTGACCATGTTGTTCTAAATCTTGTCCTATCATCTCTGTAGAATGTCCCTTTTGCCATCTTCCCTCTGCCTCATTCAGCTGCATCAGCTTCTCTCCTTCAAAGCCTCCACTGATGCTCTGTGCTGTGAACAGCAGCATTAAAACTAATTTGTATTTCCCTTGATTCCAGAATGACCTCACAGAAGTCCCTGTCGGTATTAATACTCTGCCTGTAAAATACCATTGAGATAAAAAATGCCATTACAATACATTTCCCCCTAACATAGTATCAGCAGGACTCCAGTTTGTGAAGTACAAGCTGGTTGAACCCTTGGCTAATGCTTGATTTATTTAATGGAAGGCTGCAAAATGTGCAACAGGCCGGTATTCCTCTCATAGGCTAAATGTTAATTTACCCAACCCTACAAGTGATTTGTAAACAGCAATATTTTTCCCTAAACAGACTAAGCCAACACTTCAGCAATATCATTATCTCATATTAAAGACTTTTTGACAATTCTGCCTCACATTTTGAGATGAAATATGGTATTTGCCTTTAATATACATATTAAAGATGATCCAGTTCTTTAAAATCACCATGCAAATGCCCCAGGGTATGTATTTTCTACTTAGAGTGCTATGGTGGTGTTTACATTGCTNTAGATGGTGAGTTGGACTAGATGATCCTTGTGGGTCCCTTCCAACTCATAATATTCTGTGATTCTGTGATTCTGTGTGTAAACAGCAATATTTTTCCCTAAACAGACTAAGCCAACACTTCAGTAATATCATTATCGCTTATTAAAGACTTTTTGACAACTCTGCCTCACATTTTGAGATGAAATATGGTATTTGCCTTTAATATACATATTAAAGATGATCCAGTTCTTTAAAATCACCATGCAAATGCCCCAGGGTATGTATTTTCTACTTAGAGTGCTATGGTGGTGTTTACATTGCTATGGTGAGTACTGTTTTATTTGGATTGAGAAATGGTAAAGAAATAGTTGCAAATATGTTTTGCTTAAGCAGTTTATCTTCCTGGTGCAGCTGGAGTTTTAACTTCACACTCAAATGCACTAGTAAAACATCAGACACCTTTCTTTCTAGTCTGTGAAGCAGCTGAGTACAGCAATAAGGGAACTGTATTCATTTAGTAAGTATTTATATTTCTTGAATAGTATCCTGAACAGAGAATAGTATCCTTCTTTTTTGAGCCTACTATCATATTATATGAACATTTCATAGCCTTTCAAGTGCCCTTATACTCCACTAACCTCATGAAAAAGAAAGGTGGCCTTACCTGCATTTTACAGATGGAAAGCTGGGACATAGGGAAGTGGGGGCTACCTCTATCCTGTCACGGAAATGCATAAACAGTAAGTTGCCATCACATTAGGACTGTCACATTAGGGCTTCCCCATGAGTGCTGATGTGCTGCAGGCAGCTCTGGTAATTGGACTGCAGTGGTTGTGGTCATGTGTGTCCCCAGGATGGTCTCTGGTGGGAGTCAGTCACGCCACTCACTGAGAGTTTGAGAGTGGTTCAGACCAGAGTGCACAGGGAATGAGAGTGACCTGGGAGCTGGGCTTGAACAGTAATGGAGGGTAACCTATGAAAGCCTCTATAAAGTAATTTTATTTTTATCAATGCAGTCATGTGTATTGTCCCCTATTATTGCATGTAGTCTTCATAACCCTACATAACCCTTCATAAAGGTGACTTATCATCATCAGGAGGAAAAAAGAATACTTAGCTTTCTAGGAGTAACAATTTCTTCTCAGTGCTGGATCCAGACAGACTGGAAGTTAATTACTTGGTGAATGAACAGTGTTCTTCTTTTACCTGTTCAACAGCAGAAACAATCAGTAATGGACCCTTTTCTGAGTTGTAAAGGACAATGGCGCACCTGTAAACAATGCCAAGTAGGATGTTGATGAAAACATTCCCGCTCTTATTTATTGTAGGTTAGACCAAAATAGTTTAGTTCTTTGTCCTTTAATAGTGTGTCTGTTTCTGTTAAAGTTCACAAGTGTATTTGAGTATTTCTAGAATGCTGCTGTATGAGTAAGGCTGGCCAACTGTTTGGGGTGGAGGGGGGGTTGTGAACAGATGGTTCTGATTTTGTTCTGCTTTTTTTAACTTCTTGCTTTAATATTTTTTGTGTGCTCTTTCTACTCACCACCCCTCATAAACTATTGCAGTTTGCACCAGAATTGGCAAAAAATGTAGTTACTCTGGCTAGTGGTTTCAGTCCAGGGTTGAAGGTTAGATCAAGTATTGGCTTGTCCCTGTATGTCATGTGTATCTGCACTTGGAGTAGGAAGATTGTTCTCCTCATGCACCTTCACAGTCATTGTATTGTATTGTATACAGATTTTGTCCTAGTCAGGAACTGAGTCTGTAAAGACACTATAGTGATCAGATAAAGATGAAACATTCAAGACTAAAGTGTTTCCAGTTCCAAGGAGAATTGAGTTCTAGGCCACCTGATATCATGTGCGTATTACTGGATAAATTTCATATGATTTGTCTATTGATTACTGCAGTATGCGATATTCCACATTTTTTTCTGTGTTAATATTTAAGGTATTCCCACAAGATAGTAAAAAATAAGTATTCTTTTTTTTCATATTGGTGAGGAAGTAGAAAAATGCCTAATTTATGAGAGCTGCAGAATCCTGATAAGTGGACCTCTCTCAACACACTAGGTTATTTTTTTAATCAAGTAGATGTTTCAGATATAAAAAGTCTTTTGAAAATATTGAATAGAAATTCCATTAAAGTCACCATGGCATTTATCTGTGATCTCTCTTGTAACGCCATTAAAAATCTGGCCACAATACTACTTTATTTAGCTATTTTTCAGAATTACACAGTAAACATGAATTCATCTCATGCAACTGCATAACCCCCCATCTCAGCAAGTTATCATAATCTTTCTTGTAGTCAGCAAAGAGAAGTGTGTACTTTTTAGGATGTGATTTCATCTTATCTCTTTTGATCATGAAGTCTCTTCTTCTCTCTATTGACTGCAATGTAAGTGTAGACAATTCATTGAAAATGTTGTTCCCCTCACTATAAATATTTCCATTTATTTAGCTGAATCCAACCCTAAGTGATTCATCAAAGACATATAGGAAGCTTTGTAACACAAAAAATTGCACCCAAATCTCCAGAATATTCAAACCTCCACCTCATGGACTTCACCAGTCTACCCAGCAGATTGTATTCACTGCCTTTGCTCTCTGTAATTAACCTATTCCCATTAGGTTGGTTTGACTTCAGATGAACCACAACTGTAGAGGCATGCATTAGAGAGAAAAAACTAAAAATGCAGGATGAAAAATTTGAGCTGGAGAGAAGTCCTAAAGAGTCTAATACTTAATCTCTGTATAAAAAGATCTGCTGAATTTAACAGTGACTGAGAGTGTGTTGCACTCTACAGAAATTAAAGTTTTTGTTTTCCAGTGAGTTTTGACCTACTTGTTGACATTCTTTATGCAAGATAACACATTCTAGTCACCTTTATAAAAGAACTGAGAAAGAAATCCCAACCTCTCTTAAAATTGTTGTGTATTGTTTAACTCTATATGATCTTTGGAGAAGGTTGGTGACCTTATGCTTGAAAGCCAAATACAGACCTGGGACAATGTCTGTGCTCACAACTGTAGGTTCCACATGCTTCTTTCAGGGCTCAATAAGTCCAATTCATTGTTTTCAGAGCAAATGTTCATTTGCCAGTAGAAAACAAAGCAAACAGACCCATTTATGATGCTATTGCTCAGTTTACATCTTTACAGGCCACAATAGAGGCCAGAACTTGGATTACAAGCCATATAGAATAAAAGATTTCTTTCTCTACTTTTACTCCAGCTGCTGGAGACTGGCTTGGGAAGAGGTTAATGAAGATACTCCTATACATTTTAGGTTTTTTAGTGTGAATACTTGTCCTCAAAGAACTGAATATAACATTTGAGTAGTCTGTTGTGCCTTGACACAAATTTTTCTCCTATGTGTTGAGCCAGATTAGAACCTATGAAACAGAGGTGGAAACCTGGGCTCATCTTTATCAGATATATCCTGTCCTAACTATTCCCATATCAGAGTTTTAAACATGCCTTCTTAATGAACTGTATTATTTTGGAATGATGTGTTGCCTGTGAGACTTGCAAGTTAAATAGTTGTAATTCAGGTTTATGTTAGATGGTAACCTGCCAAATGGCAAGATTGGCAACAAAATAGAGTCTGTATCTTGAGCATATCCTATAGACAAATAAAGATTCTATTCAGAGTTATAATTATTTCTTCTTTCTTATTGTCACATTTTTATTCAGTTCTTAAAGCACACAAGCCTAAAGACTGTAAAACCTACACATCCAAAGTGCACATATTTTTATTTTTATGAAGTTTACCCTTTACGATCATAGGTGTATGCCAGTCTTGATCCTCTGTAACTGAGAAGATGGCCAGGCAAGGAATGAAAGTAAGAATCCTGTCTCACTGATTTTTCCAAACAAAAATCATCTTATATTAGTACCATGGATTTTTCTCATACAATATGGTAGCATAACATTTTCCATTGGTAGAAATAGCTGATTTTGGAATAACCCCCTCTCCAGAAGTTTCAGAAAGTCTTGGTAAGGAAAGTTTTTTGTGTGTGGTTGAAATATATTGGGCACAGTTAAGGTGGTCTCTGGATTGATGGCCTTAGTGCCATTTGTTGAGAATCCTGCTGGGGAGTAGCCAAACAAGACCCCAGAAGGGGTTAAACCTGTGCATTTTCTAGAAGGTATGCTTTCAATAATATTTATTGAGAGGCTGTGGAAAAGCAAGATAAGAGGCTATAGCTGAAGTGAAAAGAGTTGTTCTCCAGAAAGACCTGCTTTCTTGAGTGACTTTTTGTATTCCATTCCCAGGTGCATAATGCTCCACTTCCTGATCCTGCTCCTATATGTGACAAAGTCACAAAGTCTTGTTGCAGTTAGAAGAGTTTTCTGTGGTTGCCCTCCATCAGCCACTGAGCATTAGTGCCTCTCTTTCTCCAAAGTCTGCAGGAGGAAATCTTGGAAGTGAGCTGAGATCAGTGCTACAGGGAGCAGTTGTTATCCAGAACCATCAAAACAGAGATGTCTGCGCTATCCACACTCACAGAGCAAGAACAGAAGCTCTCTTCTCCTATGTCCCAAAGGAGAGGAGAGAAAATTGGCCTTTCCATTCAAATACTGGGTTGTTTTTATGCCCAAAACTTCTGCCAGCTTGGGGGGAGGCCTTTAAGTGAATAATGCAGTATAGAATCAGACCCTGAATAGGTCTTCCTTATATTAGCATAGAAAAGCACTCTCCATTCCTATTTATCCTTCCAGTCCATTGCCCACCCTCTCCTAGTCTGTCCTGCTCTATCATGTGCTTTCTTCAAGATGCCAAGAACATCCATCTCACTTTTGTCACAGGATGATGCTTTTTGTGTAAAGATAAATATTTAGAGAAGTTTACAAAAGATCTAAACTTCATCACATCAAGCATTCCTGCTAATGCAGTGTCAGGATAAGTCAGCAGGGAGCAAGAGCCTGGACTGCTGTGCACAGTTGTTGCAGGATCAAATCATGGAACATTCATTTTTGACTCCACCAACTTCACTGATCAAAACCATTTTTGGAGTCGACTGCTATTTTTTTCCATAGTGAAATCCTTTCCATCAAAACATCTTCTTCAATGTGCAGGTTTTGTGTGTATTGTGAGTCTCTTGCCTCAGTTCTATTGTTATGCAAATTCCTGATGCAGATATGCTGCACTTTCTAGAACAGTGAAAAAAAAATCCATGTTAGAGAAGTCCTTCAGATGCAACTCAGAGCAAAAATAGTTGAGAGATCGGCTCACAAGTCTTGTGTTTTGATAGTTTAGGGTTCACTGTGATCGTCAATACCTGAGAAAAATTATGCCATGTTCCATATGAGCGTAATGCAAGGAGACTTCAAAAGACATAAATGAAAAAATCCTATATAAATAGAAATATTAGTAGAGAATATAAGATTGTTTGGGGTTTGGCAGGTTTTTTCCTGGTAAGGTAAAACAAACAAACAGAAGTTATTCCAGAATTTGTACAGCAAAGTAATAGGATCACAGAAATACATACAAGCCAAACACATCAGGATATATTTCCTTTGAGAGACTGTCCATCTTCAGTCTCAACCACTGAGAGCTTGGCTTTCTGCTCCAGTGGGAAGTAGATTTGTCATGCCAGCTGAAATACTGTCCTCTTGGATAGCTCACAAGTAACACCAGTGTGGAGATGATCAGTGAAAAAATAGCTGTCTAGCATGCTTTTCTTCAGTGCTTCTCTGCTGCCCCTTTCTAGCAAGGAGACCACAGGAAATCCATAGGAAATCCTACCTTCCTAGAAAAATATCCTGCTTCCTCCTAAGGACCTGTGGATCAGGCAGCTCGACTTGACTGGGCAGATTGAAAGAGAATAATCTTTCATAGGAAGTGGCTCAAGCTTTATTGTTTGAGACACTGAAAACCACAGTAGGCAAAAAAAACCAGCTGGTCTAATCAGTATGACCCTTAGAAGCCTCTTCTGACCAACGTTTTTATAGTTTAATGAACTAATAAAATCTAATAGGTTTTTTTGCATTCTTAAAATCACCAGTTTCACCAGGAGCCTACTGTGGGAGATGGTATCAAAGGCTTTGCTAAAATCCAGGTACACTACCTCAACAGTTTTTCCCTCATAAAAGGAAATAAGATTGGTCAGGCAGGACCTTCCTTTCCTGAAGCCATGTTGTTTAGATCTGATCTCCTTATTATCCTGTAGGTGCAGCATAATTTTCCTTAAGATGATTTGTTCCATAATTGTGCCTGGAGCTGAGGTCAGGCTGACAGGTCTATAAATCCCTGGATCCTCCTTCCAACCTTTCTTGTAGATGGCTGTCGCACTAGCCAGTGTCCAGTCATTTTGGACCTCTCCAGTAAGGCAAGACATCTGATAAATGATCAGGAGAGGCTTAGTGAGCTCATCTGCCAGCTCTCTCAACACCCTAGGACGGATGCCAGTAGGTCCCATAGACTTATGAGGATCTAAGTGGATCAGTAGATCCCTAACATCTTCCTCCTGGATTACAGGGGGGCTAAACTGTTCCCTGTTTGTCTCTACCAGATCAAGAGTCCATCTGTCTTGTAGACAATTGCTTTACTATTGAAAATGAAGGCAAATAAGGCATTGAGTACCTGCACCTTTTCCTCATCTCCAGTAACTGTATTTCCCTCCTCATCCAATAGAGATTTGAGCTTGTCTTTTTCCTTTTTTTTGCCATTAATATATTTATAAAAACACTTTTTATTATCCTTTACAGCAGTGGCCAAGTTAAGCTCAAACTGAGCTTTTTCATCCCTAATTTTTTTCCTACATGACCTAACAACATCTTTAAACATTGCCCGAGTTACGTCCCCCTCCTTCCAAAGGCAATACATTCTCCAAAGCACAAGTGTAAAGGGGCAGGGGAAGAAAGAGGAGGGATGAAGCTACAACATAGAAAGCAATCTGGGTAATGCAAGCCATGTATGCAATCAATTACATCTGGTAGAAAGAGATAGCAATTTTTCTGTGGACAAGAGAATCAAACTGATTCTTGTATAGTACAGAATGTGTTCCGGCTAATTTTTTTTGGTACATATATGCATTTTCATTTTTGGATGTTAATTCTATTTTCTCAACATTAAATTTTAAAAATGGGAAAACAATATTATATTTCTGGGTTTTATAAGGATATTGTTTGAGGGAGAAAGGATAATTACTGGAAAATTCCATGTAAAAAATAAGGTTTATGAGATTCCAATTATTTTTGCTGGGTGCAGAAATGTTCAAACTTATTCCTAAATTAGTGGTTCCCTTCCCTGGGAGATGGGATAGAAAAGTTTTGCACTGAAAATCTATATTTTCGTTATAGAGAAGTTAGAGCAAGTAGTTTGGAGGAAAAAAAAAAAGCCAAAATAAACACACCAAAACACACCCTAAAACAAACAAATGAAACAAAACAAAAACGACCCCAGAACACAAGAAACCAAATCCAAAACAAAACCCGCGAATGTACATGTACAAAACACACAAAAATAAAAAGGCTTTAAAATATTCTCTTTGCTTATTTTTGTGTCCTTGAAGAGTAGGTACTTTCTTCCAGGTTTCTTTTCAGCTCAGTGACTTTCTGGGTTGCTGCAAACTCTGTACAGTCCCTCTGGATCCTACATGACCCAGTCACTCTCTTTTTAGAGAATCTTGCCAAAATAACATGAAACAGACAACTAAAACCAATGCCATATGTCACAGCTTGCAAGATGAAAGTCCTAGTTCAACTGGTGTCTTTGAGGGATGCGCATCTATTGACAGTGAAAATATTTTACCAAAAGAACCTGGAAAATTCAAAGCATATAAAGCTAATTTTTTGCAAGCAAGAAAATGTGTGTCAGTCTTTCTGTCACCGCCATCCCATTTTCACACCTAATCATTAATTTGTTTTCTGATTAAAGGGTTATTAGTAGTAACATTGCAATTTTTGAGGTAAATAGAGACACTTTCAGAAATGTCTTTTTTTTATTAACTGTTCATTAGAAGAATTGCTGCTTAAGACTAAGGAAGTTTTCTAACATTTATTAAAATTATCACTTGAGGGGAAATGGAAAATATGTGAAGAGACCTGCACTGGAGCCTCTGCAGTACAGATCTGAGTACATGCCACTCTGCTAGTGAGGTTCCTCATGGGCATACGAAGTTCCACAGTATATTTTTGACCTCAACTTGTATATTCTGTCTTTACCTAGTCATTTCTTGAGATGCAATAAACAAAAGTATCAGATGGATGGCCTAAAAACTACCCTCCCCAGATGGTAACAGACATGTGGAATATTTGGACATTTATTTCTATTTTCAAATTTTGCTATATGACTGCAGCATCACAGAAGACGAGATTTTAGTAAATAATGTGTTTCCTTAGGATTAGAGTTCTGATTTGGAGATTTTGGTTTTTTCTTTCTTACTTTGCAGGAAGAAGGTATCGTGAAGGAAATAGACATCAGTCATCATGTCAAGGAAGGTTTTGAAAAAGCAGATCCTTCACAGTTTGAGCTGCTGAAAGTATTAGGACAAGGTTCATATGGAAAGGTAATTTTTATTTTCATCTAACCACCTAGACCACTGAAAGTATCATGTCCTTTCTCTGAGTTCATTTACACTGGTTACATCGTCCACATATAAGTTACATTGTAAAGGCAGATAAGCAAAGCCCTTCTATCTTCATTTTATTAACACTTTTGTCTTTTAGCTGGATTCCTGCTTATAAACCCGTTTAAGAAATAGTGCTTATAGCTCTGGAACTGAACTAATGACCACAAGTTATGTTAGTGAGCATCACTGTTTATGAAATTAGATCCTCCTCCCTCTATCTGTCTATCCACCAGGAGGTGTGTGCCACTGCTGCTTGGTTGGAGTATATAAATAGGAACATTCAAAGACTTAAAGAAGTTACGTGCACAATTCCCACTAAGGGAAAATGGGACCTCAAGCATATTTTCAAGTCCCAGACTGCTGTCAAGCTCACACTCAGAGGCCCTGAGAGGATCCTGGAGATAAACTCCAGTGCAGAAGACAGCGATCATTATGAGGAGATCATGGGGGGAAAAAAATCTCTGCCTATATGACCACAAACTAATTTGTGGAAAAATAGCATTCCTCACGTACCTTAAGACCAAATTTTTTCTTAATCCCAGAGACAATTCTTCTTCAGCAGGACATGTTAGTTGGAAATGAGAGTAGAAACAATAGATGGAAAGAAAATGAGAAGAGTCAATTCTGTCTTAAAGTCTTTCCATAGTTTAAACAAGATACTGAAACCTTTGGAACAGTGAACCTAACTGAAACTAGGCATGGAAGTCCTTATAATTGTAAGTATATTATTCTGCAAAGTTTTTAAAAAGTATTTCCCAGTCAGGGCCTTTAGTTTTATTCCTAAAAGAAGCTAAATTAAGTGTATTTATCAATTTCCTGACTATTCTAGAATTCTATTGATAATTAAGTCTATTAGAAGTTCCCTGAAATGAAACGTACCAGGAAAGTTAACATTCAATATCAAGTTTTGATCTAGAGAACTGCTTAAGAGCACAATTGACAATACTTGAGTTTTGAAAATTAAATGTGAAAAATCAAACAACTCAAAATTAGGTTTACTGTGTGACTCAATACAAGAAGGAGAAGAACAAGTGAAGAAAATGTCTTTTGCAAAAGTAACACAGGCAGAATAGCCAGTTTTCAGATTCAGGCAGTAAAGATTTTAGAAAAGGTTCACTCGTCTTATATTGTATTGGAGTATTTCAGTATTAACTGTTTAGCTTGACCTTCCAGCTTTAGGCATTTTATAAGCAGAATTCCTAGTCCCTGCCACCACTTCCCAAAAGGAGATCTGATTTTGGGGGGATCAGAGTGTGAGTGTGGATATCATACCTGTTTTTAGCTTTATGTCATTACAAATCACTTTCCATATCTTATGTGTGAAGGATCAGTAAACTCCCCAGAGCAGTAAAGACATAGGGAAGTCTGTTCTGTGTTTCTCATGTAGTCTCCAACCACCTAAATTTTCACCCCTGCAGTATTTGAATTAATGGTTCAAATCTGTAAGTCTCTGGGGATGCAAACCATTAGGTTTTCAGGTTGTTCACCCAAGGCCTAGGCGTATAATTTCTTGCAGGAATAGAGAAACTGTTGTCAGAGGGAGTGCCCTCAACACTCTCGAGAGGCATAACATTTGCTTAGCTTTCTAGATTAGGATTTCTGTGCTATAACAGTTGTTGCAGCTCAGGGAGGTTTGCTAGTTCAGGTGTTAATAACCTGAGGTGCTTGCAAACATATCAAAATAGGAAACTGAAAGTCATGCTCAGCCACATGCCCATGCTATTCAGGCAAACTAGTATAGTATAGCTAATATGTATAAACAGTCAAATGAGCACTCCGGGGCGATTTGGTGGTTTGAAGAATGATGTCGCTTTACATTTAAAAATAATCAGAAGAATGACATCATTCTGCAGTACAATGCACTTTCGTTGGTTCTATTTCCTGCTTGGTTTGATTTTGGTGTCCTCTGAAAAAGAACAGTGTTCATAATTCATCAAAAAGGAAGGGAATGCAGGCAAGTGTCCTATCCTGTGCTACAGGGAACATCTGACTAGTGACTAGTAACATAAATTGATAATTTTGCTTATTACAGCAATACAGGTACGTATTGCAAGCTTTGCAAGATTACATAACAGATGAAATTTCTAGAACTGCAGCCTAATATTTCAGCAGATGCAGCATTCTGTGCTGTTCTATATGCACTACTGCTTAAGACCATTTTCCTAAGAGTTTGGGGGTTTTGGGGGGGTAAAGATTCCATAACCATTTTTACAGAAGAATAATACAGATGAAAATGCAGTGTCTGGGCAAGCTTGCTTTTGACTTTCTCCTCCCTTTCAATGTAGTGCAAAAATTAAATCTTTTACTTTAGCTGGATAGAAAAATATCCCAGCTTTCCCATGTAAACTTCTAAATTAATTGACTTCCTGTTAATGCTGGAGCAGCTGAGCTTAATTTATCATGAATGTTAATGAAAGTCACTTCAGAAAATGTTAAGTGTTCCTGTGCTGTTGCATCGAGATTTCATCATTTGTTTCCACAGTTGTGAGTGCCTGAGCTATTTGTATGTTCATCAAACTAAGAAACAGGAGATGGGAAAAAGCAACATGTGCCCAAGGTCAGCTAGTCAGGGCAACTTGGCTAAGGAATTGTGCATATCTCCTATGCACCATAAGCATCTTGAGAAGGAAAGTCTCACCAAAACCCTATCAGATTTTATTGTAGAAGTGTTGTAGCTATGATGCTGCCAGAGTCCTGATTGAAATGTTCAGAGAGAACTTTTTTTTAGTCTGTAGCTTCTGCACCTCATTGGTAAATGTTATTCTCCCTCCCGACAAGCCTTTCCTGAGATGGTGCTTGAGAAAATCCTAATCTGATTTTTTCTAGGAGGAAAACTTTCAACTTGCAAATAATGTGCTACAAACAGACTTCCTCTTTTTTTTTCTTTTTTTTTTTTCCTTTTTTATATTTTAGGTAGAGACTGTTACCAAAGATGCATGGGTCCTGGACAGGAAATTAGCAAAATAATTGCCACAGAATTTTTAATCTGACTAGACGTTTATTACTTACACAATTTCACCTAGCATTTGTTAATTTATATATTTGTAAGTATATGCTATATATGTGAGACTGTATTTTTATTTCTGTATTTGGCTTCAGCTTCTGTCCAGTAAAACAAGTGCTGAAATTAAACAAACAAACAAAAAACCAAAACAAGCCAAACCCCTCACTGTTGTCTGGTACTTCTGACCTCAGCAGACAAAGTCCTGGGAATCAACTAAGAGATTTAGTTGTTTTATTTTCAATTATTAAAACACTGAAAGTCTTACCAAGACCAAACTAAATTTCTGATTCCTTTGTTCACTACCCATCCAGTGCTCCAATGCATCCAGAGGCAGACAAGAAATATTTGCATGTGGTAAAACAAAAAAGGATACAATTTTAGCTACAATTTTAGTTTATTTCAATTAAAAATTTACACTGTCAGAAGATGAGGCATAGGAGACTATAGCAGGAAAAACTGTCCTTATTATAATAGCAGATTTTCAGCTGTATGAACTTTCTGCTTCAGCTATATCTTAGACAAGTCACCATTCATGGTTTCCAGCATAAATTAGACCAAATTGATTTTTCTCTTTAATTTCATTGATAGTAATGATTTCAAGGCACAAATGAGACATAATTTTTTTTCATGTAAGGTTGGTCAGAATATGAAGAGATATGTGCATACTGATTCTGGCTTTTTACCCATCTATAATGGGATGTATAAGGGCATTTAGTAGTGTTGGACATATTTTCTTTGTGAGGTGGTAAAAGCTTTAAAATGAAAATTTCCAGAGCTAGCTCAACCAATTGTAGGTGAAATAGATATGAAATACTTTCAACTAGTAATTCTCATTTCATTTCCTGAAATATAGTATCTGTTCCCCTGTCAAATGCAGTAAGACTTGCAAGTTTAAATTCAGTACTCATCTACACAAAACATTTGCCTTTTGTTTTTTACAGGTATTTCTAGTGAGGAAGATCAAAGGATCTGATGCAGGCCAGCTTTATGCCATGAAGGTTCTTAAGAAGGCAACTCTGAAAGGTAGGGATTGGAACAGTGGCTGCAGTCTCTATTTCTGTGCTACTTAGTAGTTTTTTTTCTTGCCATTTTTTACATTGCTGCTGCTTTGTGACATATCAGTGCATAAATGTCTCTGCCGTTCTCCAAAATTCTACCTCACTGTAGTGAATGTTCAGAAAAACCATAAACAATGTGGGAACGGGAAAATAGAGGTTTGGAGATTCACACTCCATGCTTTCTTTATTTTCTTAGTGTTATTTACAGAACTTCTGTTGGGTATATGTTAATATTTACATATTGCAATCTCAGTATCTTTCTGTTGCTGAAGTAAATAAGGATGTTGCTGAAGTAAAATCTGGCTGCTACTGGGCAGAGTGGCCTTCCCAGCTGGTGTCTCTCGCTATGTGCCTGAAAATTCATGGGAGCACTTTTTCAAGTGTGAGGAGTCACAGTATCACAGTATTAGCAAAGTTGGAAGAGACCTTGGAGATCATCAAGTCCAACCTGTACCCAACACCAACCCATTGTCTAAACCATGGCACTAATTGCCTCATCCAGCCTACTCTTAGCATTCTGAGGTTGTTAAGATCATCCTGTTTCCTAGCTCATGAGAGGTCAGTGCATGGGCTGTAGGAGGCTAAGGCCAAAAGACTGATGTTTAAATCTGGTCATTCTCTTTTGGGGCCACTGGCTGCTACAACCTCATTCAGACAAAATGGAAATTGCTAGTAAAGCCCACAACTGCAAAGCAAAGAGTATAAGTTTGGTATTTGGTTTTAGGTGCTTGTGTTTGTTCCTCCACAGAGTTAGGAAGATTCAGTCATCTTCTTGTTTCTCTGACCGAGCACTGTAATGTTTGTTCCCCTCAGAAGCCTGACACTTCTTGCAGATAAGGTGGAGAGCGTTCATTTTGCCTGCAGCAGATATTTTGCTTTCTCTTGGGCAGTGTGGGTTTGTGCAGTGCAGTATAGTGCCTAAATTTCTGTCCAACTGTGAAGAGCAATCATTTTGAGATAGTTCTGATCACTTAAAAATCCAAATTTCTTTAGCATGCCTCATTTTGGGGGACCAAAATAAGAATGAAGTTACCAATAATTGCAAGCCAGCACCTCCTCTGAGTACTAGTCAAAATGGGGAACTGGGACACCAGGCATTTAAACAATCCTTTCCCTTGAGAATGCCTTGTCAGAGAAAAATTAGTTTGAAGCAGTGCTGGAATGCTGATCTTTTTGTTCAGAGTGTAGGTGAGAAAAGAATTCTGCATAAATAAGAATGTTAGGAAATGAAATGCCTTCAGGATTCATGGTTTAAAATTAGCTTTGTACCTTGCTCTGAGGAACAACTCTAGTGGGTCCTCGTGAAGGATTTCCTATCCTAGGAGCCTAACTCTGGCTGTGGTTGGCTGGAAATGTCTATGAAGAAGCAGATGTACAAAATGGTGCTTTCTCAGGTGCATCTATAGCCTCCTGCCTCTTTCCAGGATAGTCGCCCTTGTTTACATGATCCCAACTTCTGCAACAGCAAAGGTTAGTGTAAGAAGGGCACGGCGAACAGCAGCAGCACTCTTCAAGCATTTAACAGCTCAAAAATGTTTTGATACCAAAGAGACTTTGTAGATCAATCGCATCTGTAGATTGAGCTTGAAAAACGTCTGCTAATCAGCAGAACTACTCCTGCTGTGAAGGGAAAATTTGCTCCATAATATTCCTGTTAAAATTGTAAAGGTCTGCAGAGGCACATGCTCTATTCACGAATATTTATTAAAATGAAATTAATATTAACCTCATGAGAGTTTATATTAAATGTAGAGTATATCTGAATAAGCACCTATGACAGCATGGATTCTTGAAAGTGAGAAAGCCTCTGCTCCTCTCTGTTTTAAATGAGAGCAACACATAAAAATTTCTTTCCTTCTTGCCTCATTTCCTTTTGCAGGAGCTTGTGAGTATCTGATTTTAAAGCAGAAAACTTCTTGAAGAAACTAGATAAGTGTTTCATTATTACTACTAATTTTAGGAAAATCTTGTTCGTAATGTTTGAAAAGGTTATGTCTGTTAGGTGCCAGACGTTGAACACATTAGATTGAAGGCCATACGTATGTATAACTAACATCTCTCTTTCAAATGCTAGCTATTAAATTACAGTACCCTAATAGCTACCTTTGCAAATATAAACCATTTTGTGGGGATCAAAGATATTTAGCCACTTAATGCCCTCCAAGAGTGAGACTTTTTCCTTTCAGGATGGCATTAGACAATACTCTTGAATATCGTCTTAAAATGTTGCTTTCATGTCTTCATTACACTCTACTTTTTCTTTTTCTTTAAAATCCGATTTCTAGAAAAAAAATTGAAAGAGAATAAAGTTGATCTATATGTTTGAAAGCTTACAGAAATATATCAGTGAGTCTCAACTGCCCATCCTGAATACACTGCGATACTGAGGAACTCAAAATAAAACAGGGACTGTTCTGTGTATATGTATGCCTTGTACTTACCAGCAAAGTTGAAACAGATGGGGCAGGGCAGGCTGGTTGTTTTGGTTCACTCAGCATTTCTCTCCAGGTATCTCAGGCTTCATTGGCTTTATTGAATGTGCTTCAGGATTTCATGATCAGGAATTGTTTATATTTGTTACAGTGTAAGCCTTATTAAACACCCATGAAATGCCCAGAAATCCCCAGCAGGTTGCTGTGTTAAGATGTAAAGGCTACTTTTTGGAGCTTGAAAATCCAAGACCCATTCCTCCAGGAGACACAGAAAGAGAAAGTGGCATGAAGCCATAATTCACTGATATAATGCTTGTAAATTTTATAAATATTACAGTGATGATCACGCAAATGTTGTGTGATGGATCTTGAGGAAGTGGTTTGCATCTGCCTATCTGGTTGGTAATAAGCTATATAAATTTTGGCACCAGAAACTATTTGACCCTGAGAATGCAATCTACCTGTTTCTGCTTATACGGTTTAGAAATGTTAATATGCTTTGTCAAAACCTCTGAAGTGCTTTGCAGTTTATGATCTCCTCAGTTCAAGCCACTAGGCTTAGGGGTTTACTTTTGTGCTGAGTGTGTGTGATAGTTATGGGTGCAGTAACTCGTGAGAGCAGCTTCAGTGATTCTCAGAGAGCTTGTGGTGTCCTCAGGGATGTTGGATCGATGATATTAATTATACACTAAATTGAACAACTAACTTAGATGTCACCAGGTGAAGTGTGATTTCCATCTCACCGTTACATATAATCGTAGCAATGGTTTCCATGATTGGGCACCTGCTGAAGTGGTTTCTTCATTTTTCCTCTGTATATGACCCCGTTTCCCTGCAACAATTGTGATGTTTAGATATCAGATGCTGAACAACAGTGGTTTCTCTCTGGTTTGAAGGGAATAAAAATCCAACAAAAAAGAAACTGAGGACAATTTAACCTCCTAAAGCAGGACTCAAAAGGAGACTTCACCTCATATAAACCTAGCTCCTTTGTGTCAAAGTGTTCAAAGTGCTCTTTTCTATTTTGGTTAACCCTTGTGTTTGGTAAGAGGACCTGTTACTAACCCAGGTTTACCATTTAAATTTTGGTTTAGTAGTATATTTTCTTAAAATGTGTTGCAATATTTTTCATACCTTCCTGAGCCTATTATTACCCTCTTCCAAACAATTCACCAGGGACGTCCTGTCCATAGGACAGTTCAGACACCACAGCAGAGATCCCCTTGCCATGGTGTTTGAATGAAAGGCTATGTGCTCTGCATACTTGGGAACTGCTGCCTAGGCTTCTTTAGTCTGAGAATTGTAACCCTCCAAATGTCAGGCCTGTGAGCTCAAAAAACAACATTGCTGGACCTGGAAGTGCCCTTAAAGATCCAGCTGTAACATAGACTCACCCTTCTCCACAAATAGTCATACACTAATTTTTCAGTCTGGGAAGAATATAAAAACTTTTGTGTGCACAAACACAAAAACGTTTAATTCCCCTGTATAATTCAGAAGCAGCTGTAAATTGTAAAGATCAACCTAGCTGTTATGTGCTCAGCCACACAAACAATGCTCTTGAATCACCATCTGGACCTTGTCCATTCACATGTAAGTTTTGTGGGCTAGGAATGAAGTTCTCCAGCTTTGTGTTGTGCTGCAGAATGAGCCAACCTTTCCTGTAACAATTTAGGACAAAACTGGAATTAGTGTTGTCTGAGGAAGCAGGGTTTTCTTTCCACTGTGGGAGTCTTGAAAATGAAACCAAGATCTTCAAAAAATCAGTGCTTAGAGGTCACTATTGGGCTGTAGAGCTACAGTGCCTTTGCAAGATTTCTTGCATCAGATCACCTCTTTCTTCCTTCCCTAAAAAGTCAGCTTGCCTAGGGCTTGCTTTCTGAAGGAAGAAAGGGTACAGTGCTTTAGAGCGCACTTAGGTTGGCTCAAATGGCCTGTGGAGAATACAAAGTTTGCATATTATAAGAAAAAGGAGCTGTGGTTCGGCAGCTAGCTCATTGTGTGTCAGTAAACATTACAGAGAGTCCTAGCCTGAATGTACAGCAGACTGGACAGGTCAAAAATGACAAAAAGCATTGCTGGAATTTTATTTATATAGTGTTTTCTAAAGAGCATTGCCTTATATTCGTTGAGATTATAGCTTCAGGGTTACATACTCAATACTCTTTAATAATTCTGTACAGGTTTGAATGAGAAGGGAAAGCTTTTGCCTATAAATATGAACTGAGCATACACCACTTAAAGATTTTATTATCTGTTTTATTCAAACCATGTGGGAGTTCTCATTGTATGAAGTCCTGATTAAATTACAGCCTCTTGACAGTGCCAAGTGCATTGTGAAGATCCTGTTAGCAGGCAAAAATTCCCACTGCTAAGACCTTAAAGAAATAAACCCTGCGTATTAAAAATTCTCTCTGTTTTGTAGCAAGGGGATATTTTGGCTGGTTTGTTCTTACACAAAAACTTGTTGTTCCTCATAGAGTTTTCCCTAAGTGTCAAATAAAATTCAGCTTTCTCTCAGTGAAAGTTTTGGCTGCTGACTTCTGTATAGGGTTACCTTAACAAAATTGTTGCTCAGGTTCCTAATTAGCAGACTCCTCCTATTGTCCTAAGCAGAATTATTAAATCTTCACCTAAATACTGGCAAAAATTAAAATCAACTGGTTTTTTCCCTATTATCCAACCAGACTGATTCACACAGAAGAACATACTTCTACATTTTTCATATATGCTGTAGGTAAACACAGCAATATTGTTAAGTCCTTTTCTGTCCACACATTTGTTCCAGTCCACCTGTTATTATAGTAATATCAAAATATAGCTCACTGCATAGTTGTATGTTCATTTGGAAGGCAGCTTCAGCAGCTTTATATATTGCTGGCTGAAATAACTTTGTTTTATTCTCCCTAAAGAGAACACAGGACAGGACCCACAAGCAACAGCCAGCTTTCTCCATGAGCAGTTCAGGAGCAGAAACTGTGATGGGTGTCCTAGCATCCAACGGCATTGGTGCTTTGACTGAGCTTTTGAAGCAATTCTTCCTGTCATCTCCTTTTGCTGTGCCTTGGTTTGCCAGGCACAGCAGTTTCAAAGCACACAACCAAAGTTCTCTCCTGATGAAACTGACTCAAGAGCACACCCAGTGCCTTCCATCTTCTTGTGAGTATTCAGCTCTTAGGACCAAGGTGTCACATAAAATGTGCAGATATCTTAAGTCCCAGCACCTATTCTTGCTTTCCACAGATTGGAACCACAGTGCTTCCTAGTGCATTCACAGTGGCCTGTGCGCCTGTGAGGGAGGTTTATGTTCACCACTCTGGGGTGTGCGTTCGGTCTCTGTACGGGTGTTAGATGGTGAGTTGGTTCCCTTCCAACTCATAGTATTCTGTGATTCTGTGAAGATAAAGTTTCAGACTTTTCTAGGAAGGCATGGAGTGCATCTGTGGTTTTGTATTTTTTCACTAGGTACAGCACGGAGCTATCTTAAATTCTTCCATCTTTTTGCTAAATCAAAGTACCTATGCTTTTAGCTTCTAATCCTTGCGCTGTTCCATGGGTCCTGTTAGCAGCAGCTGAGAGTTGAATTCTTCAGGTTTTCATATGATGATTCCTTAGAGAACACAGAGGTGATTCAAATCTGAAGTCAGAGGAAGAAAGCACTGAAAAGTCTGCTGATTTCTTTGGCAGAAAAGATGTGCTCTTTACCTATGATCAAATTATACAGGTTTGTTCTAAAGATTTGTTGAGTCATTCTTCTGTCAATGAAATACAGAATGACTTCCTTAACTTCACAAAACCCCCCAGCAACTTATGAAGGTTGGATTTGAATTTGCACTCTGGCTATTCCAGCCAGTAAAGGAATGATGGCTGAGTTTTTTAAGGAATGGATATTTCACAGGGTTAGAAGATTTAGTTATACACTAGGCAAGTCAGAGGTGACTATTAAACAAAGTATTATCTGCTCTGCCTACATGTCCCTCATCTCAAGTACCCTGTGAGTGTTTCGTTATGACACACTAGTAGTAGTAGTACCACTGCTCTACCATGCAGAGTATTTAAAATTTGGGGAGTTTAATTGAACCAATAGAAATGTCCCACTGCAAAGATAGTAGAGTGGTCATATTGTTGAGATGTTGATTGTTTGTTCCTTGGAGAATCCTATTAAGAGAAAATTCCTAGGAAAAGCCAGCCCTTGGATAGACGGATTTGTAAAATGGCTCTTCTTTCCATTGCTGCTTAAGACAGCAGCATTTCTGGAGGGTTGCAGTTCCTCATGGTTGCCGTCAGTTATTAACCTCCATTCCCCTTCTCTCATGTGTTTAGTTTCAGAATTAATTATTAATTACTTAGAAATTATTAATTCATTTCAGTTTTTGCATCTTATTTATCTTGCACTATCTTAAAGGAGCTTTGTAAGCTTTGTGTTTGCTTGTAATGCTTCTAATGTTACGAAATGCGCTGCAGAAAAAAAGAAGCTATTGCTGGCGACCCACTGAGTCAGCTGTTCAGCATGTGAATGAACCTCTGGACGTCTTTTCATCCTGCCTGACGTCCAAGAGCTTTGCTGTTGGTACCATGAGGCTGCATGAATTACAGGAAGAGAAAAATTGCTCTCTTGACGAATACAAGCCCAGATACTTTTAGTCTTCATTTCCTTTGAAGTTATGTCATGTAGTCTGTTCTTTCATGGCAGGCTGTATGTTTAGCATAGGAGCTGGCACCTCATTTTAGGAATTACAAGACCATGCTCTGCTCGCATATTGGCTGTCAGCCTGCTGCATGAACATAAACCAGCTGCTCTTATTGCTGCTCCTCTTCTCAATCTCCGTATCTGTAATGTTAACCTAATTATATCAGCCTCATCTTCAAAGTGCAAGATGTCCTTATGAAGAGAAATAGTCAGATATTAATGGAGATGTTATTAACACCTCTACCCACTTAAGTGGAATCTGCTGCAGTGTGGAATTAAATGGCTAAAGATTCCAAATACAGAAATTGTTAGGAAATATCTCTTCTGTATAATGTGTTGATTATTTGAAATAAGCAGAGCTGTGAATCAACTGAGCCCTTTAATAAATATATATATATAGTGGAAAGCTAAACTGAAAATACAATAGCTATATATCCCTGGGATTTTTAACCTCCCTGGTGGACTCTGGATGTCTTTGGCTGTGATACAAATCCATTATCTATATGAAAAGCATTTGTTTGTTCTGTTCACTGAAAAAGTTGCACCAGTTGGAACATCCAGCATAATTGCTATTTAACCAAGTTCAGCTGCCTGCAACTGAAGTGCATTTACAGTTGGTTGGACACTAAATTCATAAGCATCCTTTGGGAGTTGCATCAAACTGCTTTTACTGGTTCCCATAACACAGCAGAAAAATCTTATTGCCTTTCATACACGAGGACAGATTAACAGAGAAATCAACACTGCCACTTGATGCCATTTTAAGTCAGAGTGACAGCAGATGATAGGGGTTGACTTGCAGTGGTGGAGGTTTGCCTCACAGCATTTCAGCTGGATCACTTGTAAACCTTCACCAAACAGCTGGCTGAGTGTTCTGTTCACAACTGCTGCTGGAGGTGTGCTAACACTTAGCTGATTCTCCATAAAAGTTAAATGGCACAGTGTGGGAGACTACTATCTGAGATTTGTTTCAACAGAAAAGAAGTTATTCTCTATCTTTTTACACTTTTCATGTGGGTCACATGTCAGTTAAAGCTTCCTTGTGGCTGTGGCATTTGCTCCAAGTTGGAGGGTTTGATGATGTTCCAAGAGAGACTAGCAATCAGCATCAACGACAGCCTCTCCTTTTTGTATTCTCTACAGCATTTTCTATCTGCATATGACAGTAACTGAAACACTCAAGAAGTTTCCATGGCACAGAAATTTATCTGACATTTTCTCAGTAGTAATTTATTTTTGTAACTTTCGGTGTGAAGCCTAAGTTGCACAGATAATTGTGCAGTGTCCCTGGTGATCTTTCAGAATTTGTGTGTGCTATGATATACGTAGTTGCCATTTAGTGGACAACTGTCTTCATCAGCACTGTTAACTTGGTACCGATTTCCTGCTGAGAGGAAGTTTCAAGTTTATGGTCAACATAGCCTNCAGCCTCCTCTTCTCCAGACTGAACAACCCCAGCTCTCTCAATCGCTCCTCATAGGGCTTGTGTTCCAGTCTTCTCTGTCTTCCATGTTTGTATCCTTTAGATACTTATCTAGTATATAGGTTTTGTCCATGCTGATCAGTAAATTTTGACTTTCATTATGAGTATAATAAGCTCTACAATGTGAAATATAAATATCATACAGGTAGGTACTATCTTGGCCCTTGTATATTATCATAAGAAAGAAATATTTTCAAATGTACATTTAGAAGGACTATCTTCTATTTCTGTTTTTGCATGGTGTTCCCTGCATTTCGGTCACCTTTAACACCTTTTTCTGTCTCCTAGAAAACTTTTCCTCATAAAGGGAAAAGGATAAGCCTGCAGCTTGTCCCCTTCTCTTTTTGAGGAGAACAGCTAGTGGCTTTGCTCAGCAGCTTCAGGCGCAGACTTCTGTGCAGAAGGCCGTTTCTTAAGCAGCAGATTTTGGCCTTGGTACTAATGAAGCCTCCCAAACACTTATGCATAATAGTGATTTTTTTTTTTCTTTTTAAAGCATGCTTTATTGAGGTGGAGTCACTGCAGCAAAATAGCACATAGCAAAAGATGCATGCTCATTCCCCTGTGGTCAGGGCAGGATGGTTTCTTATTTAATCATTTATTCAAATTTTCCTGTTCAGGACTTTGTTTTTTAATTTTGTTTGGGGTTTTTTTGTGTGTGTGTGTGTCAATATTTGTGTGTCAATGTTTCCAATCCCAACCCTTCACTCTGCTCCATAGGGGTTCATGCAGTTACAGTTTGCCCCACATAGTCTATATTTCCTCTTTTTCTGTTTCACTTACCTCCTGCTATTTGTGTTCCTTCCTTTCCTTTTATTTTGAGAAATAAGTCTTCTCTGTCCTCCATATTTATCTTCTTTAAATATTTATCTGCTCTACTCCTGTCTCCTTTTAGTCATTGCTTTGTACAGTTTATGTTTAGCTTTTAGCAGTTACTCAGTAACACAGAAAAAAAGATTTCTCTTCAATTAGATATTCTTTTTGAGTTCAAGCAGCTACATATATTTTCAGAAATGTATACAGGGTCTGAGATGTAGATCGTGAGATCCTATTAATGCCAACAGCAGTTTTACTACCGACTGTTTTAGGGCCATGATTTCACCCAGAGACTCTCTGAACTTAGTCATATCTTCCACAAGACTCCCTATACGGTAGTGGAATCCAGGCTGAAAAACAATTCGCAATTGTTTGAAAACTGTGTTTCTCTTCTTGTAGGAGAAAACACTAAGTCAGCCTATTTGTTGTTGGTTGTTGTTTGTGTGACCAAGGCTTGCCGTTTGCAAAGCTTTAGTTAGTGTGTCGGTAACGACACAAGACCAAGCTGTTTCTTATGCTCTAATTTAGGAAATGACCTTGTCTTAACTTCACACCCTACATGCTGATGGGACTGGAGGCTTTTTCGGTGACAGACAGCCGTCTCGCAGATGCTCGTTCATTTTTATGAGGCAAACACATCAACAAAGCTATATTAAGCATGTCTGCATAGCGTACCAGAACCTGGGCAAAGCTGCATTAAACACCACAGCTTGTTGGGCTATTTAAACTCTAAATTCCTCTCTATTTTGTGTGCAGGTAGCTTGGCAGGCTGTGTTACTGGTAAACCTGTTAAACCTCGTCCTGCATGGTTTCTGAATAGAAGCTATCTAAGGGCTTCATATCTCCAAAATGAAGTGTGTCCTCAGTGTGGGACGATAAGTTTCCTCAGCTATGCCTCAAATATACATACTAGTTACTTGTTTCACAAACCAAAATGTTTGGATTTCAGTAACAGAAATGCTCATCCAAAAATTTTTTTTTAGAGGAAGTCAGATTGGACTGGTTCTGTGTTTACCAGATCCGAGCAGCCTAATGGAAGAAATGTTTAGAGTGAGAAATCAGCATAGTGCAGTCATGGTCAGAACAGCATGGAGAGAATGTTAATATTTGCCTCCTGTCTCACGATCAGATCCATCCAAACATCAGTCCAAACAAAAACATTCTGAAAAATACACCTCTCATTGTCCAGATACTGCCTCACATTACCCATACTGGAACTAAGCTGGCAAACTGCCCTCCAATTAGGACAATCACAAAAATATTACTTCATAATTTTTTATGTTTACACTACACGTGGGAGACACAGGGGTTGTGTTTTAAAACTTCCTTTGGGCTTGGTGAACATATTTTTCCTGAATAATGACCAATAAGTCCTCTTTTTTTTTTTAATTCTTCTATCTTCAGAATTTATGTTACAATTGAAAAATAAAAGATTGAGTTTCTGACAGAGCATCTATCCACAGGAACAGGACTGTTGAGAGAAATTTTGCTTGACAAAATATCAATAGTTAGCATTTCAGCAGAATGCTCTGATCTGTTTGTGTGCATGTTTAAAAATATTTTATAGTTGCATATTATAATTAGTGTTTAAGAAAGAGTAGATTAAAAAGAAATAAAATAGTATAATGCTCAACAAAAGAGTACTTTGATGCACCCAAAACAATTTTTCTCAATTTAATTTTGGCAAAACTTACTGAATTTAGGCTTTTTGTTCCAATTTAGAAAAAAGCCACAGCAAAAATATCTTTGAAAATATCCAAAATTACAAGTTTCAAGCAGCTATAGAAAATATTTACTAGGATTACTTCAGCCTATGAACAAAACTGCCCTGGTGGCAAATGACAGCATCCTAGTACACATATTCTACACAGAGAGGAAATGCCACATTTCTGCTCCTTCCAGGAATTCTCACTTAATATTTTGTAAAAGATTTTTGGTCTTGTCCATAAATATACCAACTGGGCTGAGCAGAAGGCTCCATACCATGCCATTAAACAAAAGAGTAGGGACTCATATAACAAAACAGAAGCGACTTGGGTGGGCTTTAAATCACTCTCACATAGGGGCACTTTCCCCTTGGTCAGTGTGCCAGGGAACTTCCTGGGGAGCTCCAGGACCACCTTCACAACCTTTCACCTCTGCCAGGTCTTTTAAGTGAATTAGTAGTTGCTTGAAGATCCTGAAGGAGAGGAAGCACCCTTTTCAGTATAACTGTCTTCTTAGACCTGAAGAGACTGAATAAAGTGATTTTTTTTTTCTGTAGAAGGTCTCTCATAAGAGGGAATATCTTTACATTTTCACTGCTGAACCAGTAGTCACTCCTAATACTTTTCAATCATAACAGTTGTATTTTTGCATTTGATGATATGCTGCAGAACATCTTTGTGGTGAATACCAAAGCACAGACCATTTTCACACTTGCAGAGAAAAGAGATCCACAAACTTTATTCGGCCCTCCTGTAAAACTCAAAAACAGGTGTGTTTTAAGAGCAAGGAGCAGCAGTGGTTGATTGAACCACGCTGGGCTTCAAGCTTAAAAGGGAAGTGGTGAAAATCATTACTGTAAGAGACCCAGCAGTTCCTGGATATCTGGATCATCTCTCTATCAGGCAGGACAAGAAAAAAGTAATTTCTTCATTGCTTCTCTTGACTTTGCAACATCTCAATAGCAAACACAAGGCAAACACTCATTTAATACTGGAATGCCCCATGGAGAGGAAGTATGAAGCTCCATGCTGCCTATTCTTTGCAGCTGCATGTGAGTTAGGCAGCTCTGCAGCAAGGCAGTAGCTGCAAGCTATATAGAGTCTGACAGGAGATATGAAAAGTTTGATGGAGAAAATTTATCCCTCTTCAGACTGCATTTAAAAGTAGGACTGAATGTTGTTGTCTGGGATCTCTGGATTCCAAGACCTTATTCCTTTGTCCTTTAAATTTTGCCTGTTCCTAGAGCATAGGTAATTATGGCCTGTCAGTAAGAGTTAATATTGAAATTATTGTTATTGCCTGCAATAGTAGTAGTAATAATAAGAATAATAGTTAAAAGTCAATTCTTGTGAAGCAAATATAATAAAAGATAGGATCATGTTACATTTGAATTGGAGAAACAAAACATTGATGATTTAACAGGATATCACATCCACTAAGGTAAATTAATTTAAATAGAACATATGTTTAGATTAAAAAAAAAGTTCCAGGTGCAACTATGCAGAGGTGTTGAAGGCTTTCAGCTTTGCACAAGTTTTCAACAGATGTCTTTCCAGCTGTAGTTTTTGGCTTTTTAGGGGAAGTTCCCTGCTAACAGATGGCAGTTTTCTCTTCAACAAGCTGTTTATTGAGTCTGTTTTTAATTATGTTAGTTAGAACTGATCTGTGTGATTGTAAAGGGTGTAATTCTGACTTTGCTGGTGTTGTATGTCACTATGGGATTAGGCTTATTGTATGTCCTTGCACATCTGCAGCTCACAGACCTTGGGGAAAAATGGTTTCATCTAGGATCTATGTGTATGCATATCTGTGTATATTCTGTTCTGCTTAAAAATACACAAAAATTGAAATTTCACCTCTGCATAAGGACATGAGATTTATGCAGTTATCTGGCTGGTCTGCTGGTTGGTACTTCTCTAATAACGGGATTGAACCCACCAGCTAATTTCAGACAAAAATCTAAACCAAACTTAAACTCCTGCAGCTTCTGTAGGGGTTTTTTGACCAAGGAGAGAGGTCCAAGTTGGTTTCCCACTGTGGAAACAGCAGGAGGTTGCAGTTGCCAGACGGTCATTGGGGCAGGAAGGAGGCTGCCAAGCAGCATCCCCAACTGACTAGACTGCTTCTTGCTGGGCAAGGTATCAGGAAAACATGGGGACAGCTCAGGTTACTTCTCTAAGGATTTGTTTTCAGCTGAATTAGTATGTCCTAGAATGTGTTTACTCCTGCCAGCTTCCATATGACTTTTTTTATGTAGCATCAAACTTCATCAATCTGTTCTTTAATTTGAGCAGAGGTACTTCAGAGGGATATTGCAATATTTGATTAACTTTTCCAAACATTTAGAGAGAATAATGAATAGGTGATAAAAGAGTATAAATGGAAGTTTAATATGTACTAAAGTTTAGTATTGACTTAGAGGCATCTATCATTCCAAATCACAACATTGAAGCATTCAAGCTACCTTAAAATAAAAACAACAAAGGAAAGTGTGATTTCTTTAAAGCCAATTGTGTTGTTTCATGTAAAAGGAGAAAAAGAAAATGAAGGGGCAGATAAAATGACCTGCTACAGACCCTAGATTCCTAAAACCCAGTCTGCATCCTTATTGATTTTTCATAGTCCCCTTCTACAAAGGAGTGTCTCCTGCTCTGTAGGTTTGTGAGGTTTTATCTTCACTGCAGCAGAGCTAGGGCTGAGTGGTAAAGCTCTGATTTTAATGGCTCTTTCTCCATCTCTAAAGGGTTCCATATTTTGGGCCACACAGAATCTTTCTTCACGAAAAATAATCTTCACAAGATTATATGCAATATAATATGCACTATAAATTATTATTTCTGTTTTCCTTTGTGTTGTAATAATGCTCCACTGATGAAGGTACAACATGAAAGGCTACTCTTTGAAGGATTTGAGTTTAATACTGTGTGGAACAAAAACACAGTAATACAAATAGTGTTTCCAAGCAGAACCATTGAAGCCAGACCCTGATCATTTTTGGAAAGCCTGTATTTCTCCATATCTCGCATAATTAGTCACCACAGAAGTAATTTGTCTTCTAGACATAGATAATGTGGATTTGAAATACGAATTCAGCTCTCTGCTTTCGTCTATAACAGTCAGCATTAAAAACAAATTAAAATATCAGAAATAGAATTGAAAAGGATTTTGCACATAGTTTTATTTATATATTCAATTTTCTTTATTTTTTGTGTGTTCCAGTGCTACATGATGAATTTTTAATTGAGTTGCATGTTCCTGAGCCTGAGTCATATTTTACTTTTGTTCCACTCAAGACACGGTGCTAAGTGTTAAGGAAGTGAGGAGAGTAGTGGATGAAATTTAAAGCCGTCATTTTGTTCGTTGATTTATTTCTCCCGTTATTGATGCATTTTCATGGTGATTTAATGTTCCTCCCACAGGGAAGCCTGAGATGAGTTTCTCTGCACTGAGGACTTTTTTGTTTATCAACTTTGTTTTGCAGCAAGTGCCCTTAGCCAAGGCAGTCCATTAAGTTGTCTATAATATGCACTGTCCTGATGGATCTTTCTTTACATGACACTTTTAAAGAGGAAAGCCATAAGTGGAAAATGGTGTCTTCCATGGGAGCACTAATTTAAAGTATCCATGCCCTTATGTGATCCAGCTGACCCCAAGGGAATCATGGCATGTGACACACGCAGGGCACCAGTGGAGTTTCAGCCCAAGGAACAGGGCAGACACAGTCTGCTGCCACCCACCTTCACAAGTGCTCTTGCCAGCAAGAGGTGCTTGTGGGGTACCAGGCTGGCCCAGACCATGTGAGGACGGCAGTTCCCAGTCTGTGGTGCTGCTGAGCCTCTGGCTCCACAAGCTTGATTTCTGCTCCCAAAAGGTCAGTATTAGAAAAATTAAGTGTAGCCCCACAATGCAGTAGCTACTGAAGCCAATTTTTTCCCGTTGGATTTTCTGTCCCGATAGCTATCAAGCAAGTATGCTCAACTTTTGCATCTTTCTTTTCTTTTTAATTTTCTCATCTCAAATGAAACATTAGGAGGGAGGCACTGCAGGGGCAGGAGGGGCCATATGGCGTGGGACAAGAGCAATACATCTTTGGCTGTGACTCTCCAGGTGTCTGTTGCTTTCAAGCAGGTTCTTCTGCAGACTGTGTGAAAGTTTCAGAAACTCTCAGCCCCACAGGAGCTTCTAGAAAAAGCATTAAGGAACACAAAGAGAATTGCTAGGAGCAGGAAGTGTATCTTACATACCTGTATATGTAGGTGTCTGCGTACCAAAACAGGCTTTTACCCATAAAAATATTTACCAAAGAAACAACATCATGATTAATTTATGATTTGTAAACAAAAGCAATTTCATTTTTGACACCTGAAAATTGAAGCTGAAATATAATCTTCAGAAATTAATACTACAGTGAGCCCCCGTGTATTCGCGATCCGCTATTTGTGAGCTTCAGTATTTCCGGGTGATCTTTCCGCGAGCTGTGCAACCTCGGCGCATGCGCAGAACCTGCCGCGACCTCAGCCTGATCGGCCCCCAGCTCCACCACTCGCGGTGCTGGCTCTGCCCCCCTCACCCCCCCGCTCACACAGCCAGCCCCAGCCCCATCCTCGCTCCCCCCCTGCCCCGCTCCCATCCCTGTCCCACTCGCTCGCTTGCCGTGGTGCGCCGCGCCAGCGTTTGCCCTCCCCGCCCCAATCCAGTCTCCGTCCCGCTTCCTCGCTTGCTGCGGCTCGCAGTGCTGGCCCCGTTCCCCAGCCCCCCCCGCCTCCCCGCTTGCACAGCCAGCCCCGTTCCTGCTCCCTCCACCCCGATTCCGTCCCCATCCCTGTCCTACTTGCTCGCNGTAGTGGATTCGCTATCTTTGCGGATTTCACTACTCGCGGGAGGCAGACCAGACCCAACAGCCTGCGAGTAATGGGGGTTCACTGTACTTTAAATTTGCTGCGTGTATTAGTTTATACAAGACTCTAGGTCAAACCCTCCTGCATTGTAAAATCTAATCTAGATGCAAAAACCAAAACTGCACTGAAAGTTATATTTAAATTTTTTTCTTTTGAAATAGAAAAATCAACTTTTACTCCAGGTAAGACTGAAGACAGAGAAAAGACCAGCAAACTAAACAGATAGCCTTCTCTTTAATGTTCAGAACTAAACAGACAGAACTGGATAGACTTTATGTATTCACATGTATCCTCCAGATGCCTCCCTTTCTCTCTCATACCACATTAATACCTGGAAATGGGAACTGTTTTTATTTCTGGATAGCAGGTGCTTCCTTCATTTGTTACAGGCTCCACTAGTCTGGTCTCTTCTGCCTAGTGGTCTCTAGGCATTATTTCAGGGTGAGCTAATTTGTTCAAGATCATGCAAACAACTTTACGGATTTGTGCTCATTACTCCAGGCTGGGTTCTCTGCTTCTGTCTGATATATAATTTGAAGATGAGTGACAAGCCCCACCTTTAAAACCAAATTCAATATTGGTAGAAAGGTCAAGATTGTAGCCGTTGAGTTCTATTCCCATTGAGCAGTTTAGTCATACAGGTGAATATTCTGATGGTGTTTTGTAGACTGGTGCAAGCACATAGATTCCTCTGGGGAGGCTGCTTTGTAGGTTAAAATTAGGCATAGCCAGCCCAGGCATATGGAAGCTATAGAGAAGAAAAAAAAGGACAGTAGGAGAAAGCACATAGATTTGCCTTTCTAGAGAGTATGAGTCTTGCGTTCTTTGGTGATAGGACTGCATAAAAATCTAAGCCTATATAGCTTCTGCCCTCAGAGCACATAAATCAGACAATATTTGATGCTGTAAAGATGGGCAGAGCAGGGCAGGTCACCAATTCACATGCCGCACTACAATTCTGATTACAAGTTCCAGTTCACTTTTTTGACAACCACTCAGAAGGTGGTGATGAGAGCAACTTTGGAGGAAACTATATTCAAAGCAGTTTCAGGGCCATGACTCTGGAGAATGAGGTGTCTTCTGTGACATCACCTTTTCTTTAATTTTGGAATGCCTCCTGTGTGCATGTGGAGAGAAGAGTCCACAGCCTGTAACCACCACAACAATGAGCAGGACACAGGGCAGGGGGCTTTGGCAGGGCACCTGGTTGCATGACTGGGCGCTTCCCTGTTCAGAGGCTGAAATGCTGAAATGCTGGGGAGCGAAGGGTATGCTGCCATTCTGACAGCCTATTCTCACTCCTGTGAGGGGCAAATGCAGGCAGACACTTTGTTAAGCTAACTAACCAAGCTTAACGGGAAACATCCCCTTCAGAGGGTTCAGCAATACCCACCTATCCAACAAGAATTCCTGTCTGGGTTCATCACTGATCTACAACAAAAGAAATTATCTGCCTTCACATAGGTTAAGCATTTTGTGAGTGTATGATTTGATTTTCACTTGGGAGATAAGGTTAAAATTCAGAAATTTGCTTTGTTTTGATATCTATCTACAAGGTAGCTTAGGTTGAACGAGCTAGTAGAGCTTATACCTATCACTATTGACCTAAGTAAAGATACAAAATATTAAGAAATCCAAGTATCTTTCCAGTCCTATTTAAGGTTTTCAGATGAGCTGGTCTGAACCTATTTCTGTACATCAATTTTTGAAGTACAGCAACAGACTGTGTGCCTTCATTATAGTATGTTCATTACTAGGGTTCAGAGAGTACTCGTGTTTTCAGCAGCTCCACAATACATGCAGGCAATGATAGAATCTCACTGAGATCTCAGGCTTTGCTACCTGAAATAGTTTTGTAACTTCTTTTGTAGGTGTTTTCATCTGAAATGCGTCTTGGCATTGTTTAATGCAGAGAGAGAAGAAAATTTCAATACTTTCAATAAGTAGTGATTGACTGAAAAATGCATCTTCGAGATCAATATTTGATAATGTCGGGACTTGCGTCCCCCTCAGTGTCTGAACATTCTGCTCAATATTTTTGCTATGAAATCTTCTGTATCAGTTTTGTTTAGTTTGAATTCAGCTCACTTGTGTAACTGTGATTCCCCTTACTCTATTCATCTTAACCACAAAAAGTATTTTTCTCACTTCTATCACACAATAAATTTATCTCTACACACACACACATAAAAAGTTATTTAATATTCTGTGCCTTCCTGTTGTTTGTAATACTGTAGTCATTTTAGTTAGGGCAGTTCTCTGCAGAGGAAGACATAAAGCCTTTCTGAAGAACTTACTTGTACTACACAAACAAGATGGGCAGAAAAAGAGGACATTTGAGTCGTGTGATTTGCCAAAGGTCACACCACAAGCCATCAGCAGAGTGAGAAGCAGAATCCAGATCACCATAACTTCATTCCAGCACTGTATCCAATGACCATGCTGCCTCTTAATATGTCACTGTTCTTATTGTTCTTTCTTTATAGTTCGGGATCGGGTACGATCAAAAATGGAGAGAGATATTTTGGCAGAAGTGAACCATCCCTTCATAGTCAAGCTTCATTATGGTAACTGTAATAAAATATAATTAATGTTTATTCTTAAATTGTTGAGAGAATTTTAACTAGATGTGTTATAAATTCATATGGATATCCCCTGCCTACTTATGGCTGTGTTTCTAAAAAAATCATAAATTTATATGTGTGAAATTCTTCATTTATGCTAAAGGAAAATTTCAGTGTAAGTTTTAGCCATTCCTTCATTAAAACACATTTGTCCTAAAGTCTGATGTGATAGGTAGTTCTGGTGGGGTATCTGGTGAGTATACACCTACCAACCCCTCTATCTGCTGCGAGGTATCATTTAGAAAGAAGAGAGTTTAAATAAAAAGTTTATTTTTAATCATCAGTACCAGTCCAAATTTGTATATGTGTGTATATAAATGTGGTGTCTTGCTCGAGTTACCTCCTGCCTCACCAGCTCCCTGGGAAGCCCCATTATTACTATAAAGGGTATTGTGAGGACATTGGGATAGTGCAGACTCTCACCTCACACAAACCCGGGATCCTCTTTCTATGACTAGTCCTCAGTGAATCCTGGTACCTCATGCAATGGAAAGCACTATTAATTTATAGATGCCTAGCAGGGAAATGAATATGTTTGTAACGCATTGTTGTCTTGCAACTGATACCAATTTTTCCCAGATACTAAGCTCAATTGCTTAGTTCTATACAGAAGTTAATTTTGTTGGGTCTCAGAGTTCTGAAACGGCAGTGAAGCAATGACATGAATGATGCACTGCTAGTCCCAAAAGACATTCTTTGGAGACTTTATCTTGATTGAAACTGCCAACATCTCCATCCTTTTCTAATGCAGCATTTCAAACAGAGGGAAAGTTGTACCTAATACTAGATTTCCTGCGGGGAGGAGACCTTTTCACCAGACTCTCCAAAGAGGTAAGCTGATAGATCTTTAACTTAGAAATTAAAGACTGTCTTGGATTTTCAGAACTGGTGAGAATGAAAAATGGCCTTGGGAATAGTCCTATGTATGTGTAATAGAGCTGTCTCATCTTGCATGTTTAAGTGGGTTCTTAATAATTATATTTGAATACGACATAGTTAATACATGTAGGTATCACTGGCAGAGAAAACTAAACCACTGCTGAGCTATTCCCATAGCAAAATGGGCCCAGACTCATTGTTTTCAAAATAAATCTTGGATGTGATGAGAAACCGTCTGAGAAGTCAATCCCTGATATATTTTGCCCCGGGTATGAGCACAGAACCATTGGTAAAACAGACATGCTGCCAGCTGAGAGAGGAGATGGCCATGGATCAGGACGGGCTACTGCAGGAAGTGGGGTGAGAGCTTTCTCCTGCAGCAGCTGCAGGCAGCAGGTCAAGGGCCACACACCACCTCGGGGCTGGGAGGTTGCCTCACCACTCTTCTACTGCCTGCCAGGAGCAGCTGCCTCTTCCATCACCTCCCCAGGCCCTTGTCACTGCCCTGTCCTTCCCACACCCTGCATCTAGAGAGGGATTGCTGCTGCTGGAGGAAACGGCAGCCAGGGAACAGCCCGAACTTGAGTGCCCATACAGAGCAGCTGCAGGGCTTTCTAGGTTAATTTAGCTCTTTCCTGCATCTCCATCTTCCTTTGTGAGCCAGCAGCCTGAGATATCCCCGTGGGCAGTGCAGGAGGTTCTAGTGAGGCAGGCTCCCTGCCCTGGAGTTGCCTGTGCCCTGGTGTTCTCTGATCCCAGCCCATGATCACTTTCCAGAGACAGGGATGCAGTGTGGAGATTGGTGCAGGCACTTTTCACACAGTCTTTACAGATAGGTACCTTTCAAATGCCATCTTGCGAGGAAGCTCTGATGCTCTTCTTGGGTTTGGGGAGTTACTGACAGACTAAAAAAGCTGTGTGAAAACAGCATTTTTAGTCAAAAGTTCTACAGCGTTTTCTTCCCACCCCATTCAATGTGTTCAGTGACACGCTGCAAGCCGCTGTGTGCACTACAGCATGGGACCCCTTTCCTTTTGTTCACTAATGCAAGAAGACATTGACAACAGGTTAATTACACTGCTGAGTAATGATACTTGTATAAGTACTCCGTACATGCTAGCAGTTATTTTTAATATGAGAAAAATTATTTAAAAAAAAAAAAAATATCCTTCTGCTGCTTCTCATGAGCCCAGGCTTCATTAGTGAGGCAATGTTGCCATCTCCAAAGGGCCTCTCAGGTTTCATGAGAAAGGAGAAGAGAGAAAATGTGACTGTTGGCTCCAGAGGGCAGGTCCCTCTTCTGTGCAAGCAGGGAACTCAGAAGCGAGAGATAAGAGCTCAGACTTTATACTTCTTTAAAGCTTTGCATGTCTCCCAAAGCTTTTGCAGTGCAATTCATTAACTTCCTTGCTTTATACCACAGAGTCCTCTTAAGTTCACAGTAAAATTGAACTTCTCTTTTTCCAGTATTTGCAGCTCACATTGTCTACCTGTATTTCGCAGCTATTTAGCGGCCAGGTATTGCAAGAGAGGAAGTTCAGGGGAAATTTGTACTATTTGCAACTTTTTATTATGGATTTGTTCGAATAGTATTGATTTCAGGGGACTTTCAATCAGATCTCATATACATACCTATATGCACATATACATACATACATGCATGCATGCATGAAATTCTTACCTGTTTCTTTCCCTGTCTTTCTGAGACATCTGGCTTTAGTTGTATGTGTATAGATTAGATTTTTTTTATTTAATTTTTTGCCTGCATTATTTATTTTAAACCTTGTAAATTATTTAAATTTATTTCAAAATTTAATGCAATGTTTATATTCAGTACAATTAGAATTTTAGTTATGGTTCTTGCTTGTGCATTTATTTTTATTATTTTGCTTGTGGTTTTATTTCCAGCCTTTGCAGTGAAATTCTTTATTAAATAATGTGACATCTGTTCTCTAAATCATCTCTTTTTCTCTCAGTTGTCTGGAGCTTCTCAGAGCACTCAAGTATATTGGCTACCCCTTTCTGTGAGCAGAGACTTAATTTTAAAATTAAGCTCTGCAACTTCTACTGCAGTATTTACATTTACATACAACAAGTAAATTTATATTGAGCTGACTCATTTTACTTCTGTCATGCATAGTGTTCACACTTGTGTATCCAATATACCAGCTTCTATTTCTGCATTATTACCTCTGTGCACATTGAAATTTAATTAAAGAGAACATCTGAGATACAGTGAAAGTTGAACCAAAGGGTTTTTTCAGAGCTTAGTGAGTTTTTCTATTACAGAAGTTTCTTCTCACCTAAACCAGACCTTTCAGCTTTAGCTGTATCAGCTATAGAAAAGACTTCCCTCAGTTCGCACCTTGTCAGGCTCTGATTGTTAGGCAGCACATCGATGCTTAGGGCATCTGCACTAAGATTCCTGGAACCCTCAGTGTATGGGGCTTTAAATCCATCTCTGAGTTTCTTCATGCTGTGTATTCTGCTCAGATCTGGAAACATTTCACTGCCCTAAAAAGGTTTTCCCATGCTATATCCTGGGAATTTGGTAACCAAATGCCAAGGTTTTAGCAAATCAAGGGATATAAAAGCAGTAAGTACTGCATTGAATGTATTTAATTTTGCCATTAATTTCCAAAGGCTAAGGAGTTAGAACCTTATTCATATTATTGTGACATCATGTCACCTAAATAAATCAAACAGACAAATGAGAGCAGCATATTTTAAGGAACAGAAGTACTCAACAGATCAAGGAGGATCCGGTAAAAATTGTTAATGTGAGTTCAGACAAATTATAGAAAATGGAACCTGATATGATGGTCCTTCCAGCATTCACAAGTTAGACAATTCCTTTCCCACGTCTCTTAACACAAGCCAGCCCACTGCTGTCCAATAAATAGATGTATTGTCCTCTTCCTTCTCTCTAGGTAATGTTCACAGAAGAGGATGTCAAGTTCTACTTAGCTGAGCTGGCCTTGGCATTAGACCATCTTCACGGTCTTGGAATTATTTACAGGGATCTAAAACCTGAAAAGTAAGTTACAGTATACCCCGCTGCATTGCGACCCCTCCATTACGACCCTGCAGGTTTGTGAGGAAAATTTTTTGCAATTCAGTTTCAGGGATCTGCGATGCTCCCCAGCCAGCTCATGTGCAGTGCCTCTGCTTCGCCGGGGGGTGGTGCCAGTGCTCCCTGTGGGGCAGGACGGGCCCAGCCCCACAAGGAGAGTGCGCAGTTTCTCTGGCTCGCCGTGGTGTTTAGAGCCCTGCGGCACCGTGCCCCAATCCCTGACCTGGTCCTGTGTGTCTCTGTGCCCAGTCCCTACAGTGGAAGGGTCATGCCGCAGGATGCCCCAGGCGGCCGCTGAGACCCAGTGCAGCACTGCCACAAGACATGCCATTCCTTCTTACTCTAAGCCTAGTCAAAGTGCTGCCTCTTCTGGGACTGGTGGATGTTAAAGAGAAAGAAACTCCTAAACTGCCCCCCCCCCCCCCCCACCCCCCCGCCATAAGCAGCATGGGGTGTTGTAGTGTTGCAAAGTTAAGGTTTCCCAGGCTCTCATTCACAGAATCACAGAATCACAGAATACTACGAGTGCATTCCTTGCCGTTGGTTTCCCCTGGTACCTATCTCCTTTGTAGTGCAACGTGCAGAATCACACACAGAAGAGGCATTACCAGTCTGATTAGAGCATGAGGTTTACTCTATCAATTTGCAGAACTGAGATAAATTAATTAGTCTGTAATTTCCCAATTCCCTCTCTCCCTGGCTTTGTAAAAGGTAGGCAGTGCATTTGACCTTTCACTGTTTGATGCTTTTGCTGTCCTTCAGAAGCTTCCAAAAGTAGATGCTAATAGGTTTGAGATTGCTTCAGTCAGCTGTGTAAGTAGCCTAAAATGAAGATCATCAGAATTGTTTACATTAAAAAACCTAGTTAGAAAATGGAACTGTTCAGACCACTTGAAAGAATCCTCAGTACATAAAAATTTAAGGTTCAGCATTTTTTTAAGATTCCCTGAGCAAAAATCCATGTTAACAATCCAAAGTTATGAACTAATTTTATGTGCAACTGGGAATAGTTCTAAAGTCAGCTGTACTTACTTCATACGGGCAAGCAGTTGAGTTTTCTGGTTAAAGTCTTGGTTAGAACAAGCAGATGCTTCTCTTAAATTGTTGCAGCCAAATTCTTCTCCTTGAGTTGCCTTGGTGGTTACTGTGGCTGGCATCCCTTATGGAGCAAGGTACTGTTCAGTCACATTGAGATCCAGGGTTACTTACATGTTGAGGCACATTTTTATTTGAGAACTGCACAACCAAGCTGTTAAATATGGTAAATATACCAAAATAGAAAAATGGGAACTTATAAAGTAGTATATGATGCCTATGTTTTTTGTTACACTGCTGTATAAGGGTATGAGTGATTTTGAAGTTACTCTATCATCTGAAAATGCACAGATTTTTACTATTTATCTTTGCCTTTTCTCTCTTCAGGAACTTAGATGCACCTTGATACAGTTCTATCAGAGGGGCTTTGATTAATAAGGAGTGGTGTACATTGTAAGGCCCTCAGTTGTCTGTACAAGGCACAGTTCAGATAACTCCTCATATAACAACTTCAGATATGTTGAACTATATTGTAAAAAACCCCAAACACCACAGTTTATTGCAGCATGTTGCAAACCATGCCAAATCATATATCAATGTAGCTGTCCTGTGAAGAGAGGGAAGATCTGAGGCTCAGTAAAGCACAAAGTAAGCAGTCCCTTTTGGGGACTTTGTGGTGTCAACAAAGCTACAGCAGAAAGGAGTTTGTGTTCAACAGGGTGAGATAGGATAGGGTCATGTGAGATGCCATGGGGTCATGCAAACACTGAAATGCCACAAAATGCTGACAGTTTGTGAGAATCTTCATCTCTTTGGTAGATATTTGACTGCNCAAGATGGGGTCTGACCAGCGCCGTGTACAGGGGGAGGACAACCTCCCTGGACCGACTGACCACACTGTTCTTGATGCAGGCCAGGATGCCATTGGCCTTCTTAGCCACCTGGGCACACTGCTGGCTCATATTGAGTTTCCTATCAATCAGTACACCTAAGTCTCTCTCCACTTCACTAGTCTCGAGCCATTCCTCCCCCAGCCGGTAGCGGTGCTTGGGGTTGTTATGGCCGAAGTGAAGAACCCGGCACTTAGTTTTGTTAAATCTCATACTTTGATAACAAAACCCACATTCGAAAGAAACACTCTTTATGAAGTTACAGGTTTTCTTTCCAGTCTGAAAATTTGGCCACACTTCTGAAAAACATAAAGTGTGGGTTGAATCTTCTGCAGAACTGTGCTGACTTAGAGAGAAACTTAAATCATGAAAAAAACCCAAGGGAAAAAAAATAAGCAATCCCAGAGTTCCAGTTTTAATAGACTTGGCAGAACTTCGATTGATTTGAGTATGTTGGAGCTCAAACTGAAGCCCAAAAGACATGAGTCAAAACCAAAAATAAGAGAGAGAATGAAATGGGAGAGAATTGCTCTGGCCTTGATTTAGGACATGATATAAAACAATGCCAACAAGTTATAATGAAAGTTTTTTATCCCTGTGATAAAGTTGCAGCAGAAAGCTACTATGGAGTTTGCAGTCCTAGCTCTACTATAAGCTTCTCCCATAACTTGGAGTATGTCATTCCCCTACTACCAGGCCTAGCTACCCAGCCTCTGCCATGGAGATTTTTAGCCTTTATTTTCTCAAGGAGTACTTTTAAACTGAGGCAAGTGAAAGTTTGAATTTTTGTGGCATGATCCTGATGCTAGAATATTTGATCATAAAATAACAGAATATGCTCAAAACAACCCCAAGAATCCTATCATGTGTCTTAGAGCATTATCCAAACAGTTCTTGAACTCTGTCAGGCTTGGTGCTGTAACCACTTCCCTGAGATGCCTGTTCAAGTGCCCAAACCACCTCTGTGTGAACATTTTCCTAATATGCACCCTATACCTCAGATTCTATCGCAGGTCACCAGAGAGAAGAGATTGATGCCTGCCCCTCCACTTACCCTCATAAGGAAGCTGTAGACGGCAATAAGGTCCCCCTTTAGTTTCCTCTCCTCTAAAAGATACCCTTATTTTGTGGCATTTTTTGTTCCAAGCCTTTGTGTGCTTCACTTATTTATCGTGCTTGTATATTTTTAGCCAATAACTGGTTTTATTACTGTTTTGAAGAGCAGCTTGGCAATGACAGCATCGTATACAAACACTCAAACCTTACACTGAACAAAAAAAAGAGAAGAAATCTCATAGTAAAAGGTTGTGGGATTATAGCCTAGTTTAGCATTTAAAAGTAGTTTACTTCTTATGTTTTTTATAATTCTAAATAAATTAATTTAGAGGAAAGATTACTCTCAAGCCTAAATCACATTAACATCTTCTTATTCCTTTTCTCCTCCCACAGAATAATACTGGTTTATTGCAGATTATCTTATCCTGCAAACTATAGCTAAAATAATTTTGATTGTAACAACAGAATTTCTAATCTGGACATTGTGGGATAAAAGGGAACTGTAAAGTGACAAAGACAAAAAGAGATGACAAAGAGTATGATCAGATAATAAGTTTACTTCTACAGTCAAAGGAAAACTATTTGTCTGTTGTAATTCAGATGCTTAGAAGCAGGTACTTAGTTCTCCTTAATGCCACCGAGTTAATTCAATGTAACAGTTATCTTCCTTTGTTGCTTGTTTGTTCTTTTACTGTTGGCATATTCTTTTCTTTTTAGATCATATATAATCCTCTGTTAGTAACTGTAGTATTACTGTATTTGTGCTGGCAGACAGCAAATATTGAAGCACCCATCTGTCCAAGGGTGCTGCCAGGGGCCACAGAGGAAGCTGTCAGCAGCTGAGGGCATGGTATAAGGGTGCTTAGGGAACATGAGACACAGGAGGAAACTGCACATCAGGTGTTAGGGGATATAAAATACGCATCTATTAGAAACCAAGATCCATTCATCTTGTTCCTCACGCGAACATTCAGTGTGAGAAAGTCTGTTGCTGTATGCTACTCACTCAATTACACTAAAACTTGTCCGGCTGATATCTGTGTTAATGTTTTCTCAATCCCTTTAATAAGGGTAAGGTATGAACCCTCTAACCTGAGAGGAGGTATGGGAAATATACATTGTATACATACAGAAGCAGCATGGATTTCAACCGGCAATTATGAAATATAACATCGATGTTTCTGGGGAAATTCCAGAAATATTTGAATTGCATTGTTATTCACAGGGGCTTCTTGAGTATTGGGGAAAACGTTGGGTGATGTCTGTGAGCTCTGCTCCCCCTTATTCTCTTTCCAAATTCAGGTCTGGGAATTTCACTCTCACTTCCACACTGGTGGGTGTTTTATTCTGTTCTCTTCTGAAGCACAGCTTTAAGGGTTGCAGTCACAAAAAAATACTTTTAAAAGTGGCTGTCATAGGCTTGTACTTAAAAATTATGCCTCTTCTAGAAACCCATGGAGAAAGAATAAAGGTAAAGATCCTTTCATTGTGAAGAGAAAAGGCTTTAGTAATTGAACACTTATTAGTGACTCAGTTTCTGGTCTTTGCTTGATAAATTTCACAAGAGTTTATTCTAAATATATAAATGAACAGCAGAAGACTATTTTTTTCAATTATGTTTCAGTACAGACACGACATTTCATAAAAGTATGGCCCATTATATTTGGTGCACTCTGTCTTATTTTCCTCCTGATAAATTGGATTAAAGTAAATATCTAAGAGAAGAGACATCTTGCTAGATCATTTTGAAGAAACACCACCCTCATTACTAGGTCAGTATTTACTTACAGAAAATCATTATTTTTCAGGTTTGGTGTTCCTTCTCATTTTCACAAAAACTAGCACTGCTTTTTGTGAGCTGTAGTAATTTTTCTCACAGAAATTTTGCAGTGCTTTTGTGAGAATCAAATAGGTCGACAGGTGGCAAAGGTGAGAACACTTGAACTTGGCTTCCAGGTTGAATTTTCATTTGTCCTTCTGGACTGAATACATTAGCAGAGCCTGAGACTCCTGCAGTTAGGCTGTGACTAGTCATTGTGCTCTATGATCACTTTTATTATTTCAGCATGGACCTTTGGAGTTAATTTTAGATCCAATGAGTCCAAGCCCTGCTTATTTATGCTACTGCCTTTTATTATGACAAGCAGGAAACCCGTAGCTCCTTCTCCTGCTGAAAGAATACACTGTGCAGTTGTTGGCTTTGAACACTGTGTTCTTTCTGGGCTGTGTTTGGGTGCCCACCTTGAGCATCCTATGGAGCAAGGAGGAGGCTCCTTATGCCACTACCATAGGCTGTGCATGCTTCAGACATGAGATGAGGCAGACCTTTAAGGCTCATTTTTTTTCCGGAGCCAAAGAATCCACTAAGAGTGTGTTTACGTAAGTATTTCAGTCTTACATATCTCCTTATCTGCCTTAAACGTTTTTTCTTCATGTTTGTCAGCTGCACTCTGTGCCTGCCTAATGAATTTTTTTTCTTTATAGCATTCTTCTTGATGAAGCGGGTCACATAAAGATAACAGGTAAGTGAGGAACAGAAAAATCAGTCTATAAATTGATTATTTTTTTCTGCAATGTTCCATGCATCTTGGTCTTTGGCTGGAAGAAGCTTGCTTACAAAAATTAGAAGCCAGAAGATTTTGAGTGTTGGGCCTCTGACAATTTGCAAACCCATGTGCTGCACAGCACATGGAAAAGGTATAATTTTCTTGGTAAAATTGTACTCGAGTGATGGTGAAGCACACAGGCTTAGCTTCCTACCACTGTGGATGAAAGGATCTTCCATTATGACTGCTTACTCCAAGAAGGGAATGCCTGGAAAGACACCCTTTTGCCACGCTTGAGGTGCTGTCTAGCCATCCTTTTCCCTGGTGTCATCTGGGATTATTATTCCTAATACTTTGGTTATCTGAGCAAGAATCCTTACTGACAGTGCCTTCACCAAACCTGAACTATTTATTTCTGCTTATTTACAGTCTCTCTTCTGCTTTGAGCTAGAACCTTACTGTAAACAGAGAAAATGTTCACAAATGTTCACAAATGTTCACCTTATTGTGAACAGAGACAATGTTCACAAATGTTTTCTCTGTGAAAAAACAGAGAAAAAAGTATACCTACTTTCAGGGTGTATTAACAAATGCCAAGCAGACACACCGTGTAGGCAGGGCTTCAGCACACAAGTGCATGTAGCCTTTCTACACACTGACAGAAGGGCGCTTCATCAGCTGGTTGGTGCGTTTTGTTCAAACCAATTAATTGAGAAAAAGCATAAATAATCATTTTTATAGACCTGACAAGTCTTTTTTGTTTCAATTTGTTTAGATTTTGGTCTGAGTAAAGAAGCCATTGACCATGACAAGCGAGCGTATTCATTCTGTGGGACAATAGAGTATATGGCCCCGGAGGTGGTCAACCGGCGAGGACACACACAGAGTGCTGACTGGTGGTCTTTTGGCGTACTCATGGTAATGGAAAATTTGTGTTTGTTTGTTGGAGGGGTGGCTATAGGAGAGATTAGATCCCTCAGATAAAAAGTACTGCTTTCATCAGTTCAGTGAATGTGCAATGACTGCTTGGTCATTTTCATTGCATCAGCTGTGGGAAACCAGCCGGTCCAGGCAGGCAGTACAAGTAGCATTTGGTCCCTAGATTCCCTGCCTTTCTTCTTACAGTCCTTTGCTGTCTCTGTTGGCTGGCATGAGTCATGAATATTTCTCTTGCACAGAAACAGGACAGGGCAAGCTCAGAGAAGGAACATCTTCCTAGCTGCTAACATGTTTCCTGTTAGGAAACAATTCTCTAAGCAGCAATTTTCAGATGTTAGGAACATCCTCCTAGAGAAACTCAGAAATATACTTCTTTTTTTTCTTCTTCAAAATATAGATTTTTAAAGAATGTATTTTAGAAGGCTCTCTGAATGTTTCCCAGGATTTCAGTGGTTCTTGTGCCATTCATTTATCTTCTTTACAACAGGATTTCTGACTCTTGTTCCACTAATAACTGGCTGTGGATGTACTGTAGCTCAAAAACTTCTTTTTTCTGCTGGTTGAAAAAGAAAAGAAAAGAAAAGAAATGCATATGGGTGCCGTGCCATCATTCTTCTTCTGTACCATTTGGCAGTGTCTTGATTATGACCAGTTGCAGATGTTTGCTTTGTTCTGAATGCACACAGAAGCTGGTTTAAATATATGTGTAACAGTTTTAAAATGACTGCTTTTCACAGAGCGAAACTCACCAGAAACAGAGACAAGTGTATCAATTGACACAGACTAATAGCTAGGAATTCATCTTTTCCTTATACCTCTGCATTAGATAAACTATACAGAAGTTGCAATTTTACCCTCCTGCTATTTAATCTTTAAGAGTCCCAAAAGCTATTCTAGAGGTAGTTTAAATGAAATCAATGTCAGAAACTGTGCTGATTAGTTTATTATACATGGAAATCAATGAAACGTTTGATAAAATACAAATTAATTTGACAAAAATCAGTTGTGATAGATTGAGCTGATATTTTATTTGATGAGAAAGCCATCCTTTTCTGAACAAAGTAAATGAAGTGAATCTCATGGGCCTCCATTAGAATAGAGCATTTGATACAGTGTTGCAGGAGAAATCCATTAATTGAAGATTCTTATTAGTCCAATAATAGTCCATAACTGGTATAGTACCTATACATTCTATAAATACATCATAGGAAAAAACCCTACTGAAGGAAATGAGCTACTTCAGCAAAAGAGTAATGTTTTCCCAAGAGCAGGTAGGAATAAGCTCATCATGAAATGTAATTAGCCTGGAAAGTAAAAGAAATCTCAAGACTACTGAAGAAGTAAGGCCCTAGAAAATACTTCCCAAGAAGAGCTCCAAGATAACAGTGATGCTTCTTGGCTTATGAGAAGGACCCAAAAACATCCTCCTGTGTGCTGCAGTATTTGACTCTGGAATGCAGTGTCAGGAAAGTTTTTCGGAGAGGTATCTCCTTAAGCCCGCCTTCTAAAATTAGATGTTCCGGTGTTAACCTGCTCCCCCACTGCACACATATTGCCTCTTCAGTCTGTGGTGCTATTGTTGCTGGGGAGAATGAAGAAATGATGATTCGTTTGTGGCACTGATTTTTTTTTTTAAAGCTATATAAACACAAGAGGTTTTTGGAAGCAGTTATTCCCAGCATTATTTTATCAAGTATAGTGCTGTCCCTTGAGCTCAGACACCATGCATTTGTTGCTCTCACAGGGATATGCTCAGATAACAAAGGTGGTGCTGCTCTGTCCTGAATGTGCAGCCTGCAGGTCTACCCAAGTGCTCAGTGCATGACCAGCACCAGGCAGCACAGCACTGCAGTGCAGCTGTGCCCTCACAGTGCATCTCACCACGGTTACCTTGGCTTCCTGCAGAACTGGGGCAGAAGCAGAAATTAACACAGCAATGTGTCCCCCTAATGCAGCATCATTTCCTGTGGTATGGAAGCTATTTTAGTAGCAATATATTACACTACCTACCACAATCTACAGAGCACCTTTAAATTTTGTTTACCCTAAGCAGACCACTGGCGTAACCGGAGGAATTAAGTATAGCAAGTAATGTGAAAAACAGTGGAAATTTGGGTTGGAGAGGGCCGACATCACTGATCTACCAGATTGACAGCAGTTAATCTAAGTAAATTTTGTAATTTATTGCCTGAATTATAATAGGATTAGAACCTTCTTATCTCCTCTGGCCTAAAATATGTTTATGAATGCTCAACACTTCTGAACCATATATATTTAATCAGGAAAATCAATAGGTTATATTCTCATAGAATAAATATATCACTACCCCTGTAACCTTTAATTACTTTATTATTTTATTTTGTTTTGGAGGATAACTGTGCCTTTTCACTATCTCCAGTTAAATGATGGTGCATTTGGTGTATAGATTGTTTTTGTTTTACCAGCTAATTGTTGGGGAGTTTGCCCTTTTTTTTTACTTCTGTCACTCTTTTCACACCTCCCTTAGGGAACCACAGTATCACAGTGTCGACAAGGCTGGAAAAGACCTTGAAAATCATCAAGTTCAACCTATAATCCAACTAAAATCTAACATCTATAACATTTATATCATGGCACTCAACACCTCATCCAGTCTACCCTTAAACACCTCCAGGGATGGCAATTCAACCACCTCTGTGGGCAATCAGTGTACAAGGACTAGAAAAGAACACCTATAAAAGGAGATGAATTAAAGAAAGTAAAAACTTTGTAATATAAGCTTATGCTTCATGTCTTTGAGTATTACTAGACATCTTAGAGAAAAGTATGTCTAATCAGCTCAGTATTTTTTTACTTTTCAACATTTAACTGGTTGGGACAGAAAAAATATTTTTCCACACACTAATGGTGGGAGAATTTTCTAATGCTGTCTTTTTTCTCCTTGTTTTCCTTGATTTGTCATTTGTATGCTCTATTAGGGAAGCTGTTTTACTGACAGTCTGAAAAACTGAAGATAATTAAATGGGATTAAAATTATTTATTAGCATTTCTCTCTAAGTAATTTGCAGTAAGATGTAAAATAGGCAAAGACAATAAACCAGTTGGTGGAATGTGAAGAGATTGAAAGGAAGTATATGGCATAGTAAAATTTTCATATTTAGAGATCGTCCAATTTTCATTAATTTTCTAATATGTATGAAAAGAGGGGCCATATTAGGCAGATAGTTATATAATGGCCTTTAACCTCATCATCAGAAAACCAACTAAACACTCATTTGTCTGTTCTGTGAAGAGGGATTAATTCTTCCATATGAAGAGTTGGGTTGTGCTAGCAGCTCCTTGCCAGCCTTCATTGACCAGGGCACACAAGAATCAAAGTGAATGATCCTTGAAGAAAACATTAAATGTCACATGTTGTGATTATTAACATCAAGGCAAACTTGTCTGAAAATGATTATTTTCTGTAGTAAAATCTTCACAAGTCCTTTTTGTATCCAAGGTATTCAGCTCTGTATTAGTTTAGTAGTAATTATTCACTGGCACTGGATAAACCAATACAAGACGTTAAAGGATTACAGTGCTCTTTTAGAAAATCCCATCATAACACTTGTTTTCTTCCCAGTGCAAGAGATCGTCTTCACGAACATTATTTTGGATGTTTATGCTCTCTATGTTGAGATATTCAACCCTTTGCAAGCATTAATTCATTACGTTTCACATTCAGCTAATAATGAAAAATACTTAAGGCATTTTATGAATAATAAAACTGAGTGCTTGAGCAGCTCTCAGATACCTGTAAAATGATTGGAAGTGCTGAGAGGAGAACCTGGCCATTCTGACAAAAGCATCTCTCTGCTATCCAAAACTAAGTGGTATCAAGTTTCTTCTTAACCCTGAATTTTATCCTAGGCTTACAATACTTCAGCAGACTTGGGCTGAAGTAATTTGCACAATCTGCTCTCCTCCCATCTGTTAGGAAGATTCATATGGCAGTTTCCCTAGACTGTGAATTTTTTCTCATTCATTATCTTCCTCAATGACCTACCAGGGTCACTTCTTGAATCCATTTACTCAGGAAATGTGGCACTCTTTCCCAAGGTCTTCACACATGTATTTCTTCTGGGGTCTCAAGTGCTGGTGTTTTGCCGACTGAAATTGGAGACTGTCCTGAAATCTAGTGAAAGGAAACACGTAGCGTATGTTGAGACTTTAGCAGGGGCTGAATCATGTGACTCTAGAGGCCCCTTCCCATCAAGATTTATTTCTGTGGTTCTCTTAATGGGCAGCTGAACTGAAACAAATGTTTATCTTTCATGCTGAATATTGGTACAGAAAGGAAGCTGAGGTTGGAGGGAGCCACAACATTGTGTAGTACTGGCTACAGGAAGGTGCTTTTTCCAGTAACCCAGGAAGTGAATTCATGGGAAGGAAAGAGCAAACTCATGCTTAATACAAATGGGGAAGTGTGGAGAGTGAAAACTGAGTCTCCCAGCAAAACTACAGTAACTGGTATAATAGTCAAAAATGCAACAGAGTTCATTCACACTTCAGCTTAACTTATTGTCAGTGTGACCCATATTGTGACCTGTACAGCTTTGTATTCATGTGCAAGGATCTAAGCAGCAAGTGCTCACTTCTGTTCTCATGTGTAGGTTTAGCAAGATTTTTGATTTTTTTAAAAAGTAAGCAGGAAGTCAGTCTTGTGCAGTGAAGTGGTAGATTTCACTGATGAGATTAACTATTTCAATGTTCTTTTTTCAGTCTTGTTATTTCATTTTTAACATTCAACATATTTAGTTAGGACTGCAATTGAGAAACCAGTGTTTTCTTCCAGCTACAGCTGAGTTAAGTTCATTGAACTAAAAACCTCTGGTACACTTAACTCATGTAGCTGCCTTTCACTTTAAATATAAAGTGCATTTCTTCTGAACCTGAATTAATCTTGACATTATATCTGTGTAATGTCAAACACGTGGTAAGACAATGCTAACCATTACAGCAGCACAGTGACTGTTGCAGCCTCCAGGATGGTAATTTCCCCTGCTTCCTCCCACAACTTAAATTCCTTCCTTCCTGGATCCCTCCCTCGGTTCCTCCCTCGGTCTCTCCATCCTTCCCTTTCCTCTCTCTGCATCTACATTTCTGTGGTAATGTGGGTGAGAACTGCAGTCAACTTCTCACGTAGTCACTGACCTAGCAGTTGCTTATATGTGTATCATCTGCATCAGCAGTGTAAAGCCACTATAAATGAGATGTAGCTGTCATTGTTAGTGCTGTTAAATTAAATTTATTAAAACAAAGTAACATCAGCAAGTGTAAGTGGACATTAAGTCTGAATATAAATGTTTGTGCAGTCATAAGTAGGGTTTGGTACAACATGGACCATTTCTGCTGCTGCCCTGGGAAGCAATGTTCTCTGCCCCTTATCACCAGGATATCTGAACTCTTTTACCAGGACTAAGAATCTAATATGTCAAAATTACTTTGAAAATGGTGTTTAGGCTCCAGTGTAATTTAGGCAGTGTTAAAAGTTGCCCCCCATTATGTTTATCTGTAGAAAATGAGCTGCTTTTCTCCAGCTCTACCAGGCAACCTTTCTCTTGCGTCTCCTAACCTAACCAGAAGATAACATATTTGTTTTTTCTGATTCTTGTTAATATTTGCCAGCTAAAACCACTTTTTTAAAGTACTTTTTAACCTGTTTCTACTATGGATTTTATTGTCTTGAGGTGATTTGTTACTAATGCAGATTAATCTTTCAATTAATTATATTCAATTAGTTATTTGACTTCTCAACTTTTCCTCCGCCCTCCTCCTAAAACTAGCATAGCAGTTTCACCATCAGTTTTCTTATGTTTTCTGTGGTTTTCTTATGGTGTAGCTATATTTAATCTGGACAAAAAGAACAGGCAGGGTACGGAGTAAGGTTAAGAAAATAGCTGCGAGAGAAGGTGGAAACCTTCCTGAAATGAAAAGAAACTCCACCTCCACAGTGCTATACCCTTTGAAACAACAGGCTTTCAGTCAAAAATGTAGGATAAAGAAAGTAACCATCCTTTACTAAAATATATATGTATAGAATTTTAAAAAGAGAGGAACAACAGTACCATAACAGTAACAAGAAATATCACACGAACAAACACTACCCCCCACCCCTCTGTATATTTTTCCTTGGTGTAGTCACAGCTGTGTGGGAAGCAGGCAGGTCCTGCAGGCTCACTACACACTTGGTTTGATGCTGAGAGGGGCGAGAGTCACTTGCCCGATACAGGAACAGCAGGAGATGGGAAGGGACTGACGGGCTGGCTCCGAGCGAAGACCGGTTCAGGCAGGGCTCTCTCTTTCTCTCCCGGGTTGCTTTGGAGCGCACCTGGACACAGGAGCTGGGCAGGGCTAGGCAGCGACAGCAGCAGAGGTGGTCTGGTTATGGGGAAGCAGTCGGAACCTCTCAGCTGTGTGCCAGGGCGAGGGAGAGAGTGGGGAGAAACAGCACCAGTGAGGGAGCGCCGGAGCGCTCTGCCAGGACTTGTTCCCAGCTAGCTGGGCTGGTCATACACGGAGTTTTTTTATTGTCCAGAGTGAGGAGGAGAAAAGGGAGGCATACTCCACCTCCCAGCCCTCTTGTCTTCAGTAGTCACCGGTGTTGGCCATTTCTCGCCTGCACAGCCATCCTGGAGCAGGAATCTCCCTGCCACCTGAGGATTAGAGGCCATTAGCTCTCAAACTGAAAACAATGAAGTGTTCCACTCCACGTCCACTGAGGAATTCTATTTTCATCTTAGTCGGTTACCTTTTTCCTTCCTCACGTTTGCCAGCATCTCATAATAGTGGTAATGGGAAAATTTCACTGCAAGGAATCTAACCCATAACACAGTCTGACACAAGTTTTGGTAATGAAAGAATCCTTTTCAGCACAAATGTGCTCCCTGCAGCAGTGGGACTTCTTGTGGGTTAAGGTACAAAAACTACATAAAGCTGGCAGAGTCTGTCCTGCTGTAGCAGTTATTTAATTATAGCAATGAATATTAATTATTAGATGCTTATTATAGTAGAAGAGATGCAAAGCCTGAGTCACAGACGTAAGCAAGTAATGGCTCCCCTTACCCTCAATGGACACTGTCCTCATTTGTGCCCAGGTTGAATTATGTTCTTGGTGTCTTTGGTCATGCATAGCCTTCATCATTCCTTAGAAACCAGCTACCATGAAACACTATGTCAAGAGCTGTGTAAAAGACCTGGTATTGAACCCATATTAGGCAAGCTTCTTTGGCTGGGGTTTTGATGAGGTTTTTTTCTTCTTACAGATGTGAAATTCGAGTCAAATTTATTGAAGTCACTAATCTGTTTCAAAGGAACCATAACTGATCAAAGTTTACGTGCATGAGTTAGGCAAATAATTGATGATGATTGTCATGTTTTACTTTGAGATTTGGGTTCAGGTAAACACGGCACTTGAAAAATCTGTCACTCAATACAGCCAGGGGAACCAAAGGAGGAGAGAAAAGCTCACTCAAATGCATTGAGAATGTGGGATTTATTCTTGTTTATCCTCCAAAACACAGCAGAGGCATCTCTAAGTGATGCAAATACACAATCAAAAAGGTGCTTAAACTCAATGTAAAAAGATGAGGAGTGGTGTGTGAAACCCATTTTCCTTGTATGATAGTCCATGCCAAACACCTAAGAACAGCCATACCTATACAAAGGGTCCGGTCCCTCCAACTAAATACATATAACATTTGTAGCACTGATCATAAAACAAGTGCTGAAGGAAACAGCATATATGAGACTTCTCCCTAAACATACTAAAACTTGACCCCAAGTGTAAACAGTTTGTAACAAGACCCTTGAATGAAACAGTTGGGTTGGTCCCTCTAGTTCTGCATAACGTAGTCTTGCCGAGTAACTCTTTTCTGAAGCACAGCTTGTTGGACCATTTCTTTTCCTCAAGTTTTCAGTTATGTTGGAAATAGAAGGTGGGCATGGAGATGGACAGCTATGGAGACAACTTCAGCTCCCATTTGATTTATCATTTTGTTGTTACTTCACAGTTTGAGATGCTGACGGGATCCTTACCCTTCCAAGGAAAGGACAGAAAGGAGACCATGGCACTCATTCTCAAGTGAGTATTGAAACTGCTTTCATTCTAACTATGAGTTAACTCTACCCTCTGGAGAGTCTATAGGCCCCAAATATATGAAAGGTATAATGCACCTATATTTCAAAGCTATGTAAAACATGAATTTGGGTAAGGCACATATAGCTGATGCTTGTGTATGACTTAAAACTGCCTTCAGAATGAGTAGTAGGAGGTGAATTACTGAGAGGGCCTTTAAAAAGAAATTTATCTTACTTTCTGGAATAATGTGAATATCCACAAAATGTGGGACATTCAAATTTCTGCAGGACACTATATTTTTTTGTTGCCAAATTTCGAATATTTTCCCCTGCAAATTTCTGATTCATTTAATGTTAAATGCAGACAGTATTACATTTTTTTCTGTAGCAGAGAATGTCCAATAAAAAAATTTATTCTCTTTAAACAGTATGTGGTTTAGTGTACTTCCTTTCATTAGGTTTCATTGTTTAAATTCCTCCTGATTCCCAAATTCATTTGAGTAAGCTAAAAAAGTGAAAAAATTCTGTAGTAAAACTACCTATTTAGGTTGCAAGAGATGTGAGATTCATTAGATCTGATCTATCTCTAATGAAGTCAATGCTAAAACATTTCTCAACATCAGCTGTACAAGGTCAGTATTGCGTCTGTATTGCATTATGCTTAGGTAGGGTTTTTTGCACTGATTTTGTATGTCTGCCCATCCTGACTACTAAAATTCCACTTCCGCTGCAACAGGATGGAAAAAAAAAATCTTGAAAAATCTATTTTCTTTTCAAGTGTTGTGTACTTTCAGAGCCAAGCTGGGAATGCCGCAGTTCTTGAGCATAGAAGCCCAGAGCCTGCTGAGAGCCCTCTTCAAAAGGAACCCCTGCAATAGACTAGGTACGTGTGTGCATTTGATCAAGACATTTGTTATGTGTTCTGTGCCTTGTCAGATGGTGATCATTTCTCTCAGCGCATCTTTTCTGGTTGTTACCCTCTCCTCTTCATTATATGACATTTTGCATTCCTTCCCAGAGCACAGTAAACTTCGAGCATTACTAGAGAAATTTGCAGAGCACAGGCAAAGCATTGGAATCTAAAACATGATATTAACTTGTATTTAATTTTTTTATTAACAAGGAAGAGTAAACTGCCAGCATTTTTCAAGGATTTAAGTGCTGCATATGATAATACAGAGGACTGAGAAAAAATATGTGCTTTAAAAATCTGTATAATTCAGCTGCAAATCTCAGATTTTGTCTCTCTAATGTGTTTCAATCCTGTCTCATTCTGTTAGCTGGGAGCATTCTCACAGTGGCTTTCTTCTTTATTACTGCTTTGGTAGTAGTGCTCCAAGTACAACAAATTTCAGATTATAGATAAGCATAATTTTAAATTCTTAAAAGTAATTAGCTGGAATGCCCAGACAAACAAGGAGTAGGGATCTCAGGAATGAAACTGTACCGTGAAAGTGTTAGTTTGTTACTGTATTGCCAGGGACTCAGGCAAGAGACTTGCCCTAAGTCTAGATCTGCTCAGGTAGGTAAATAAAGGTAAAAGCATTTAATGAACTCCCTAAACTGCTGAATAGCTTAAACATTCCAGAGTCCTTATAATTAACAAGCTTGGCCATGAAAGTTTAAAATAAAATCATAGGCCAGTATGTTCAGAGTAAAAGCCAAGGAAAGAGTTATTTTGTTAATCTCATGTTCTCAGAGAGGATACCTACTGCTTTGGCACATAGTAAACTTTGCATTTTAACTTTACAAGATGATAAGTTTAAACAAAACTCAGGTTTCTCCTTCGTCAGAATAACTGTACAGCTTTCTTGTAAACCTTAGAAAAGTATTTCAAAAAGTCTAGTTCACTAAGAAGATTGTGAAGCTGTGGAGACACAAAAATTCTATTACCTGAAACTAAAAATCTGGGAACTCTTTCGATTATTTTGAATGTCCAAATAATCAACTTTCAAATTTCATAGGTCTCCCTTTTTCCCCTTAATATATTTCAAGGCTCACATTGTCCATACTGATTAAACAAGCAAAACAAATTAAAATTAACATATTCTAGTCTTGCTGTTTGCAGACAGGCATGAAACAATCTTAAATAATCACTTATTAACATGAAGCTGCTTTTATATAAATCCTTGCCTTCTATAATGTGTTTAAACTAGCAGCTTCATCTGAAAGAATTATTTCTCTTCTCTTCTTATTTCAGTTCCTCATGGGACTGGATGGGTCGTAAGAGTATTTGCAGGCAGTAGGTTCAGTTGTGCTGATTATTCTTTACTGATAGATTTTGTTACTAATTTGAAATCAGTGAAGTTTAAAAAACCAAAACCACTAAAAACCTAAAGGAAGCTGAGAGGTTTGCAGTCATGCTGTGTGCCATCACATGCTGTGCTTCAGATGTTTGCATAATAACTTTATCTATGGCAAGAAAGGTCCATCTCCATGAAACAGGACTTTCCAGTCATGACCTCTCCAGTGCCTCTCTTTTCTCCGTGAAAGCACATCTCTTTTTGGTACCGCTTTAAATTTGCAGATGGTAGATGAATTACTGAAACATGCTGAGCAAATCCAGAGACACTCACCATGGTGGAGTGTCCACCATAGTTCAGAGAAGGGCAACAAGGATGATAGAGGGGCTGGAAGATAAGCCCTATGAGGAGCGGTTTAGGGAGCTGGGTCTGTTTAGTCTGGAAGAGAGGAGGCTCAGAGGTGACCTTATCGCTGTCTGTAACTACCTAAAAGGAGATTGTAGACAGGCAGGGGTCAATCTTTTCTCTCTGGCCGTTTGAGATAGAACAAGAAGTCATGGTCTTAAGCTTCAACAAGGGAGGTTTAGACTTAACATTAGGAAAAAGTTTTTCACTGAAAGAGTGATTTGGCATTGGAATGTGTTGCCCATGGCGGTGGTTGAATCGCCGTCCCTGGAGGTGTTTAAGGGTAGACTGGATGAGGTGTTGAGGACCATGATACAAATGTTATAGATGTTAGGTTTTAGTTGCATTATAGGTAGGACTTGATGGTCTTCAAAGTCTTTTCCAACCTTACCAACACCGTGATACTATGTGATACTGTGATAAGCATCGATGTCTAATGTCTCACATGGACTTTTGCAGTGGGGTCAAGGTTGCCCCTTCAGGCTCCCAGAGCTGTCCCTGAATACACCCTTGGGCCACTTCCCTCCTCCAGCTGAGGAGAGGACCAGGCCCTGTGCTGCTGCCTGCAGCCACAGCACACCAGCCAAGATGGAGTCATGGGCTATGCCAGTAGATCTCATGGCAGGAAGAAACTGCAGGAAGTGCTGAACCTTGTCCATAATTAGTCATAATTGTCAATAATCAGTTGTTAGGAATTGGAAGTTGTTCACTCTTTGGAAGATTAGGCTATTACTATCCTAAATCTCTTTAATATACTAAGCTAAAGAGAGACAGAGTCAAGCCCTTGCAGTTAACAATATATTCCTTCCACGTCAGAGGTCTGAGGTGGTGGAAAATGCAAATTTTTCAATGCATATGCCTGCATGCTGCATTCTTTACTGCACACTGCAACTTCTCACTAAGAGGAGTAGCTATGGGTAGGCTTTTGTCTTGATCCTGACTTCTGTGGTTTTGTGGAAAAGGAATAACAACAGTTGTGAAAAGTGTGACTTTCAAATAGATAAAACATGTTATTCCCATCACACAAAGATGTATGCATTAGCTGAAACAAGAGGGAAAAGAGAAACAGTGGGCAAGGGACAGAGCAGAAAATATTTAATGCATTAGCAGTTATTCTTAGTCTAGAATCTGCTACCAGTGTCTTACAGTGTCTAAACATTTATCCCAGTCCTTCAAAATCAGTTTGGCACTTGGATTTCATCCTCATGTGGTTAAGAACATCAACTGCACATTGCAAAGTTTCCAATTACAGCCTCTGAACACAAAACATTTTTCACAGCTATTTCTTCTCTGAAGACTTGCTTTATGTAATTCTCTTCCAAGTAACAGTTGGTTTCATGTTTCTGTTTGCATTCTAGAATCAGAATTAATCTGCCGAGTGAATCTAGTGCATGTTTCAGACTGCGCATTGAAAACAACACGCTAGGGAAGTCATATTCTAAGATTTAGTATTTTCTTGTTCAGTGCTCATGGGCCATAAACAACTGCTTAGGGACAAATAAGAATAGGGTAAACATATATGTTACTCTACCAAAATTTTCTCCCACCCTATTCCTGCTTTAAGGTCAAGCAAGAGTTTTCCCGGAACTCTTGTGGTTTGTCGATGAAATAATCTTTAACAGATTTCTTTTCAACAGACTTTCCTGGCCTCCCCATGAACCCATATAAATATTTTGCACTGCATCATCTTTTCCAAGTAATGCCGCAACACATCCTGAGGAAACATCTCCATGTTCTGAAACTGACTCCTGCTAGTATCGTTTAATGACCTTTTGTAAACCTTCTCAGTCATCTGTTTCCAGATTGAAACGTCATGACCTACTCAATCATTCCATACCATTTCTTGTTGAACTTCTTTGATTTTCCTACTTTTAATAAGTATACTCTCTTATAGATGACTTATATATCTAGGTTGGTGTTACGCTCTGGGATGTGCTCTCGGTCTCTGTACGGGTGTTAGGTGGTGAGTTGGACTAGATGATCCTTGTGGGTCCCTTCCAACTCATAATATTCTGTGATTCTGTGATGAGTGTGTGAACAATCATACTCCAGTTGTAGGTGTACAACAGACATATACAGTGACAATACAGTGGTTTTCCCTTTAGTTCTCTTTGCTCATTCTAAGATTTGATTCCATATTGTGTTTGCTAGAACTGTCTGTCTGTAATTTAGTATGGCAGGCTAGGATTGTTTATCCTTATGTCCATCACTTAGATTTATCTGTACTGAAAGATTATCAGGATGGGGAAGTAATCAGGAGATCATCCCTCTTCCGTTATTAAGCAGCAGGCCTGACGGACAATCATGCATGTTATGTTTGCTATTTGTGTCCATTCTCCAGTGAATGTTAAGCATGCTGTAGGAAGCTGTTCCAGATCATTGCATTTTGGCAAACATCGATAATGTTTTGTACACAAGGAGAGCAAATATCCTGTTTACGAAAGCTTCAGTTGACAAGACCTTTGTAAAGCTGTTGTAATGTTGATCTTCCAAAAATACAAATACTACAGATAAAAAGCTGAGACCTCTGAGGTGCTCAGTGTCCATTGCAAGGTACTTATGAATCCCAAGTCCCTTTGGGAATCAAAGATGCTCGGCATGGTTGTAAAGAAGTTTGCTGGGTACCTTTCAGGAACTGATTCCAAAACTGTAGTGCAAACCTTTTAGTTCCAGATGTTATTTCTCCTTGAAATTAAAATGAAAGGTGCTGTTAATGAAGTTAAATCAAGCCCATAAATGCATTCTAAATCATCTCTGACAGTTGTTTAATTATTACTGAGCACCTATTGAGTCTTCTGATGGCACTGAAGCAAATAAATTGAGCTAAAGGAACAAAAAGAAAAGGCAGTCTTCAGTGAAGACATAAGGCAAAAGTAATAAATTACATTCCTTACCAGTTCTCAGATGACTTTCCCTAAAATTCCTATAGTAGTGTAACAGAAATTTAATAATGAAGGAAACATAACACTGAGAGGGATGATTTGGGTACTCACAGGAATTTGAAGACAGCATTTCAAAGAGAGAACCTAAATCTCTGGCTTATGTCAAATAATTTTGAATATTCTGGTATTTTGAATCTGTACTTATTTGTGGTGCAGTCTTCTCTTCCTATGGAGAACAGGTAGCTAGTCAAGATTTGAGAGTCGGTGCAGGTAGAACTCTCTGGTGGGCAGGGAGCAGCAGTATCCTTGCCAGAGTATCAGGATGTGCTGGGACCTCTCCTGACCTCACTGATGCATGCACTCTGCTGTGGCTAAAATTCCATGTCTCATCCAAAGCCTTGGCAGCAGCCTCAATTAGAGGAAAATAAAAAAGCCCCTCAGCCATCAGATTCTCATCGAGGAAGCGCCTTTGTCTGTATTTATGGTAGTTTATAGTGTTATGACAGTTGCACTGTTCAGGGTTTCTTGCCTAAAAGAAATGTTTAGATGGTGACTTTGGCTTTTTCAGGAAAAAAGTAGGGATGGGGAGGAAGACTGAAGAAGAGATGTCATGCAACAGTCTTCTAAGCATGACTTCATTTTGATTCTTTTTTATTCTCATTCCAGGTGCTGGATTTGATGGAGTGGAAGAAATTAAGCGTCACCCTTTCTTTGTTACTATAGACTGGAATGTAAGTGTAGCAGAATTTAATTTTTTTATTATTAATATATTTATTAGCTAATTTTTTTTAAGATAAACTGCCATTCTTAGGAAAAAAGATTATATTCTCTAGCATAAGAGAACCCAGAAGCTAGAGCCTTTCCAGTGTGTGCCTGTGTCTCTCTTTCACTCATATTTGGCAGTGTTGGGTTTATGGTTGAACTCACTGGTCTTAAAGGTCTTTTCCAAACTGAATGATTCTATGATTCTATATATAAGTTTGTTCATATACCCACAAATAAAAAGAATAGAAAGCTGCTTTCAGCATTGCCCATTCTTATTAACTACTTTGTTAGAAACAACTAACTTCTCTAGAAACCACTCTTTTCTAACTACTTCCCTGTTTTGTCTGATACTCTGTCTTACCGTGATACTACCTGAGGCTCTTTGCAGCATTCTGCAGAATAATTCTCACATTCAGCTCTAATACACGAGACTTTGATTGTGGGAGCTGAAGTGGAGTGAAAATGAGTAGCTTCATATGAAATAATCCCCGTAGTATTGACTTGTAAAAGAAAACAGAACCAAAGGATGGGGCTTGAAAGAGATACTCCAGAATGAAGTAATTTGATGGTCTAGGTCCCTCCATTGTGTTGCTTTTACAGAATCACAGAATGTTCTGAGTTGGAAGGGACCAACAATGATCATCGAGTCCAACTCTTAAACGGCACCACTGCCTCCCATCGGGGACAGGAATCGAAGCCCCGGTCTCCCACATGCCAGGCGGGGACACTCACCACTATGCTGAAGTGGATTTTTATGTTCCATTTTGAAAAATTTGTCCCGTCGCAGTGGTTTGTCCAAGCTGGACCAAATGCTAGTTTTATTCTTTCTGATATCAGGGACCTCCAGGGATCCTTTTCTCTCTTGGAATTATTCAGTGCATCTGGAGGTCTACTTTTGTGTGTCAAGGAACTACTGTCAACAGTAGTTCCAAGGAGCTCCCAGACCTCCAAGTGCACCCTTTCCTGAACACGGCGCTACTGGGACTGCCTGGGCATCCACAGGGCTGGTACAGCATTATGTACAGCAGCTTGTGCTGCTTTATGCTGGGGGAAATCATAACTCTTCCAGCAGGATATGTTTGTTGACCCATTCTTGTCATTTTGGCCTAAGTGACCATAGGACAGTATCTGGCCCTTCCACTAGGATGCAATGGGGGCTATAGAAAAGCACAAAATACAAGAGTGATATTACATCACTGAGCATACAAGTCAACGAATCAGAACTGTACATTGCAGCTCCTCTTACAAGTTTGATGTTTTCTTGATGTGACATTAATTTACAATCAGCAGCTAAAATTGGAACAGCAGACATTTGATTGAATGAAGCATAGTTCAAATAAAACTTGTCAGAGGTGATTAACAGAGTGGTAAACAAGGATTTATTTTATTGCTATGAGATACAGTTTATAAAGCTGTTGGTAGAGATTAGTAAAGTATTTGATTTAGACTTGTAAGGGTTAAATCTCACATTTTCAGCATTGTATTTGTTCAAATTAACTAGATGATCCTGTGGGTCCCTTCCAACTCAGAATAACCTGTGAACTGATGTTTACACAAACCTGGAAGCAAACATTTTTCCTTCTTGATCTGAACAACTACCAGTGCATCAGAGCACTTCTAGCATTTTCTAGTTTAATTTTATCCAACCTGTGTTACGGTATTGTTATGTTTCTTAATATTTAATGTATTCACTCATGAATGCTAGTGTAACAAGTCATACTGATGCAGTTCGTAAGATAAATTCTGGTAAAACCACATGATTACATGACTGTATTTGACACAGCCATTCTCAAACTGCTGTTCAAGACATTGATGCAAAGCTAATTCCTCTGTAAAAGATTTTGTGGTGCCCAGGATGCCTTTGAAACGCCCACAAAATCATTTATTTTGGAAAAACTTATTAGAAAAATCTAACCGAGTAGTATGTTCAAGAGTTGACATGCCTCATAAGCATGTTAAAACATGATCAATGAAAGTGGAGTTTGCAAATTTCCTTTATGGTCCAGCTGACTTTTAGTCTCAGTACATATGTTCTAGAGTCTAGATTCTCTTTCCTCTTCTGCTTCTTACTAATCATGAGATTCGGTACAAAGACTTCACACTTACAAAATCAGGAAGTGAAAATAAAAAATAGAGAATCTGGAAGACTTTGATTCTTTTTTTTTTTCCTGTATTCCTCTGATATCTTCATAGTCCTCAGCTCTGCAATCAAAACACAGCTCAGATGAATATACTATCTTGATACTATAATAAGCACTAGAACAGTGAAGGGTTTTTCTTTCTTCTGTTTGCTAGTGAAGCAGCTCACTAACTCATTTCAGTTAAAGAAGAAAGGTTTTCAGAAAAGTCAGTTCTGTCCTGTCAGATGCCTCAAGACCACCTGCTTTCATTATAATTGGTGATTGTTTCATGATCAGTCCTTTAGGGAACAATTTCATGCCTGTCCTAAGGAAATTCTACAGTCTTCCATCATTTGAAAAAGCTCTTATGGACAGGGAAATATCTACCATGAAGGAGATAGGTATGCTTGAACATACCTTGGAGCTAAAGAGGAAGGTGGATTTAATTGCCGTTTGATGTCTTATCTAGCCCTCTATCTCTGCCCTAAAATGTAGCTATAAAGATCCATTTTAGTCTAACTAATTAGTGCTTATAGCACTCTCTTTGAGATAGACAGATCATTATTACACAGATCAGCTATCATCTTTTTAATATATTTCCTCATTTTATCCTAATTTTTCAATCGCTCATGGAGATCTTGAAGGTTTATCTCGTTACAGCAGCTACAGTATCGTATGTATTTCAGAGCAATGTGAGCCAGTTAGCCCTGAGCTGAAGCCAGGACTTCGACTTACAATGATCATCCAAATGCTGCTAACACATTCTCCACGGACAGAAACAGAACAGGGTCAGAGAACAGAGAACAGAAATGAATCAGACACGGATGTTTAGTGCTGATCTCTACACAGATGCAGGAAAAGAGTCCCTGATGCCCTCATTTTGTTCTCCCATAATGTATTCTCTCTCACACCAATTTTCAGCAAACAACACTGTTGAGGCAGGACGGGAATGTTGATTTATTTTATGCACTGGTAATATAAAGACCCCAGAGAGCAAGCTCTTTTGGAGAACTTCTGTACTACCTTGGCAGCTATAAAAGAAATAATGCGACTGACAGCACAGAAAATTTCAACTGTAATAAAATGATCCTTCATCAAAAGCTCTCTTATCATGGAGGGTCAGAATGGGTCACACTGCTGGACATGCATTGTCAAACGGGACTTTTTTCAACCATGATTTTTCCTATAAGAGTGACATGATAATCCGGAACAAAGCACGAAGTTGAATCATCTAATTTAAAAAAGTTAAAAATTTCAAAACAGAAATCGGTTAGCTTCTGTCTAAGTTGTGTGTGAAGTCTAGATATTGCAGTGATGAAGACAATAGCATCATAGATGGAAGCATATGACTCTGGCCATCATTTCAGAGTATTTTCAGAGCTGTTCCCTTGGGTTTTAGATTAGGGCTGGTTATTTCTCTGTCACTGGGGTTTATCTGTAGAGGCAGTTATTTCCCATATTTCATTGTCTTCAGACAAAACCAGATATAGTGTCTGATTTGCAGGAAGGCAGTGAAGACAGTGGTAACAACATACTCAGTGTAAGAATGGCCCCTGTTACCGTGATGCAGATGCTGCTGCCCAGCACAGTAGTGCTGATAACATGTGACCATTGTGTGCAGAGACAGTAAATACAATCCTGGAAAACATGAGTGTGGCCAGAGAATAACCCTTCTCCTCCTGACCTTTCCCATATGTCATTCCTGTGTTCCAGTGTGCCATTCTTCAGCAAAATCTCCAGTAACTCTAAGTTTAACTTCTCCTTAACTTCTGCACAAAATGAACTGTGGACAATCTGACACAGAGATTTTTATGCCCAGATTTAAATTGTGTGATGAGCTCTTTAAGAGTCTCGTTTTTACAGCTGTTGTCACTTGGTAACAAGGTCCTAAATTCCCACTTTTCAAGGTGAAAAATAGTTTAAGGTTTCCGCAAATATCATTCTTACTGCTTTAAGGCAATTACTAGGCACTGTGACTCAAATTCAATAGATCTGTTGTTAACTGAATGATCTTTCGTGATCAAGACTGAGACTCTCAGGAACGAGATTAGATTCCTAGCTCTTTGAGAATTTTACCTGCTTACTAATCTTGCACTCCCCTTGCTTCCTAAGAGAAGCAAACTCAAAACAAGTTGACCTCAGATAATTTCAGTTATTGGCTCTGAGAAAGTTCAGTCCATTCCTTGATTTATTTTTATTACTGTTTCTTCTTTCTAGGTCATGCATTTCTGGCTTTTCATTGAAAATGAAAAATGAAATCCCTTTTTGCAGACTGCAGTCAAAGGAGTAGGCTATAAGCAGAAGTTTTTGTTTAGATGACAGGCTAAATTGGAACTAGAGCAAATGACAGTGGCCTCCCTCGTGCTGGCTGAGGTGGTGTTTGTCCGCGCCTGCTCCCCTCCCTCGGTCACTGGCAGGCGCCTGCTCCCCAAACCCCGTCACCTTAAGGGGATTCTTGAGCTTGTTTCCCTTTTAAGCGTGGTGATGTTATTGGTTAATAAGTCTTGTAGCGGCACATTTTGTGTGATTTCATCCGTCGGAGGTTTGTATTCAGCCCCGTACAGGAAGTAAAACTGTAAATGCAACGATAATAAAAGCCCGATGTGTATTCGCAGATGAAATGGTGATGGGCATGTCTCCAGCACTGATTCTGCCAGCACCACCCAGACCGTGTATGACGAACCGTGGTGGTTGTTGCGCTACCCAAGAAGTCTGGCTAAGGTTTATAAATAAGTAATTGCCGTTCCAAAGATTCAAGCCTGCTCCTTGGAGAGAAGTAGGCGTTCTTATTTCTGTACTGCAAGGACAGGTTTACACATCCCTCCTTTCCTCTTGCCTTCCAGGAAAAGGGGGAATAGAATGGAAGCAGTGGAAATGAAGGGAGGGCACAGCTTATTGTGTGTGACCTGTGTTTTTCCCATTAGAAGGCCCAGGACAAGTAGGAAGAACATTTTTTTGAGGTGCTGAGTGTCATGATATAGATTTTAGGATTTAGTTGGATTATAGATTGGACTAGATGATCTTCAAGGTCTTTTCCAACCTTATCAATACTCTGATACTATGATACATGCTAGAAAATGAACTGTCAAATAAAGCTGAGGAAAGAAGTGGGAAGAAAGTAGGTTTAAATTCTTTTTCCTTCAATATTAATGAGAGATCAAATTGAACTGAAAACATTAATTATTTAATTGCAGATATTACCAACAACAAAAATTAATCTCAGGGTCTGAATTCTGCTAGCTTTTCTATTGTTTGCAGGCAGTAACATTGAATAGTTAACCTAGGAGACGACAAGCATTTTAGAATGTAGTTCATCTTTTTGTCTTCTTATTGGATTTTCCATGACAGGTATATGGATCAAGGGGGTTTATTCTCATACTACAAGTGCATCATTGTGGAGGGCAGCACCTTTCTATTTCTAGAATGTGTCTAAGGATTAATTCAATTCTTGATCAAAGAAATTCAGTTGAGGAAATGACTAAATATTTTAAATTAAATTAAACCATTTTCGTCTTCTTGATATCTGCCTGGTACATTTACATCTCTAGTGAATTTAGGAGTACATTTTTAAAGGATGATGAAAAATTAACTGCTTATCAACAAGAAAAGAAAGACGCAAAACGTTGCAGCATACTAGTCTCACTGGTGTATTACCTGAGTTCCAGCTGAGGAGGTGAAGCTCATTTTAGAGATCTGGCAACATATTTTAGGAAAATGTCACTGAGACCTGGAGGAAAATTAGTTATTTCAAGGAAAAATGTTTTTGTTTGATATCAGAAAGGAAGTTGATAGAAACTCATAGTTTCCCAAACTTACTTATGTAGAACTGTGTTCTAGTTAATTCATAGGAATTTATTAATCTGAAGGTACTGATTATCAAAGTGTCAGAAGGATGCGAGGGGTTGATAAGTAGACATAAGCATGGATATGTATCCAGGTGTGAATATCTAAATCAATACTTTCACACCTTGGAGTTCATCTCCCTAGTTTTGTGAATTATGCATTTCCTCAGCACAGCCTTTGGATTCAACAGCTCTGTGTGATACACAATAATTCCTGATATCTGTCAGCCACATTTTTCTGTGGTAAGTCAATGCTGTGGCCAGTTTGAAAAATTGAGGATGGGATGAGAGGTTGTTCTTTACTGGGAAAGAGAAAAAAATTACATTCAACAGTCTACATTGCATTTTACATTCTCAAGAAAACATTAAAGGCTAAGGAATGCAATTCTTCTTTATGAAAGTGGAAATAATGGGGAAAGAAAAAATCTTCAGCTTCTTAAACTCGTGCAAAATAACACACATATAACGATCTTAAGCACCCAACCTGAAATTTATATGCTCCAGTTAGCACTAACCTATCCAAAGTCCTTTTTAAATAATAATATGCTACTATTGTATAGTATACATTACGAATAAAATGTTCCAAAACAATAATTTGGATATCATAATTGCGATTTAAACTGAGAAAACTAGGACTCTGTTCCTGATTAAATAGATGATGGACCTCACAGTGATTTTTGCATACAGTACCAAGACTATCATGACTTGGAAAGTATACAACTGTTTCAACTTGGCCAGAAGTTATGTGACAGCCTCATAGAAATCAAATTTAAATTGCTATGTCATTTGCCACCCTGGTTGATTACCCTTGGAAGAAGACCAGGTCAAGATACATCAGCCCTGAATAGTTTTGAGACCATGATAAGAGATAATAGGTTAATACATTTCCTAAAATTATAAATATTCTTGAAAAATCCAGAAGGATCTCAAATACTCCAAGTGATTTGCTCGCTATGTGTATGGAAAGCAATGGCTGTGATTCTTACTGTTTTCTTAGAACAGCTTGTGTCACATTATGTTTTGCAGTCTGCAGGATGAAAGTTTTTAAAGGAAGAGGTGTTCTGCCTGCAGCAGGCCTTCATATTTAACTGTGTTAGGCTGCCTGTGGTTAAGTGATTTGACTTTGGTGGTTGTGGTTGACTCAGTGAACTGGAGACAGTGTGGAATGAAAAAGGCCATAGATGACACTGCTCTGCTTTTCCTTAATGATTTTGTTTAGTTATTCAATTCAAGAGCTTGGGGAAAAAAGTATTTTAGGGAGTTTACCTTTTACTGTTCTGTTGTCTAGTCAGAAACACTCTAAATAATTTTTATCACAAGTGGAAAAGGAAATGGAAAAGGGAGTCATCCAAGTTGTACTCAGAAGAGATGCTTTTCACTTGCACAAGCAACTTCTTTGTTTCCATCCCCTCCCAGAAAGCAAATTTGTGATTACACATCTTTAGGTGGCATGTGACTCAGGATAAATCTTAAATCCCTCTCTAGTAGTGGAGGATGTGGGTAAGAGATTCAAAATACCAATGTAGCTCCTTCAGCACTTAAGAAACTACAGATGGGGGAAAGGAATTAAGAGGCCACAATAATAAAAAGAGACTGCAGTTCCTGAATGATGTATGACTCTAAAACATTTTCCAATTTTTGGACCTCACAGGATGAGCAGTACAGTTAATTCAGGGAGGAAGCATGTGCATGTGACCATATTGCTTTCTGCAGTAGAAGCACTGCAGTTGTGAATTGAGACAAATAAAGAGAAGTTGGAAACAAATAGATTTCTTAAGTTGAATTACTAGCAAGAGATAAGCCATCAGTAGATGTTGCATTCTCTTTTGAAGTTCTGTGCGGAAAAAAAAATAAGTATATTAATTACTAGATTGATATTTCTCAACTGATGAGTGACACTTCCTGCTTAAGATTGTAGTTGGCTTTTAATTATTTGGAAGACTGGCTTTCCATTGTGGCTCACAGCAGTTATTCATCTCTTTTTCTCTCAGAAGATATAGAGCGCTTTTACGCAAGCAGAAACTTTTTATAGTGAAATGGCCATTAATTATTGCAGAGTCATTTTCAACCTCACCATTTCTCTTTTCCAAGGAATTCAACCACAAACATATCCTTTATATTAAAGCTAATACTATGCTACAGAATTTCCTGCTTCAAGAACCTTTATTTATCGATGCAAAATCAAGTTCAAATTATGATGATGTGTATATATCTTAGGTTTGAACATGCTTGATATTACAGAATGTATTTCACCACAGACCCCACAGTTAAAAAGAATCTTTGTACATGCAAAGAGCTGGACAAGCATTTATTAATCTCCATTAAATATTTTGGAAAATCAGCTCATTAGGAAGTGATTTTAAGAGCTAACCTAAAAACACATATTACACACAGCCGTAAAGTTTAATTCTTCAGTTCTTATCATGACTTGAAAGTTTGGATGAAAAGTTATATTTATGCTCAGACGTTAATTATGAGGAACTGTCTGTGGCAACTAATTCAGTCCTTTGAAACCAGAGAACAAAAACATTGCGAGAAAGGAAAGGCAGTCCAGGGACTGAAACGTGGGGCAGGGAGACAAACTGAAGCTCCGTTTCCCATGCTGCCATCAGCATGATGTTCTGTTTTGGCCAATTCAAGCAGAGATGATGCAAAGATGACTGAAATCAATAAGGATCTTCCAATCAGCCTCTAATAAAGGCAGTGTATTAGGATAAATTTGTGGTGCATGTTATTTAGGTGATCCCCTACTGACCCCTTAGTTACTAGCAGGAACTCATGCACCTAGCAGAGCTTACCTTCCTCTCCTGTTTATGTTTTCCCTCGGTTTTGCTCCTCAGCTCAAGCCACATTTAGACCTCCAATGTGATTTCCCACCCATCCACAGTTCTTCCTTCCTAGCATCTTTTGATGGGAATTTCATCTAATCCTCAGCTATTAGCCCCCTTTCCTTCCACCAGATATGCCAAAAGAACAAGTCTCTTGTTTAGATTGTAAGGACCAGGCAGCCAAGTCTGTTGCTCAGCTAAGTCTGGCAGCATGTCAGACATATTGCTAGTTCTGGATAAATAATAAATGCTAAAACAGTCATAGCTTCCTAGTAGCTCTTCGTGCCGATTTCCATTGCTGCACTGCTGAAGTCACCCTGTTTCCTGGTCTTCCCATTGCACATTGTATTCCTGCACTTAGACTTGGAGGCCCCAGCTGAAATACTGTGCCCGTCTATGGGCTAAATTTTTGCCAAAACCGTTTGTGTTTATATTCTGGATTCCAGCAGCTAAAAAGTACAAGGACCATCTAGGGCACAGATTCTAAGCTGACCTGACTAGCGCGAGTCAGAGCCATGGACACATCCTCCTTTTCTGTCAGTCCTGCAAGGATACCACAGAGCTAAGACAGGACACTCTGAAGAAAGTGAGGGAATCTATCTCCAGATGCTGAAGGTGTTGATGTTGATTGTGGTCTGTTCTTCTCCTTGTAGAAACTGTATAGAAAAGAAATCAAGCCGCCTTTCAAGCCTGCAGTGGGACGGCCAGAAGACACCTTTCATTTTGATCCAGAATTCACATCTCGAACCCCCACAGGTAAGTAGGGTGGGACATGGGTAATATATAACTTTTCTGTTAGTAAACTCATTCTTCTTTCCCTCTGCATTTCAATGGAGTGTAAAAGTCAGATCATCTGTGGGATTACAGGGGTTTTGCAACATCAAGCAGGAAGCAAAAATTGTTTTACATTTCCAAGAAAAGAAGCCCGTAAATGTTTTGCCAGCTTCACATTAATTTGTCTTCAGGAAGGACAGATTTCACATTTTTAAAAGGAAAAATAGCTATTGATTTGCTATTTTATTCCTCACTCTTGCTTACACTAGCTGACTTTAACTGTTTTGAATAACCTTGGCTTCAAAGAACTTTGCATATGTGCAAGTCAGTATATAGTCATATATTCCATGGATGTTTTATTTAATTAAGAAGTTCCATAGACTATGGACTGTTGGGAGGAAATATGTGGTTAACAGCAATGAAGAGTCATCAAGTTCTCAGATCAGCAGTTATGCCAACAGGAAATTTAGCCCATAATATTTAGAAAGTGCTTGCACTGAGAATGTTGTTCCTGTAACTTCTATTTTGTAACAGGAATATCACACTTAGTGCACTATATATGAAGGTGATTGTTGCACAAAACTTCATCTTTCCCCTCCTTTAGTGGAAAGCGAGAGTATCAGTAATGTCAGAGTGGTAAACCCACTTAAAGTGTTTCCTCTTGCTAGATATGGATATGTTATATTACATTTCCACCTGTGATCTGTGTAAAGAAGTATCTATTTATACATTCTAAAATGTAAGAATTTAATTAGCTATTGTTAATAAAACATTTTGAAGGTGGTAAGTGCTTCAAATATCACACAGTTTTGTTGTAATAACCAAGCATCAGGTCTCACGCTTCAACCCTCAAATTGCTCCAGAACTGCTGCAGAGTGAAAAATCTGAGCTTTCATTATGTTTTTGTTCAGACTGATCATGACCTACACCATTTTTGTCTTAAAACTAACCCAAACCTCTATTCTAGGCCTGATCCAAACTTCCTTTCATGGGGTTTGAAATAATGGTATCTACTCCTAATCTTTTATCAGTCAGTTCCTAGGTTTTTTGGCAAGGACTTGCTGACTTTTACAAACTGTAAAAATATTACACTCTGGTGTATTTGTGACCAACTGGAACATCCACCTGTCTCTAGTATATGTTGGTCATGCTCCGATAGTCCTATCACACTGCATTGAAATAAATGATCTTCCGATACCAGACATTCCCCACCTCTGATTTTAGTTTGCATTTAAATTCCAGAGGAGCTAATTTCTCTGAAATGTTGGAGACCAAAGGTTGGTCTAATCTTGAGAGAAGGGCAGTCTGGTGTGGTCCTGGGATGTCTCACTGACTTAAAAAGAAGTATTAAAAACTTGGATTGCTTTGGAAATTCACATTTCATTGGTTGTGCTGGTGCTTGGGGCCGTATGTTACACTCTACATGTTGGCAGTTGCCTAATTCAGTTTGATATCTTGTATGAAATACTGACTTGGAAGGTTTATCTTGGGGTGGTGGCTGGGGTGGGGAGACTGTCTGCCACAATTCTGCTTTGGACTACTGTGGAAAGTGGCCTGAGAATCAAACTGTGTCATTTCAAAATAGGTGTAATTGGAAATATGAATCCCTTTACACTTCCAGAATGATGAAAAAGCCTTTGCAGACTGGCAGCATATTTTGCAGTCCGACTGTTGACTGGTTGGGTCAACTCGAAGGGGGAAAGCATCACAAAAGTGTTTAACACAGGCTCATATTGCCAGTGGAATAGAACAAGAACCTTTTTTATTTTGAGTTTTTTCCTGTCCTGACATCGACCCTAAACAAACTCACCCTGTTACTGAGAACATATCGAGACAGAAAGCACTGTAATAATTCCTGCTTCATGATCAGGCAGTTGTGTTTTAATGAAGCTGTCAGAAAGGTACTACCGAGGAGAGGATACAGATACATACGGTCATTTTACACTCTGTCTTTATGAATGAGTTCTCCTGAATGAAAGCACGTTTACATCAAAGCTCTGGATCCAGTAACGTGGCAGTCCAGTGATTTGCTGTACTTCAGGAAGTTTCTTTACCCTGGAGGTTGAAACAGCTTTCTGTGGACTCCTAAGTTTAGATTTGGGTGTACTAAGATGTAGTTTCTGACACTGACAGTTCATCCCTATGTGTATAGTTTCACATCACTTTTTCTCAGAGACTTTTTTGAGTTGGAATTACGTTTTCTGGCCACTTGCTTCCTGTATTCACCCCTGTGGACTCACATCTCATTTGTGGTGACACAGCTCCTCGCAAGGGGCAGGAGGCTGAAGCAATCTAAGTTAGAAATTATTATTTGAACAAGGATCAAACGAAGATTATTTTTGTGATCCAACTTAGATTTCAGTTCACAAATGTTTGTACTCATTTAATGGATGGCATGCTGTATCCAGGAGGGATGTTTCAGACTGGCCTTACTGCTGAGAAAAAAAAATAAGTAAAGTTGCACCTGAAGTATTTAAATATCCTCCTCTACAAATAAGATAATAATGTTTGCTAACCCCAGTGAAGCATAATGAAGGAAATTACTTAAGATTTATGAAGTCTTTGAAAACCCTTAAACTTAGATGCTTTAGTGGATTATGACTTTCACAGGGAGAAAGATAACCATTATACAAGATTAGTGTTTGCAAGGGAGTCTAATTCATACATATGAAATGACTCTGGATTCATAGAGACTAGGAAAATTATTTAGGTTTCCGAATTATCAATTAATTAACATGATATAAACATAATTTTGCACTTAACAAAAAATGTTTTAGCAGTTAATTCATATGATGGGCATATCAGTTGTCAGTGATAAATATTTAGTAGTGGACAACACATAATCGGTAGTTCCTCAACAGTATTTGCTCAAGCAATTGGCAGTGAATTATGAAGGAACAGTTATTTTTTAAAAAGTTTAGTTAAGAGCTGGATCACAGCTTTCCTAAAGTCCAGGGGTGCTCACACTTGAATTATTGTTATTCTCTTTTTAAAAACAAACATTCTTTCCTCTTAATTAATCCCTCTTGGAAAAATCACTCATATATATGCCATCGTAGGAAGTATCCAGTGATGCAAGAGGTCTGGTATGATTCATCCATGTGTTTGCAAGGACAGTGGCCATCAAAACACTGAGATAAACAAATAGCCCGTGTCATTTTACAAAAAGACAATCTTCTCTGTCTGAACTCTGACTTGCTGTGCTTATTTCTGGCTCCTGTCAAAGCTGAGGCAGTTTTGTGGTGAGAAATAGAATTAGCTGCAGTCTCAGTTATGTTTATTTCCAAGCAGGTATTTTGTTTTTACCAAATTCTGGCTTCAGATCTTCTGTTCATTTGACAAGTAGATATATAGAGGGAGGGTGTGCACAAAGAAATAAATAATCTCACATATTTTCAGGGCCTCAAGCAATAGTCAGGCTTCCATGCTGTTGCCCTGTGCTCTAATGGGTGGTGCTGATGGTGTAGGCAGGTGAGTCANTCGCCCTTCTTTGGACCCTCTCAAGCAGCTCAACATCCTTCTTAAACTGGGGAGCCCAGAACTGCACACAGTACTCAAGATGTGGTCTGACCAGTGCCGAGTACAGAGGAAGTACAACCTCCCTAGTCTGACTGACCTCACTGTTCCTAATACAGGCCAGGATGCCATTGGCCTTCTTAGCCACCTGGGCACACTGCTGGCTCATCCTGAGTTTCCTGTCAATCATTACACCTAAGTCCCTCTCCACTTCAGTACTCTCAAGCCACTCCTCCCCCAGCCGATAGCGGTGCATGGGGTTGTTATGTCCAATGTCCAGTGGGGATGCATTTTCTTTGCATAACTGAATATTTGCACACTTACTACAGGGAGGCAGCTTTCCAAAGGATAGCTCTGTATTTTTGCCATGGTAAATCATGTGTTGCACTGGAGAAAATGTGAAGGGAAGAGGAGATAAAAAAACACACACACCCCCCCAAAAAAAACCCAACAAATAAAAGATACCGTTTTAGTACTATAGGTTTTATAATAGCCATACAGTAACCAAGGAGTGGTTTCCTAAGTGACTCTTCTTGCTTATGAAAATACATGTGATAAAACATAGGCTGGAGAGAAAGATCTCTTTAAAGCTTTTCAGAATTTTAAGTGAAGCACAGCTCATCTCTTTTTGCTTTGTCATGCTGTTTCTTTCATTGAGCAGTGGTACAAGTACTAGGAATTGCTCTTTGGTTATTTCATTCCAAAGGTAGAATAATTCAGGGTTTTCTGAACTCCAGCCATTCCTCCCCTTGTTTTGCCACGTCAGGGGAAGGAGCGGGGAGAAAAATTCCATGAAGGTTAGTCAAAACAATACCAGTTTTTTTGTTCCCCTGAAGACAAGTCAGCTAGCATCTTCCCTGGAGTAAGTCCCAGCTCCTAAAACTGCTCCCTATAAGAAGATCCCTATAAGGCCACAAACCACCATTACTGGAGTATTGTGCTTTAACACTTGCTTCATGTCTTCTCTACATTCTCCTGACTCAAACAACATGATACCTTAGCTTTTGTAATTTCTGTAGTCAAATTGTACTGCAGAGGACAGATAAAGCAGCCTTCAGCTTTCTTCCACTCCCTGGAGAACCTCTGCTAAGCCAAAGGGTGCCCTGCCTTGAGTCTTCTGCCAATCTCCTAGACTTGTGGCTTTGTACCTTCTTTCTCTGTGTGGACTCTTGGCAGTACTTTGCCTGAGAATGAACACGCATTGTGAAAAAAGACTCTGTATCCAAGAGTAAAGATGCTTACGAACAATATCGCTGGTATGGTTCAAATCCAGATGAATAGAATGGAGACGGCACACCAAAGCCTTGGTATGGAGGTGAATTACATAGTCACATGTATCTGCCAGTCTGTCAGGATCTGTTATTGACTGGCAGGGGTGACTTTGTTGTGGGTGGCATGCTATTCCTTTCTGTTCTTTCATGTAGCTCATGAGGCCGTTTTCTTCCTTCTCCTACAGATTCCCCAGGTGTTCCTCCAAGTGCCAATGCTCATCATCTTTTCAGAGGGTTCAGCTTTGTTGCCTCTAACTTGGTACAGGAGCCTGCACAGCAAGATGTACACAAAATCACTGTTCACCCAATTGTGCAGGTACTAATGCTGACATTACACTTCACATCTGATGGGCAGATCCATATGTGCATGGTGTATTTAAACTGAGTCAACATTATCACTGGTGTTTCACAGCTACCTAGTGTAGGTAGGAGGTGTTTTTTACATGCAGGGTGTAGGGGGTGGAAAATGAGAATTTTTCCCCCGGGGCTTTTATCCATAAGTTCACATTCCCCACAGCCTTTGCAAAGGAAATAGGAACTGCAATTTATCACAACTGAAATGAAAAGTACTTCTGAATAACTAAAATATGATTCCAGTTGTGCATACAGTGCGAATAATGAAGTGTTGGTTTTTGACTGAATGCATGTCATTCTAAATAGTTTTGCCTTGTATTACATGACAGCCTGTGTTGGCAAAGGGGTTTAATGAACTAGTGTTGTAGACTCCCACAGCCACAGAGGCCAAATTCCTGGGTGTAAGAGGCCACTGTACTCCTGTTGCTATTGCACAAAAGCCCAGGTGTAGTCACGTAAACCAGGGTGACTTGATGATGGACAAATACTTGCCAAACACTTGGTCCTTTTCTGCCAATCCCTTACAACATGCTGTCCTGTTGTTACAATTTAAATGAGAAATAAAATGCTACAAAAGCCTTGCTACATCAAGGGAAAAGTGAATGGGGAGAAAGAACTGGGCTGCTCAAAGATGCATCAAATTTTATCACTAGGAAAGTGTTCCTGTCCTACCAACAACCAGAGGTATATGTGCCTCAGGGGGGAGCCGCTGCTTGTGGTTTTCATCATATTTTCATCATACTTTAATAATTTACAGTGGAATATGGCATATTCCTAAAGAAGCTGTTATGCAACAGTAAGTGAAATGTTAACCAAGCAATTACATCCCAGAAATGTTATATATATGTATTCCTGTGATTTGCTTTGTAAAAGTATATTGAATGTTATCATATCCATGTCCTAAGATTTAGCAGGTTCTGTGTGGACCTCGCGAGCAAGGTTACACTTTTAGACAGGGAATTCTATGGGATTTTTAGAGCTGCTGGTCATTTCTTGAGTCCTGGGATGGAATTTGCAGCAGAGCCTCAGATTTGAGTTTCCACATTTAACCAATCCACCTGCCCAGACATTATCCAAAGGCCATATGAATTAATGGCTTAAAATAGTAACCTCTCTCTCTCACCCAGAAACTATAATTAAACATATTCTGAACAAGACCTTCCATGGTCTGAAGGCACTCCCTGTATGTGGGGTATCACTTTTGAAGACTATGAAGCCATAAGTATTTTATAAGTTATCTCTCCCTCAATAGTTGGAAATTAGTTTATACTGTCAAGATAGATATCCTGTTTGGACCAGGAGACTTGGGGCCACAGTTCAGTTCCCTATGAATTTCATATAATTGGTGGGAGTTTCCTGCATTCAAAAAATAGTTTAGAAAATCACTGTGGTTTTGCCATACTTCTACATGGACAACTCCATCTTACCTGTAAGATGGAAAAAGGTAAAAAGGGAGGAGACACACTTACTTGTTTAAGTAAAGAGCTTCAGAATTTTTAGCTGGACATCGAAAAACTGCTAAGGATAAGAGAGCTCTGTGAGGTGAGATAAAAACCTCCTTTAAGAGAAGGCTAATACTTGCTTTTACATACCCATGTCCTGATTTATCTTTTTTCTTTATCTTCCCCTGTAGCAGTTACATGGGAACAACATTCACTTTACAGATGGTTATGAGATAAAAGAGGACATTGGAATTGGCTCCTATTCGGTGTGCAAGAGATGTGTTCATAAAGCTACAGAAACAGAGTTTGCAGTGAAGGTAAGAAAGCCTCTGGCAGATGCCAGAAATTCAGCTGAGACTGCTTTGCCAGCCTGGGCAGCAGTGCAGTCACTGGATTTCTTATTGGCTTATTTCTTTTTGGCGATTCTTGCTTGGGTTTTTTTTCCTCTTTTGTAAGTTGATAGGTTTCATGATAAGCCTTATATTACTTCCCACATTTCAATCTCATGAAGTAAAATTCCTGGATGGAAAAAACCCTTGCACTCTTGCAAAAACTGCTTGCAAATCTTTGAAGTCGTGTTAATCACTTCAGGCCTGATCCTTGCAAACTGATCTGCTAAAGAAGATTTTTAACAGATCCTACACTGAATCATTGTCAACAAACAAAATAATATATAAAATTATTGCCAAGTTGAAATATCACTTATTCTTCTTCTTCAGATAGTTTAGATCTGACATTTTTTATTGTAATTAGACAGATCTGTCAGCGAAAACCGTGATCACATAAAAAAACCTAGATTTCTTTCTGTCTTCTTAACATTCAACACTAACATGCTACCCAAAGGAGCAAAAGTCAATCTCCAGCAGAGATTGAAAATCATTATTTAGTTGGATGTTAAAGACAAGTCAGAGAACTTCAGATTTGGTCAAGCAACACTGCATAAAATGGAGTCACCAGAGCCACAGAGACCAGGAAGCTGCTATGATAACACCTTCACTGACAGGGAAGAACCTCAGTAGAAGTGTTTTGAAAGGCCATGCTCAGAGAACTAGGTCATAATCTCTATTCAATGCTTTTGAATATACAGTATGCAACTATTTCAGAGGGCAGAACAGATCAGTGTATGTGGCGAGTGGTTGTGAGATTACAGCTCAGAGGAAGACTTCACAGGTTCACAGGTTATTCTGAGTTGGAAGGGACCCACAGGATCATCTAGTCCAACTCCCAAGTGAACACCCACCCAGGGATCAGGCCCACAAGCGTGGAACCACGGGCACCATACTACTTCCATCCAAGCCTCCCAACATCTAGACCATGTCACTGAGCTCCTCATCGAGTCTTCTCGAGGGACCTCCAGGGATGGCGACTCCACCAACTCCCTGGGCAGACCATTCCAGTGAGAGACCACTCTCTCTGTGAAAAACCTCTTCCTAACATCCAGTCTAAACCTCCCCTGGCGTAGTTTGAGTCCTCTTGTTCTGGTGTCTTCAGCCTGAAAGAAGAGGTCCACACCCACCTGGCGGCAAGCTCCCTTCAGGCAGTTGTAAACAGCAGTGAGATCACCCCTGAGCCTCCTGTTCTCCAGGCTGAACAACTCCAGTTCCCATAGCTGCTCCCCATAAGTCTTGTTCTCCAGTCCTTTCACCATCCTTGTCATTCTTCTCTGGATCTTCTCAAGCAGCTCAATATCCTTTTTAAACTGGGGACCCCAGAACTTCCAAACATTCCATTTTAAGAGAAAGTGTAGAAATTAAAACACTAATATTAGAAAATAGTTTCATGTTTTGTTCTTGCACCAAAAAGAAACAAGTTTTGATTAAATGAGGAGTGATCATAATGTTGAAAAAACAAGGAAAATTAAGTCAGATCCTTGTATTCTTTGTTTTCTTTTGCATTTCTTGTTTTAAAATTTTAGAAAAGATATGTAAACTCTGCTAGTAAATGAGATTGTGTCTTTGCTCTTAAATGAGAGTTTAGGGAAGTGATCCAAACTGTAAGTCGTAAGATAAATGAACTCCAGGTAGACAATAGAATAATAGTAAACATTTTATTCAGTCTTATTTTTCATTACTAGATTGATGACCATGCTGTATCCATGAAAATTTACAAGACTTTTGGTGTTTCCCTTTGGGGGCTGCAAAAATCTGGAAACCAATAATTGATTTTTATAGACTACACCATAGTTAGGAGCATGGACCTACCAGCAGATCTGTGGACTTGCATGTGAACACGCTCCTATTTTAATTTCTAATTAATTGAAAAATTAGAGTTTTCCAGCATCCTGGTCATTTGTCAACAGGTGGTGTTATGTTATACGTAGTAGGTATGGGTTCTGTATAATTAAATTACATCTGGGAAGGGTGTGTGTGTGTGTGTGAAAAACGGGGTGCTCTTATAGTTAGGGAGGGGAAAATGAGAAACAGGGGAGGTGGGGTGGGGGGGCACAGGGACTCGCTAGGCCACGTAGGCAAAACCCCCAGGAGGGAGAGGGAAGGAGGGTGAGGGAGAAAACCTGCTTGCAAGGCTGCTGGCGACCTGAAGCTTTTGCTGCAACTGGTATTCTTCCTGCTCTGAGCACCAGATGAGGAACCTGTCCCTCTCCAAAGCCCCCAAAAGCCCATGGCCCGCCCCACCCCCCCTCCACCCCTTTCCTTTCTGGGGGAGTGGTTTGCTACCCTGTCCCAGCTGCACCAGAAAGAATAAAACAAAGAAGCAGGGAGAGAGGGAGGGAGAGAGAGAAGAATGAAAAACAGAAGAGGGTGGGGTTTTTTTCTTTTCTATGAGTTATCCATTTCAGCACCATGAGAATCCATGACATACTCAAAACTCTAGAATTCAACACTAAGTTGATTGCTAGGTTTATGAACTTTCCCATTTCTATTAATATTCCCTCTTTTTATTCCTTTCTTCCTCCACTTATTAGGATTCTCTTCTTGTCATGTCAGTATGCCTTGATTTTGACTGCCACTGTAGGCAATATGTGCAGCATCTCAGTTTTTGACACAATATGATTCAAATGTGTAGCATAGATTTAGAGTTGGAGACGGTGGGTTTCTGTTTTTACTGTCTTTCCAGCATATTTAGTGGTACCTCTTTGGTTATTACTCCTACCAGTATATTAATTTTACTTTTCTTTCATTTTTATTTTAATTTCATAATAAGATTATGTCTTTTTTTTATCAGAGTAGTTCACTTTCAAGAAAATTGCACAATGCCACCCATTTCAAGTAATTAGATAGCACAGGAGTTGCAACTGATATTACCATAATTATATATCAGTCCCTTTTGACATGCATCCTTTAACTCCCTCAATAAAAATCACTGTAATTAGGCTCTTTTGATTTCTGTCAGTAAGTATAATTTTCACAGTACTCTCAAGAACACAGCATTCACAGGAAAAAGTATCTGCAGTGATAGTTTGTGTGATAGGCAGCAGCCCTGCTTCCCTTGCACCACCTCATTAAAAGCTCCCTCTTTCAGATGAACTGACAACATGTCAGAGAACATCATCCTGTCTCCCCAGGGGAAGCTGTTGATAGGGAAAGAGTTAAGGAAATTATGTGATGCCATCACTGCAGGAAGACACACATCATGCCACTGTGCAAATAAATCATCCTTCCATGGAGACTGCCACTCACCTTATTTACTATTGCTGTGTGGCACCATACTGAGGCAGCAGAGTACCTCGCCAGAGTAACTTGAGTCAGAGCTACAGTGAGAAAATCCACTCAGAAAAGCAAAAGCTTTCCTAGCAGAGAAGCAGAATATATTTATTAAAGTGCAAACCCTTTTAACCCCTTTTCCTATTGCTGGCCAGCTGCTACTTGCTGGGAGGTATCTTGTAGAGATAATTAGATGTTCTAGCAGTGCAAAGAAGTTCTTTGCTGCTGTTTTAAAAGCATTTGAACAGATCTGGAATTTAGTTGTTTCATTTGGATTAGGCACATCACACTCTGAGGTGCTTTTAGAATTTCCCCATGACACCTCTCTGCACCTGTAGGCAGCTGTACTCCCTTTGTAAATCCAGTCGTTGAGTCTGCAGAATAGAATTTTCTTGCAACTTATTTCCTCTTCTTCCATGTAAAAATGAAACGCAAATAATAAACTCTAAATCTATTTTAGACATGCCCTTGGTCCCTAACTGCAGTGTTTCAGAATTCAGATTTATATCTTCACTTTTGAGACCATTTCCAATCCCTGCAACAGAAAACCACGTAGACAGCTAGATTTCCTACGAACTGAACCTACCCTGAAACTAGTAGCCACCTACCTGAGTCGGTGCAGGTAGATGTTGGTTTAGCAAGTCTGTGTATCATTTTCTACTGCATGGGCAAACTCTGAGGAGATTTTAAAATTTTACTCCCAGGCTTTCTTTCCCTCTTATTCCCAAGTGAAAAAAAGTATAAAGTTATGTAATACAAGTAAGTATTTTGTTCATTCTTCTGCATTACTGAAGTACAGCATATTCTCAGTTGGATGCTTTATAAGACTCTGGTAGAAAGAAGAGAGATGAGGGGAAAAAAGAGTTTTTCTCCTCTGATGGACCTCTAATGTGTTTCAGATTCTTTTGCTATAATATTGATCATCCTGACTACAACAAGCCTAATGATTGTTAACAGCAAAGGGAATTGGTATTGTCAGTCATAGTTACAAGCTTCACATGGGTGTAAATGTAACAGTGAGGTGAGAAGCAAAGGAAAATCAGATCAAACTACTTCAGTCACATCAGTATCTAGAGAAAATAAGTCAATTAAGTAAAAGAATGGTGCTAGAGGAGATGGGAGGGGTTTCTGTGGATGGAAGAAAGTTTGCAATGGAAGCCTAAACAGAATAAGAGCTCTCATTTGGAGTTCAGATTTCTTGGTGAATCAGATTTTTCAAAGCGTGCCAGAGATTTGATACAATTAGTGTGTTTCAAATGTTTTCCTTTACCTAAAACTATTGCACAGCTTTCAAGTTAGGAGTACTGGTGAAGTTTTCAAGATGGATTTTTGGATGTGCTTCTTACTCATGCCAGATTGAGTAAATTTGCATCTCCCATTTTTTAAGGATTTACCTATTTAGATTGACTTCTTACCCTCAGGAGAGATTACTGGTGGATAATAGCTAAATTGAAACTACTGGTGCTGCTACAGCCTNAACATCCTTCTTAAACTGGGGAGCCCTACCCCCAAAACGGTAACTGCCCCAGATGTTGAAGAAGCATGTGGCTTAAGTACCAGATTTAACACCTTGATGCCAACTGTCTTCCTCTCCAGGTCAAAAGAATATCTAACTGGTTACGGATTGTAGTTTTTTAGTCCCTCCATACTGTTGGAGCTAGGGTAAACAAATAGGTAAAAGCACAGGGTATACGTTTTTCCCTCCTTTGAAGAGGAAAAACACACAGTAGAAATAGGCACTATTGACAAGTCCAGTTTTGCAGATGCCAATATTGCAGTGGAATTAGGATCTCAAAACTCATGTGAATTTTATTACTTTTTCCTTTCTCTGTAATGTACTAAGCAACTCAGTGTACTAAGCAGCTCTTTGGCTCCAAACATTCCCCAGTTGTAAGCAAAGCCAAATTTTGCAGCCTATGTCTGCCACTGGGATACATGTTAGTTTATGTTAGTTTCCTAGTAAATCTGACAGTTCATATATAATTCTAATAATTACAAAGCACTGAAAGCACATCTATCTAGCATGTTGTAGTATATGCAGACAAGAGAGAAGGTGCATTTTAATTATCTACAAAAATTCAGTATCTGTGGAGAAGTGATGTCAAAATGCTGTCAATAAATAGAAATCTGTACCTCATGAAAGCTGATTTTAGCAGACCTGAACTTCATTTATATCTCTAATTATTTTCTATTAACATTGAGTCACATAGTCAGGAAAACCCATATAAATTCTAGAATTGTTTCTTACTTTTTTTAAACTTCATTTTCCTCTTACATTGATATTCACATTCTTGGTTTGGTTGTTCGCAGGTGGTTGATGTAAGTAGATAAAATTACACACAAACCTGAAGGCAGGAGGTTACACACTAAAACACAGAATCACAGCATATTCTGAGTTGGAAGTGACCCACAAGGATCATCAAGTCCAACTCTTAAACAGCACCACTGCCTCCCTGGTGGGAATCAAACCCCTGGTCTCCCACATGAGAGGCAGGGACACTCACCACTATGCTAAAGTGGAAATCCCAACAGTAGTATTTAGTGGCTCTACATTTTCTCCTTAGCCTATATTATGATTATGACAGGAGTTTAGTGCTGAATGCAGCAATTATTCCACAGAAAATAGGAATCTTGAACGCATATAATTTTATTCATTGAAATAGGAAAATGAGAAAATAAAAAAGAAAAAATCAGCCCAAAGGTCGTTAAACCTCCTTGAAAGTTAAAGTGTCTGTAGATCTAGAGAGATTTACTTGGAATTGTCTCTCCTTAACCATAGCTAAAGTGAAACAGACTGTGAAAATTTTATGGAAGGCTTTGTACCTATTTTTGTCTGTCTGGGAGATATCTAGTGTCTGGTGGAACATGAATAAATATACCAGTATTTTAATAAGCAAGTCTATGGAAACTTTGCTGAATGACTTCAGATTGCTTGGCCCTGAGCCTGCAAGCTTGTCAACACCAGCAGGCACTAGTACACTGCTGGTCCAACCATTCCTCCCTCTGCCTGAACCCAAACATGGTACAGGGGTCAGGCCCCAGGGTATGTGCAGCAATCTCCAGTTCAGAACCACTGGTAAATGCATCCCCTCTAAATTTAGCATTGAAATTTAGCAGAAGTTACCTGCTACTGGAGCAGAGCAGTAACAGGACTCTGCAAGGAAGAGGATGGGCTGAATGGGTATGAATCAGATGCTGAGGTCCTGTCTCAGTTCTCATTTGATCCCTCCTCTTGGCTTTGCTGGATGGCTATGACAGCCATCCAGTATGGATGAGAGTATGGCTCTGTCACATCGCACACTCAGAGAAAACAGGAAATGAGAAGAATGTAAAAAGACCTTATTATAAAACCTGATAACCAAGTTAAGGGAGTGCTAACTGTGCTTCCAGAAGCCTCTAACTGCCCTTGCTCTGTGCCAAGATGACTTATCAAATTATTTATGAAGAGCATATTTTTTGCCTCTGTAAGATCATACCAGTAATTCTGAAAGACACATTCCAATGTGTCTTATTGAGAAAATATCTCTGACTACAGTCTCCCCAAATTTTTTTATTCCTATTTACTTTCATTCCTTGAACAATATGTAATAAAACTGTTCAGTGTGCTCAATTAATTCATACGATGGAAATACAAATATTTGAATACCAGCATCAGACAAGCATTTCATAAATATGTTGCTAGTTTAGTTAAAGTTTTATTAATAAAATTGAAAAGCAAACCTATAGATTTCTGACTTACTAACGTGCTCGCATATAAGAGTTCTTCCTGCAGTACTTGGACAGGAATGCTAAACCCTGTGGGACCATGTGCTCTTTTGGTATCCATGGTTTGAGACAGAATATAAACAAATTAGAGAAAATCTGTAGCAGAAAATACACCAGAATTATAAGGCAAGCTCTATCTCGAGAGCTACAAATATATATGATGTAAGACAGGCAAGAGCCTGGTGGGATGCAATCAAAATCTATAAATATCTCTAAGGTGATATAAATGATGGATGACAACCATTTGGCTGCTAAAGACAGCAAGACAAGACAGAATGTATTGAAGCCAAAAAAGGGAGTTTCAGAAAAGAAAAAAAGTGTGGCTGTGAGAGCACTTGGTAAAACAGACTCTTCAAGGAGATAACTGAGACAACCTCCCTTTCACATGCAAAGAAGTTGGGTTTGTCGTATTAGTGTAAAGGTAGACTTACAAATGCAGGATCAGAGGTGCAAGACCCCTTCTTACCTTGAGAGACTAACACTTAGCATGTTCTCCCATGAAATTCAGTTTATATAGCTTGGAATCAGGAAATACTGTGTTCCTGACACTTCAGTAAATAAGTTTTTGACTGTCTCAGGCACACTCAAGCTTCTTGGCAGTGTGGCATCAGATTCCGTAGGCTATACCATGCCACTTAAGAGACTTCCAAGCAGATTTAAGCATCAATTTCTGATGTTCTTTGAATTTTTATAGGGAAGGTTGTTTTCTAGAGTGCTTTACAAAGAAATCACCATTAGTAGCCCTAGTAAGGGCTAATTACCATACTGAGTGATTACAAACAGCATGGTGGGTGTCCTCTAGACATGATGGAAACGGAAAATGATTTACAGTAAAATGGATGAAGTAGCAAAGGAGTGACGGATAAAGTTGTCTATGAGGATCTTATGTCTGATCTGTGAGAGTATTTTTGAAGGCTTTCTTGGTTTTCCCATTTCAAACAATTTTATCAAAGGACCTGACCTCTACGGTGGACCAGAGCCAGACATATTTTATATGGTGTCCTCATTTTTTAAGATTTGGCTTTGCAGAAATGATGTACCTTACTTATCTGTAAGTTTCTGAATCCTCAAATCAGAAATACCTGCAAAACTTCAATGAGTCTAACTTTTCTAGTGTTTTCATTAGAGTATGTTCAGATAGGAGCTGCGTGATTCTCATGGGTCCCTTCCAACTCAGCATATGCTCTGATTTCTGCCAGGTGTCTCCCCATGGAAATAAGTCAGTTCTCCAAGGAGCCACTGTTTGAATAGGCAGAGCCCTGCAGCTTCAGAAAGGATAGGCCTGTACAGAGTGCAGGGGTCTGCTTGAAGGACTTAGAAGAAGACAGGGTAGAGAGGCAGGGGTGGTTTGAGCAACCTCTTTAATCCAGGAGGAAGATATTAGATACCTCCTCATTTATTTAGACACTCATGAGTCTATGGGACCTGATGGGATACATCCTAGAGTGTTGAGAGAGCTGGCAGATGAGCTTGCTAAGCCTCTCTCGATTATCTATCAGATGTTTTGCCTTACTGGAGAGGTCCCAAAAGACTGGAAGTTGCCCAGTGTGACACCCATCTACAAGCAGGGTCAGAAGGAGAATCCAGGGATTTATAGACCTGTCAGCCTGACCTCAGTGTCAGGCAAATCATCTCAAGGGAAAATATGTGGCACTTCCAGGGTGGTAAGGAGATCATATCAAGTCAGCATGGCTTCAGGAAGGGAAGGTCCTGCCTGACCAATCTGATTTTCTTTTATGATCAGGTAACTTGCCTGGTTGATGAGGGAAGAACTGTTGATGTGGTGTACCTTGATTTTAGTAAGGCCTTTGATACTGTTTCCCACAGTAAACTCTTGGTGAAACTGGCGGCTTGTGGCTTGGACAGGTTTATGCTGTGCTGGATCAAGAACTGATTGGATAATTGAACTCAGTGAGTGGTGGTTAGACTTGACATTAGGTGGAACTTTTTCACAGAGAGGG
>WEKX01004436.1:12187-51093 GCA_013390025.1 Pitta sordida | reverse complement strand
CTCATACTGTTGGAGCCTGCCCATCTCTCCAGTCTGTCAAGGTCCCTCTGGAGGGCCTTTCTACCCTCCGGCAGTTCAACATTTGCCCCCAGCTTAGTATCATCTGCAAACTTGCTGATGATGATTAAACTATGCTTACACTCCAAACAGACTATAGAAAAACCTTCAAAGTATGTCATGGAAAATAAAGCAGCTTTATAAAGAGTTAAAAAATTTCTTCCTCCTCCATGCTTTTTTCGCAAAGCCATTAAAAGTTCCCTGGTGCTGATCAAAAGGAGCTTTACATCATCCTGCTGCCCAAATACACTGGCAGCCTCAGCTGTGGCCGTTCAAGGTATGTATTGCAATGATCAAGTGTCTGCCCTAACCTTCTGCTGGACTTTCTTTGGCTCTAGATGGGACAGCAGATTGGGTCTGTACCAGTAGATCAGCTGCCCAAGTTCACACTCTGTATCTCAGTTTCAGCTGCCAGGAAAGGTCACTTGGGGCAGATGAAGACAAGGCAGACCCATCTGAGACTAGGGGCAAAAAGAGCTATTCCATATGCCCCTGAAGTATGATCCACTAAAACTCCTCAGTCAAAGCCTCACAACCTACTTTTTTTCTATACCTGTGCTGCAGGGCATACCCTTAATGCTTCCCAATGTTTGTGGATTTTGTTGTGGAATAAATCTGTTAGAATAAAATGGATAATTTTTGCTGCAGTCCATTGTAGTTAAGGGTTAAACCATTGTACCTGTACTAGGTACATCCTTCCCAAAGAAGGAAGATGGCTACCATCCATTTCAATTGATGTGATTAGAGAGAGCTTTTGAGTCCTATCTCATTGAAGGGAAAGATCAAGTCAGAGCCAATCAAATGCTTTAATAGAGTCTTGTTTTTTCATTAAAAATGCACAAAGTCCTTTCTCCCCAACAACAGTTGGGGAGAATAGCAGTTTCCTTGCTGCTAGCTCCAGCTTAACTTGGCAAGTGCCTCATCCTTTCTTCTCAGGTCCATATCACTGCTCTTCCCATCAGTGCATCTCATGTTTCTTTTCTGTCTTCTTTCTCGCGCTGTTGCTTTTCTCTCACCTCTTCTTTTAGGCTGTTCATTTTCCAGTAGGCAAAGGCAGTTAAACTGTCTCCTCTCACCTCTTGCCTTTTTCCAATCTCGCAATTGTAATGATGGAGAACTCCATGTGAGAAACACAGCCATTCTCTCCATTCTCCTCCTGCATAGTCACTCAGGTTAATTTCAGTGTTTGAAAAGGCCATTTGTATTAACAAGGATGCTTCTGTGGAAGTGGATGAGGGAGTGATCACACATACCATTTCATTGGCAGGGCTGAAAAGCCCCAGTTGGTGGGTGGTATCAAAGAGCTGATGACTAACATCTGCTAATGGTATAATTAGGTCCAGAAGAAATTTATCTACACAGATGAAGCAGGCAAATACCTTCCTAAAACTGTAACAAGGAAGTATAAATATCTACGGTCTATATGGTTGCTGTGCCAATTCCAGAATGGCTTTACCCACACAGAATTATATTAATACTAACTTTTATATTCATCAGTTCACTCTGGCAAAGTTGAAGTAATTGAAAATCCATTAGTAAGGGAAAATTGGGTCATTTCTTTTCCATGTAGAAGACTTGCAGAAGGACTTGTATAAACCGGCTAGATGCATTAATTAGGATTTGGGAAATATTTTTTCCTGGTTCTTTCTTTCTTGATAGAGAAAGAGCTCATTGTTGTCCTTCAAAGGAGCTCAACTCATTTTGAAATATCATGAAGTTCTTACCCGAGATCCCACTGAAGAAAATGCACCTCTTCCTTTCAGTTAGTCAGGCAGTCACACAAAGAATATGATAGTCAAAGAATGAAAAGTTCCCTATCAGAACAAAGGACATGATTGATTGTGCTGAACCCATTTTACTCTGGAATTGTTTCATACCCTGCTTGACACAGATGAGTTTCTAAGCAATCCCTAGGTGTCCAATACATAGAGAAAAGTCTGTTTGCTTTATGATTCAGTTTCTTTTCTGAAGGGCAATAGAAGACCTTGGTGCTTCATAGCTCTTCTCTGCCAAAGTACAATACAGCTTATGCTCTACATTATGATGGCTTTCTGAGTTGGTCTTCACCACACATCTACAGAGAGAAACAGAAAACCAGCATCATCACATATTACTCAGAATCTCAGAACTAGTAACTGAGAAGATCATCCCTTAATTATGTAACAGAGGGTGTATTTTAGTTGAGTTCCAATCAGAAGGAATTTCCTAACGGAAAGATATCATTCCTTGCACATGAAGAGCTTCAGGAGGCTCATGAGCTACAGGGACCAGGGTGGCAAATACCCCTTTGTAACACAAGAAGTACTCAAGACATACAAGAGATCACACTCTCTGTGAAAAAGCTCTTCCTAACATCCAGTCTAAACCTTCCCTGGAGTAGCTTAAGGCCATGTCCTTTTGTTCTGGTGCTGGCAGCCTGAGAGAAGAGATCCTCACCCAGCTGGTGCCAACCTTCCCTCAGGTAGTTGTAAACAGCAATGAGGTCACCTCTGAGCCTCCTCTTCTCCAGGCTGAACAATCCCAACTCCTGCAGTTGCTCCTCATAGGGCTTGTGCTGGGGTCCTTTCATCATCCTTGTTGCCTTTCTCTGGACCCTCTCAAGCAGCTCAACATCCTTCTTAAAATGGGCAGACCAGAACTGCACACAGTACTCAAGATGTGGTCTGACCAGCGCCGAGTACAGGGGAAGGATAACTTCCCTAGTCCGACTGACCACACTGTTCCTAATACAGGCCAGGATGGCATTGGCCCTCTTAGCCACCTGGGCACACTGCTGGCTCATATTAAGTTTCCTGTCAACCGTTACTCCCAAATCCATCTCCATTTCACCACTCTCCAGTCACTCATTCCCCAGGTGATAGCGAAGCATGGGATTTTTATGTCCAAAATGAAGAACCCGGCAATTAGACATGTTAAATCTCATATTACAGAATCACAGAATCACAGAATCACAGAATCAGTAAGGTTGGAAAAGACCTTAGAGATCATCAAGTGCAACCTATCCCCTATTACCTAATCTAATCTAGTCAAACCTGTTACCTAACCTAACCTAACCTGTTGCCATCCTGCTACCAACACACCATCCTACCTATAACACACTACCCTAATATCTAGGTCATGTCACCAAGCACATCATCCAACCTCTTCTTAAAGACCTCCAGGGACGGTGACTCCACCACCTCCTTGGGCAGCCCATTCCACTGAGAGATCACCCTCTCTGTGAAAAAGTTCCTTCTGATGTCGAGCCTAAATATCCCCTGGAGTCTGCCCATGTCTCTAGCCTGTCAAGGTCCCTCTGAAGGGCTCTCCTACCCTCTGGCAGTTCAACATTTACCCCCAACTTGGTATCATCTCCAAACTTGCTAATGATGGACTCAATTCCCTCGTCCATATCGTCGATAAAGATATTGAACAGTGCCGGGCCTAAAGAGAGAGAGAGAGCTAACCACATTTAAGGTCAGAAGCTTTGAAATCCAAGGCATTATGGAATTATAATTTTCTGAAAATGCCACACATTCCACTTTGGTACAATTGTTATTCAAAAATACTGCTGCTGTTTTTTAGCAATAAGAAATAATGTCAAAATACTGTACTCCTAATAAGTTTCCAGTAGAAAGAGACTTATGACATTCCCCATGCAGTTTCATTTGAGATTCCAAAATGCAGAGATCTCTCTTATATGTATTGTTTTATAGCAATTTTTTGTTTCATATTTATCATGTAAATCTGCAAAGTAAGAAACATTAATCAATGCTCTCAGCTGAGCAAATGATGAAAGCTCTTTGACTGACATCCCAGATATAGGAAACAGGAGCGCTGAGGAGAAGTCAGTGCTAAACTAACACCTGCCTTTCCAAGCAGTGATGATTTCTATACAGTAGGTATCAAGTTTTTCTGTGACCAGCTGCTATAAAAGTTATGTCTCACTACACTCTCTGATAAGTCAAAAAAACCTAAATATATGAAAGTGATATTTCTTTCCAGCTTAGGAACAGGTAGAGTTTGGTTCCACAGCCAAATACAATCTCTGACCGCTCTCATGTTCACTAAAACAGCATTGCACATAGATCTGACTGATTACCAGTAGCTGCAATTTAATCTCTCCTGACAGTAAATGTCTATGCATTTTCATTTCTGACAAACACACTTAATAAGTAATTTCTATTAATTTATCAGCAGATATATAAGCATATGCCGATATTATGATTCTCTCCATTTTTTATGTCAAAGAAATCATTTTAATGCTATGATTATTTTAAAACTTCCAAGGTTGTTTGATTTCTAAATTACACTTCTTGGGTTAACAGAACCACAGGCATCAAAAGGAAGGCTTATGTCTTTAGAATCTAAACTAGTTATTGCTCCATCTGGCTTTGGCAGAAAGTCAGCATGTCTCTCATTTGCACGTGGTTTCAGCTTTCCTCTCTTTGAATAATGATTAACAGAAGAATTTTAAATATTAATTTGTTTAAACTGTAGAACTTTCTTGGTTCGTGCTTAGTGCCCTAGCTGATGTTTGACTACACTGTGTTTCATTTCAGATAATTGATAAGAGCAAGAGAGACCCCTCTGAAGAAATTGAGATCCTCTTGCGGTATGGACAGCATCCGAACATCATTACTCTTAAAGATGTGAGTAGTCTTTGAGCACTTCAGCATTAAATGATGTTTACCTTAAGGTCTACCTTATTAGTCCATGTTTGGTGTGAAGGAAAGATAGTGCAGGTATCCCCCAAAAACACCAGGAGTGGAAAGATTTAGGAAAAATTATTTCCAAAGGCAAAAACACAGTGTTATGAACACAAGGCCTTGGGGAAAAGACACCGCTCTGCTCTTTCTGAGGCTTTTATTGATTCTCCTGCCCTTGCCACCTGTTGCCAGGGTCTTCTGAAAAGTCCGCAATATTGTCTTCTTCCTGTGGCAGGGAGTCAATCCCTGTGGAATGCAGGAGGAGAAAAATACAAACACATTCCTGGAAAAGATGGCTCTCTCTCCGGTGAGAGAATTCCCCTGAGCAAACATGCCTTAAACTACTTGAAAATAAGTCTTCCAAATTCATCTACTCCTACATCTGGAAAACTCTTCAGATGAAGACCAGAGCTAAAAGCAGACTCATTGAAATCAAGCTAAAAACATGGCAATGAATTATTAGATAACATTTGGAAAGACTGGCTAGGTTTTATGTTCTCCGTTAACTATTGAACAGACCGAAGGCGCACAGTGTTGGAGAAGGACAAAACGTGTTTGGGTTTGCAGCACAATTTAATAGGACATCTCCCTAGCTGGGTTCAGCCACATTGCTGAACCAGAGGTCCTGCTGTACAGGGGATGATCTTTCATGAGCAGCAGTCATTCCCATGTAGTCATGCTTTGTTGGGAAGAGGAGGGGTCACAAAGTTGCTAGGATTCCCCCCTATAGTGGTTTAATGCCAGAGAGTATTTGCCTTCTACTCAAGCAGCTTGAGAAGACATGAAGGTATTTTTCTTCATCATTTCATTTGAAAAATAGCCTTCTCTTTGCTTACATACAGTAATGACCTTTAGTCAGACAGGTTTTACTTACACTGTCTGCAGTTTCACTTAGGATTGTCCACGCCATGTCAGATTCAGAGTTCACAGAACAAAGTCCTGCTCATGTCTGACCAGTATGTTACGGTTTCGGCCTTAGAAAAATATACAGTCAGCCCTCTTCCACTTTCCGCCCCCTAGATAGCGGCTTCACATCTTCATGGCGTAATTTTTCAGTGATTAAGGAGGCCTGTTTTGCAACTGCACCTGTGTGACCTGACACGCATGAATATTCAAATTAGGCATCCATGAATATTCAAATCAACCCCCATGATGTGTCACATGGACCATGGATGCACTGCTCTGCCTGCGCCGCACCCGGCCCAAGGCAGCCGCAGCGGTTCAGCTCCGGCGGAGCCGTGGTGGCTCAGCTCTGATCAAGAGTGAGCCTTCTCCCACTCCACGTGAGCACGAGCCACCTCCCTGCTCCGCTTGAGGGTGAGCTGCCCCCCGCTCCACTTGAGTTGCCCCCTGCTCCGCTTAAGCATGAGCCACCCCCCCCTCCGCTCGAGCGCAAGCCGCCCCCTGCTCCACTTGAGCTGCCTCCGCTCCGAGCGAGGAGGCTTCATGTAGTTACGAAAGATTTACACACTCTCAGGTTAGATGTGGCGTCCGAGACTTTCTTGGGCTAGATGTCTACCCCGAGTATGGAGAGACCAGGTCTACCCACCTGGAGAGACACCAGGACAGCGGCATGTGTGGCTCCCTGCACCAGTGTTCCCGGCAGAACGGAAAAGGGGTTTTTCCCAGCGTGGGGTGGCTGCAGGCACTGGGAAGCACCGACACAGACACCGACACACAGCAGGGCAGTGCCAAAACAGTGCCGGAGCACTGGGTAGCCACGTGATGGTGTGGGGCAAATTTGCATATTCATGAACTGCCATTCTACATGGACGGAGGGCTTCGTGGGAGATGAACAAGACCTGCAGTACCGTGGTATAGGAGACCCGACTGTATAAAAATTTTCTAATCATATGTGCTCAAGAAAATCTCACCTAAATCCTAAGTGTTAGAGTATCTAAAAATCTGTGCAAAAAAAGGTTTTGTACTCCATTCCAAAAACATTTAGCCTTCATGACTATAGCACTGCCTATTACTGCAGTCTAGATAAAAGATGAAAATGGCTGTCTTCCAATTTAAATGACAAAATGTCTTTTATCCTTTGCCCTTGACACCGAACATAAATATGTGATGCAGCTGATGTCAACAATGTATTCACCAGAATTGCAAATATAAACTATATACAATATCATTAGATACAGGTCTTGGCCAACAGTATAATACAGTTCTTTAATTGGTCATGAGTCAAAAGGAAATATTGATCTTTGAAATGGTAAATGTTACCCTGTAGAAGTGTAAAGAGAGAACACTGCTGAGAAGGAGGCTTGGGTGAGAGCCAGCAGACATTTGGGGCTGTGTGAATTGGTGCTGCATTTAGCAGCTTGGTCTGCTCTGCTGACATGATAGCAGACCAAGAAAGCTATGTTTCTCTGTGGCTAAATTAGCAAGCTGCTACAGACACATGAAAAAAAATGATGATTAAGTCATTTTATAAAGCTTCCATTTCTGTTGTTATGTATAATAAGCACATTTCCCACACATTAGCTGACATTTTCTTCTTGCAACATCTCACACAAGCAAGCAAACACTGTGATTAAAGGACCAACCTTTACCAAGTTAATGGGCCCAAAACATATATTTATTCAACTACTCTTCCAGGTGTATGATGATGGGAAATTCGTGTACCTGGTGATGGAGCTGATGCGGGGAGGAGAACTCCTGGACCGCATTCTTCGGCAGAAGTGTTTCTCAGAGCGGGAGGCCAGTGCTGTGCTGTGCACCATCACCAGGACTGTGGACTACCTGCACTCTCAGGGAGTAAGCATTGCTTTTTTGGCTTGGCTGCATCAACATTCTTAAAATCCAACTTCTAAAAATATCAAGTATTTGTGATTTTGCTTCTGTGAAATATAAATATGAGGGGGTTCCCCCAAAAAATTTTTTCTAATTACATTTGGGTTGTGGAGTAAAGTCATAGGCTTATTATCCATTTTCCCACTGAGCAGAAGTATACTGAAGTGATCATTTCATTCCCACACAACAGTGATTTTCAAGTTCATGTACCTTGTTGAGATATTACTTATTTACTTTTTATCACAGTCATTATTGCAGTACCTGATCTTTTAACAGAATTTCACATAGGGTAGCTGAATCAGCGGATAGGTAGAAAATCAAATGAAAAAAAAAGAAAGAAAATCAGCTCTCCAAATGAAACAGCCGTTTGAGCAGCTGATGGGAAAGGCTTCTGACATGCTGTTAAAAACTGGCTTTTAAAGTCTAAGCTCTCTATATACAGCAGTTTGAAATCTCTCCTTTTCTGCATTTCAAGGACAAGAAGTTTGGGCAACTAGTCAAATATTTGCTGCTTTTCCTGCTTCATGGTTAAAACAAGTGATTTTTTACTTCAGTTTTTATGTTTTCATGGTAGTTTTTCAGTCTTGCTATAACAAATAAAGGCTACAGTTGGCCCTCTTGCACTTCGTGCCCCCCATATTGTGGCTTCAGATCTTAGTGGCATGATTTTTTAGCAATGGAGACCCGTTTCGCAGCTGCGCATGCGCAACCTGCCGCTGTGGCGGCAGCAGTGGCATGGGTGGTGGCACAGGCGGTGGTGGTGATGCGGGCAGCAGTGGGGGCAGCACGGGCAGTGGCCGCAGCACAGCCACCATTCAACACGGAAGTCGGGCTACGTGGATCCCAATTAAGACCACAGGTGCGCGATATAAGAGACCCGACTGTATTTTCTCACCACTTAAATGCAGCATGCCTGGTAAAACACATAGTCACTTGAAGTTGTCTGAATACATTTTGAATCAAGAAAAAAATAATCCCTCCTTTCAGGTGTGAGCCACTCACAGAATCACAACTATACCTTACACACTTTCCTCCTATAATGTGATTTCTTCTTCACCTTTTAGCTGAGTATTCCAAGCCAGTATGTTCCAAGAGACTCTGCCATCAAGATGATTGTATAACATCCCACACTCACTGCCCTCAGGAAAGCTGTCCCACCTTAAAACAGCAGCCTCCATCTTAGTAAACCAGTAGAGGCTGTCAAAGATTTTATTTCTCATTTTAACAGACTTTAACCTTTTTTTCTCTTCTTTTGTCCAAGGCTCTTAAGTTACTTTTCTTCCCAAACTTACATATTCTCAGCAGAAGCTCTTGACCTACGTGTACCAGCAGACTAGAAGTGGCAGCCAAGCGTGAATGCTCCCTGACCTCCTCTTCTCACTTGTTTCTCTCTTCTCTTTCTTGGTAAGGTGGTGCATCGAGATCTCAAGCCAAGTAATATCCTCTACATGGATGAGTCAGGAAACCCAGACTCTATCAGGATCTGTGACTTTGGGTTTGCTAAGCAACTGAGAGCTGAGAATGGGCTGCTCATGACTCCCTGTTACACAGCCAACTTTGTCGCCCCTGAGGTAGGATCACATTTCAAAAACTTCGGTAATGACTGTGTCCTAGGAAGCAGTCCTTCCTCCCTCTCTCCCTTTTCTTTACTGCTTTTACAAGAGAAGCAAGGCAGAAACCAGGCTACTGGCACTTGCACAGTATCTATTATCAAAACTTTCCTATTCCTGAACTTGTCACAGCAGTTGTTTTTCTTCTGACTGAAGACTGCTGTCTGTCCTGAAGCAATGTACACAATGCTCTTACTCATTACTGGGATAAATATCTTTTTTTCTGTAGCTGCTTTAGCTGCTTCTGACCAGTCTACTTCTCCTGTAACACCCTATATCAGAGCAGAATTAAGGCTTAAGTGGGAAATCTTGATGTCAGGAATAAAATCTTGATGTCAGGAATAAAATCTTGATGTCAGGAGGTTGTAGAGTCTCCTCAAAAAATCCAGAAGCCATCTGGACACAATCCTGAGTTGCATGTTCTAGAGGACCCTGCTTGAGCAGAGGGGCTGGATTATATGACCTCCCGTCATCCCCTCCATTCCATGACTCTGTGATAAGACTGAAAAGAAAAATCCTTGCAGAAAATCCTTATCATGCTGAAATCAGTGAGAGTTTTATTGTTGACTTCACTGAGCTAAACAGACATCTTTCCTCTTGATCTCTCCCATACAAATTCCCCCTGTTATGTGGGATGGCTAAAAGGCTGCTTTCTCATAAAAGGTCCTTTCATGATACCAAGTTATAGGAATCATAGCCTTCCAGCACTAGAAAGAGAATTCGTTACATTGAGACCATTGCTGGGGCAGTACAGATTTTTTTTTTCAGCAAAGAAATTGCCAAGATAGATTGGCTTTTTATTTTATTGCTTTTTAGTTGGGTTTCCATTTAGAAACAGGAATGAGCTGTTTAAAGTTTATCAAAGTACATAGAAAAAAGTCCTGTGGCACCACAGTCATTCAATTTTTAAACAAAAACATAATTATGTTTGTAAGATTTGAAGCACTCAGATTTTCTCCAGGATGCAACGTGCTTAAAATAAATGTAGCTATGTTTCATTATGGGCTATTTTGTATAGCCTCTGTAATCACAAACACTGCCAGCCCAATGCATTTTCAGATCAGACTCTTCTGATTTGAACTGAAAGCAGAAATCACTTTCCCAGACATTCGTGATGAGTAAGACAGGTCCTGCTAATGGAGAAGACATTGGAGATTAATTGTAACATTACCAGAATTGGCAGAGAGCTTATATAAAGCCTTAAGTGCTTTTACATTTTACCTGTGACATAAAGCTGCCCTCCAGCCTAGACTTAACTTTCACATTCTGTCTGAGCCCCACTGTGACGTCTGCCATGTGCTCATGAAACTAATCAGGGAGGCAGAAAGGCAGCTGAACTGATGACAAAGAGAACAGTGACAGAAGAAGGAGGACATGTTTCCTCACTTGGATCTTCCTGTATTTTGGAAACATTGAATTCGGGGTTTAGAATGACAGCAAGTGCCAAGACGAAGGCTACCTGAGAGAAGGAGGCACACTGCCACCTAGTGCGAGTCATGCAGCATATGGGGAGGGAAGCGCCGCCAGGCCCTTGCCCTGCTGATGCACTAAGGTAATTTTGAATTAAGTAAAAATAATTTTTATCTGCACTTTTCCTTCAAAATCAGTGAAGAACTACTGTTTCAGCATTTGAAGTTAAGAAATTTTTTGTTAGCTTTTGCACTCAAATGCATCCCTGCTTGTCACAACTGAGAAAAACCTATATTAACTTATTGACTTTGGGTTAACTTTGTTAACCCAATAAGTCAAAGCCTATAAATATGTAAGGAGGTTGGATAACTATCTGAACCTTTCCCAGAATTTGATGAACCCAGGGTATTGTTATCTCCAGGGTACTAATTCTCTCCATAATGCCCTGCCAAGTGTGGCACTAACAAGCAGCCCCTGCCTCTATTTCAGGTCCCACTGAGTTCTCAGGGTGACCCAATCTCCTTCATTGGTGGTAAATTCTTTAGTGTCCGTTCCTGCAGGACATCACTGCATCTTCTGCAAAGCTCTTTCCCTGACTAACTCATTGCTGAAACACATGCCTGTTACTGCTTCATAGCATCTCCTGCCTAGATTAAACACTAATATTTTTGGCCAAGGTTTCCCCTGCTTTCTCCTGTTAGCTCAGTGTTGCACAGAGCTGCTGGAGACGTTTTCAAATAGCAGTGGCACTAACTGGTAATTCACTTGATCCTGTTGTTATCTGTGGACTGAAGTTAATGTTGATAAAAAAGTATTTCCCAGTAATGCTTTCCCTAGGCACTGGCACAGAGTGACTATCCCTGTTAGCTTGCAGTTTTCCTCTAAGTATCAGCACTGCCTTGTTTTTCTGTCTTTTACCTTGGATTTGATAGTTCTTGGTTATTGTAGGAAACCAGTGATGAAGTGAAAATGTAACTGTTCAAAATGCAATGAGAATAACCAGATGAAAAGATAAATGTTGGATATTCAGTCTCACAGGTGAAGCGAGAAGCAACTGAGTTTGTCAAATACAGCAAAGACGTTTTCCCCATAAAACTAACATTAATAGAGCAGAAATGAATGTAGGAACTAAAGAAATAGAAACAAATAAACCAGCCAGAAAGCCTATATATAATATGCAGGAGTGAGGAAGAAGCAGTACTGTGCCAGCTTTGTCAAGAAGAGGAAATGTGGCTTTTTCTCTGGTTTTGTTGTTGAGGTTTTTTTAGTTTGGGGTTGGTTTGGTTTTTTTCCAGGTAGCAAATGTTCGCTCAGCAGCATACCTGGCAGATGGTTGCTTTGCCACTCATCGTTAATATAATCTGTCCAGGCAACATTTTATCAAATTGTTTTTCCTTAGCAGAGTTTGGTCTTTTCTGTGATAGACTTCAGATTACTTTAAGTAAATCACTCTCAGGTAATAAGGCTGCAGGTCAGAGAAAGTGTTGCTGTATTTGTACATTCTATCAAAACAGGACAAAACTCCCCTTGTGTGTCAGAACTGAATAAACAGAAGGGTAGTTTGTTTTTACAGGCAAGTGAAAGATATGGAGGTTGTCCGTGAGCTTAGCTGGTGACTTCACCTTCACTTGGACCTCCACTGACCCAAACAGATATTTCTTCTAGTGTGCACTAGCATAAATGAAATCTATGCTTTACCCTTACTGCTATAACTTACTCACCTGTATCAATATTGAACCTTCTTAATACAGAAGTTAGATAAGAATAAGCCTTTCAGCTTTCTTTGCCGTTGTCATGCATCTTTATTAATCTGACATTAGATCCNGAATGGTCTGCTCAGGGAGGTGGTGGAGTCACCATCCCTGGAGGTGTTTAAGAGTGGGCTGGATGAGGCATTTAGTGCCATGGTTTAGTCAATGGGTTGGTGTTGGGTTACAGGTTGGCTCACAGATGCTCCAACAAACTGCACTCAACTCCCTCACTGTGGAGGGGAGAGATGTACTTGATTTGAGCACTAACCAGCATATTTGAGCCTGGGCTTCACCTTTTTCCACACTACTACTGGACATTTTGATGCCAAGGCAGCCACCTGTTCAAGTCAGATCTGTGGTTAAGCTCTGGAAATGTCAGCAGATACAACCACTAAGCAGTGCTTTTTGTAGATCAGAAGCTCAGAATCCAAGAATGTGGATTAACCTATTTTCTTCTCTCTCTTTCCTTCGCATAGGTCCTTAAACGCCAAGGTTATGATGCAGCCTGTGACATTTGGAGCTTGGGGATCCTACTTTATACCATGTTGGCAGGGTGAGTGGTGAGGTTCCAGAGCAGCACTCTCCAGTAAGCTGCGCACTTCTGCACAAAATAAGCCTAAAAGGACTCACAGATAGAGATGGCAAACTGTCTGGCCTCCTTGGAAAAATGTGGTTTGGTTCTGTGCAGCAAGAAAATAGATGTCAAGACCTAGAATTAGAATAAGTTTGTTCTAGAATGCATAGGTATCTTTGACAAATTGTTTTGGTTTTTAACAGACAGTGCCTGTAAGTGTGCCCTGAGACCTAGACTCCTAAAGGGTTCACTCACCACTTAAGTAGTGTGGAAGTTTCACATTAGGAGAGGTCCACAGGAGTATGGAGAGCCACATCATGTTCACCTTATCTGTGGCAGGATAATTAATTCTAACTAATACATGTTCTTCTTCTGCTTCATTATTCTTTTACTGTTACTGTTATTCTGAGCACCTTAAAGATCTAAAAAAATCCCCACCCACACATAGTTTTCAGATGCTGTTTGAAAAATATGATTCAGAAAGGACAGAAAGTAAATGAACAGATTAGCAACAACAGCAACAGGCAGCAGGAATTTTGGAGAGGTCTTTGGCAAAAATACCCCTACTCATCTGTTGGCTAACGTTAAATATTGACACAAGAAAATCCAGAGAAGGAGACAGATTGAAATAAGCGGTGAAGAATAGGAATAAGATGTGCTGGGATTATTGGAAATACAGTGTGCAACCTCAGTCTACAGTTATCAGGCTCCTGAATTAATTCCTCAGGATATGGCATGTAGACATTTATCATACCTGAGTGCAGATTGAAACTTTTCAGTGGTTTCTCTAAACTGTTTAATCTGCTTCATGATCATTCAGCTGTGGTAAGAAGTTTGGATTCATTCTGAGATTTTATATAGAAAACAAAGAGTGAGACTCTACTTTTCCTTTATTTGTATCTCTTGCCTCATGGATTATAGAAAAAGGTGACAGGAATCGCCACCTTCTCTGTTTTATTCCTGAGTAAAATGTGTTCAGCATTAGCTGAAATATATTGTGGCTCTGGGGAGGTCTCCCAGTCGGCTAGGATCTCCAAGAACCTTTTTCTATTCAGCTAATGCTATAGATTTGCAGTGATACACAGCTGGAATGAGTAAAATCAACACAGTCACATTTGTTCAGTTGAATATATTCCAAATGCTTATTTTTTAAATGTGGAGAAAAAAATCCAAATACATTTGAATAAAAATGCAAATTGAAAAACTTAGTGGATATTAAATTTACCGACAGGTGCTATTAATTTCTACCTCACTTTTTCTGCACTTACAAGAGAAAATAAGAGTAATACAAACAGTTGAGAAATATTGGCCTTTTACGTGCCAACACTGCATTTATGGACGGTCTTGTTCTTCCTCATCATAGGAGATTAGTAGGAAATAACTATTATTTGTATCCAGGACTTTACTCTCCTCTCTTACTGTGAACAGAGAGAGCTCAGCCAGCCAGGACAAGAGCACGTGCCTGGGATCCTTTTAATGGAGGAAGTGACTGACCTCAACATTTTTGCAAGTCCTTAACTCTTCCTGCATCCCTCTTGATAGTTATAGGTTGGACAAACATTACATATCTCTTCGGCCTGAATTTCTACAAAACATTTTTCAAAATGAGAAACTACAGTGTGAGGAATTGAATCTGCTACCAGAAATCAGGGGGGATAGGAAGCTGTGGACAAACTGACTGTTTAGCAATCTAAAAACCACTCTGGCAACTTTTCAGAAGAGAAAAGATGGAAGGAAAAGTATACAAAACACAAATTCTTCTCAACCTACACAGTTCCTCAAGATTACAGAGAAAAATTTGACCTGGTACATTTTAGTCAGCTGCAAAAACCTTATCTCTTGTTACTTTCTGAAGACAACAACTGTAGTTTTTGTCACATGTGACACTGATTTTGTAACGATGGGTGCATCTTACTAGTCATTTCTGTCTGAATCAGGAAGTAACCTATTGCAGATAATTTCTTTTGCCCAACAGACTTGAACATTATGGTTAACAAAGCATTAGATAGATAGGTAGATTAGAAAGGATTCTTTTTTCCTTTCCTTTTTTTCTATTTCAGACCTTATTTTTTCTCCTTCACAATTTGTGTTCTTTCTTGCCATTGTCAAGGTACTGGTATTGGCAGTAAAGCAGAGTTAAAACAAGAGGTAAAAACATGTCTATTTTTACAAAGAATATTTAATTCCTAAAAATTGAGAACAGAATAAAATTGAAAGAACAATTAAGGAATCAGTCTTTTCCTCCACAGAGTAACATGAGGAACAACTAGCCTTCATAGTTTTAGTGAAAATGAAGAAATAGTGTCTGTCATCTGTTCTGTTACTGAATTCCTGTTGTAATCAGTGGTAGTTAGCACTAAACCCAGGAAATCATACATTTGCAAATTACATTGGTGTGTTTTTTCTCTCTCTCTCCTGTTTTTTGTTTGTTTGTTTGTTTGGGGGGGGTGTTTTCTTTTGATTTTGTTTTCNGTGTGGGTGGGGGGGGGGGGGGGGGGTGTCTTAAACAGATTCACTCCTTTTGCAAATGGACCAGATGACACCCCAGAAGAGATTCTGGCCAGGATTGGCAGCGGCAAATATGCTCTTACAGGAGGAAACTGGGATTCAGTATCTGATACAGCAAAGGTCAGTGAGCCCTTCCTAGGATTTTCTCTTGAGATTTAAATAGCTCAGAACTCTTTTTTTGGTGCAACTGCATTTTTAAAACAAATGTTGGTTTGTCAGTGCCACAATGTATGGTCACATGAATCACTTTTTTGCTGCTCAGAGTTAACCAGGAGCAAGCAGTTTACAAACTAACATTTTTAATTCCTGTACAGTTCACAGTCTAGGCTCAGCAGCAAAGCTAGCAAGTTTCCAGTTGCCTGGCATTAATCAGAAACTTTGACAGAATTTAAAGAGATTTCAGTTTTGGCAACTGGTAGTACAACCCACCACAAAACTGCAAGCAATCATAATAATATATTAATCTTGCTACTAACACCTATAAGCCTCACAATGTATTTTTTTATCAAATGTCCAGTTTTGAAATTAAAATGCTTAGATGTCATAGAACTGACCTAACTGAATTTTAGACTGAATGTTAGATTTCTGTTCTAAGCTTCTCTTGTAAGCATGCTTTGCTGCCAGTAAGGATGCCTCCAGAGGGCATCCTCTCTAGGTGAGGTTCACCACTCCTATGAAGCCACCACTAATTAACACTCAGTCAATAAGCTGAATACCCTCCACATTATTTTTTTACTGTATTATCAGCTGAATGTTGAACATTACACTTGAATATTTTGAAGATCAAGACCTGACTCTTAAAGAATATAAAGCCTTTCTAAAATGCATCACTCTCTCTATCAGACATGCCAGTGATAACACTGCCACCAGGAAGATCTGAGTAAAACTTGCCCTGCTACTAATTACTTTTCCCCCTTTTATTGTTTTCTTCCTTTTAAACTCAGGACATTGTGTCTAAGATGCTTCACGTAGACCCTCATCAGCGCCTTACAGCAGTCCAAGTCCTCAGACATCCATGGATAGTGAACAAGGAGTATCTATCTCAAAACCAACTCAGCAGACAGGATGTTCACCTGGTGAAGGTACTTCCTACCCCCTTGCCTCTTCCTTCCTTGCAGAACGAGCTATCATTTGTGAGAGAGGACTCGGGAAGATTATTTGCCACAGAGGCCAAATTTAGTATGGCACTGTATTAACAGCAAAGATTTTGACCTGTTTCTTGCTCAATATTTTTAACTTCAAACTGCATTGTAAAAACCTGGTGGCATTCCATGCTCATAGTGCCATTCACCACTTTGAATCAAGAGACACCCTAACTGTCTGCCAGCCTAAATGTTATCATTTCATGGAAGCTGTGCATGCATGACTACTTTCTTTCAGGAGACTGAATGGGGGAAGGGAAAAGCAGCAAAGAAGTGAATTTCAGCCCAATGTTTTATCTTTCTCTATTTTACAGGGTGCAATGGCAGCCACTTACTTTGCTTTAAACCGAGCACCTCAGGCACCACGGCTGGAGCCTGTATTGTCCTCCAATCTGGCTCAGCGGCGAGGCATGAAAAGACTTACCTCTACCAGGTTGTAGCAGTACTCCCAAAAGGCCTATTTGAAAACCTACAGTTTATTATTTGAGAAATTCATCTTCGCTCAGCTAGCAGAACTTTTTTGGACAACCTGCCCATGAAATTGCCAGAACTAGCAGAAGCCAATGTAAGGCAAAGTTCTCCTTTGCTACGTCACTTCTTTCACATTCCAGCCAGGGTCCCAAGTTTAACAACTTCATAAAGATGTGCCAATTTTGCCAGTAGCTCTGCTTCTTTACTGAGATAAAACCAAATAAAGTAGGTTTGCTCCATCCTTTACGCCCTAAGAAAACTACTTTTGAGTCCTGAAGATGTTCCATTGAAACTGTTCATTTTGTTTCTCAAGAAAAGCACTTTTTGCTATGAAGAGCACAGTTGGATATGAATGCTGTTCCAGCATGTGTCATGATGAAGTGACTTGGCTGGTCACCAGTAGACATCTACTGATATCTACTCACTCCAGAAAGAGTGAAAGCTGCAGAGACACATAAATAATACCTTATTTGAAATAAGTGCTATACAACCTGAAGGAGAGAGAGCAGTTGGTGGTGAAAATACCTTCTGATTTCAAGGAATCTTTTGCACTTTGCCCCGCCTTCTCTGGAATGAAGCCAGCAGGTCTGAAAGAGTGTGACCACCAGCCCTGACTTACTTAAAGGCCTCCAAAAGCAGAAAACCTCTGAAAAACTTGGTCTTCTGAGGAAATTAATGGGTCTTATGAGACTGTGAGAAAGCATTAATGTAAAGCAGTGTGAGTAGGAGCCTATGGATCAGGCAAGAAAAAGGAGTCTGCTCTTGGCCAGCAAGCAGGTCTGAGAGGATTAGATGAGGGGGCTGGGAAACCAAGCAAGAATCGGGGAAAGGTGTGAGTGAGTTTGAGGATAGTAGGCAAAAAGACCTGTGGCAGCATGGTGGAGAGTACTGGCAAGGGCAACTAGCATGTAAGTGGTTGAGGGTCAAACTGGGACTCCCTTTCAAAGTAAGGGACAGTCCCTCTTCGGCGACTGGTACAGAGGAGGGTGGGTGGCTGGGCTGCCAGGGCCGGGTGGGTCAGTGCAGACATGCCCCCACGCCCTCACCCAGTCTGCTCATCAAGAGCCATTCTGGCAAGCCAGAGTGCCACCCTGGATGGAGCAAGAGAGGCCATTTCTCGTCATTGCTCCCTGTCCTTCCCTGGCTGTTCACCCAAATCTATCCCTGTCACCCAGCATTTCATGTCCCTGCCTTGCAGTTCTGCTCTAGCAGAGCTAAACTCCTCATGGTGTGTGTGTGCAGAAAGTACCCACTTCTGAAGAGTTCAGCTAACTCTGTTACAAGCTTTAATAATAATAAATTATGAGGAGAAACAGGAGGATTCTCTGCTTTTATATTTATGTTAATATGTACATGTGTATTTATATACATACAAAGCAAAAGTTCTGTACCCTAATACCTGGATTTTCTAGGTCCAGGGAAAGAAAACTTGTTGAAATGGTCTAAGCAAAATAGACCTTTTTTCTCATTCCCTGGTATTGAAGAAAGTGAGCAAGGTTTGTGATGCCGAATGTGAACTATTTTTTTATTCTTTTTCTTACCCATCTTGGCTTATGGTGGTCACAAGCTGACCAGAATTCCTCTTTGTACTGCTTTTGTTAATTTTTATTTTCTGAGTGAATTTTACCACCTCAAACTCTTTGTGGGAAAAGCTACTGTGCTATGTCGACTTATTTCTGTTGTTACAGGAGGGAAAAAACAAAAGTAAACATGGAGCTTCATATGCTAGACATGGTAATTTTTCCTTGCTGGGTAGTTTGTGTGTCTTGGTGCTGAACTGGAATTACCAGATCACTGCCTCAGAGTGTCCAAGGGAACAAGGAATTTCATTTGCTATACGTAGCAATATGCTTCCTAAAATTAGCTCCGTTTCAATGGTGACTGAAGATTTTTTGTTTGCACTAGGCTATTTTTAAATTTATTCTTAATAATTTAAACTGATATTTAATGTTCAGGTTTATGTGCTGTGCACAGAGGACAGCTGCAAAGCAGCTCTCTTTGGAACCCTTCTCTTTTTTAAAACGAACACTGCTGTGAAACTTCCCACAATGGCTGAATTGGCTGGGACTGATGAGTGCAAATGCACAGATCTGTGTCTGTGTTATATACACAAGAGCCCACATTCTCTCCTCTGGCTAAGCTGTGCTCAGTATCAGCTTTTTGCTGCCTTTATAATTTTCTGCTTGTTAGAAGTTAAGTCTCCCACATTTCTGTGAGCAGCACACAATGAGGATATCCACAAACAGCAATACCCTGGTTGCTGGAGAATAGCTCTGGCCAAACCTTGTTTTCCTCAAAGTGACTTCTGTCCTGGAAGAAGGCAGGGTGGGCACAGGGATGCAGAGAGCAACTTGGGGTCTCAGCTGATATGTGCTGTTTCTACAAAATGTATTTTTAATGGTCTGTGTAATTGTATTGTCTATGGGCAGAAAGAGTATTGTAAATATTATATACAGTTTTTGTCTCCCTGAGAGATTTCCTGGTCATCTTTCATTGCTTCAGTTTGCTTTTTGTCACAACCATTGTCACTTCCCACTTAGTCTTAATTCTTTGAGTGTTTGTTTCAACTGAGTGTTATTGGAGACCAAGCTTACAGGATGTTGCTCTTTCCGAAGTTTAATAGTTTGAATCTCTTCCTGACTTAGTTCTTTCTAACCCACCAACTATTAACCATACAAAGTTTGGGCCACATACAGATTGACACATCTTGATGCTCATTGATTACTTTATAAGCCTTTAAATAAGTAATTATTCATATACAAAAAAGGTGCTGTCCCAGGTTGTCCAAATGAAGATAGAAGTGTAGTCAGTGTTTGAGGTGATACTTGGAGAGTTTTGTCTGTGATGTTCTTGAAAATCTGTCATTGATAATGGTACTGATTACTCTAGGTGTGGAAAAAGAGGCTGTGCCCATTGGCAGAAGGAACTGCCCTGTCCAGCCTCCCCTCTATCTCAGCTGTGCATCCCCACACACTGCCAATGCAGAGCATTGCCATGGGAGGTGCTCTTGTGAAGGTTTTCTGACCTGTTTCAGTGAAGTAAACCCAATTAAACCATTTCTACTGTCAGTCTTGCTCATCCGGTTCACTTAGACTGAAATACAAGAGCCTCCATCAGCAAATCTAAAGGGTAGCCTCTGTCAGAAAGGGAGGAATACAACATTGGCAGACATTATTTCAGTCTGATAGTATCCACAACTTTCCCTGGCCCAGCTGGATCTAGGAGAGGATGCAAGGCCATGGCCTAATTACTGCTGTGGCTGTTTTTATATCAGTGTCTCCTTTGTAGACTCCTTGCTACAGTATAGCTCAGCAATCAGCATTTATTCTTTCTAGAGGAAAACTGAAAAAGGCTTAGCCTATGTCTTTCTTCTTTCTCACTCTCTTTATATATATATATAAATAATCTTAAGAGGCTTTTACTAAATTATATTTTTAACTCTTGAAAGACTTAAAATGTCTTTGAATTAGATCACACCATCTTGCAGGTTATTAGTCTATAAAGTGACCTAGTGCCTTAGGCTATTGCAAATAGAATAATTGCACATACTAAAGTGTACCTGTCACAGTCAGCTCATCTGGAGAGCTACTTCAAAATCACGGAGTCAGAGAATGGTTGGGGTTGGAAGGGACCTCTGGAGACCATCTAGTCCGATCTCTCTGCTAAAGGCAGGTTCACATACAGCAGGTTGCGCAGGATTGCATCAAGGTGGGTTTTGCTGTTCAATGAAGTAGAGAGGAGTCTGTCCAGCAGGGAGGAGGCATCTCCCCACATTTTGCAGAGCTGGACGCCACCTCTGCAGCTCTGGAACTTCAAAGAACCCAAATGGCCCTGATGAAGAATATAACGAGAAATGTTACCCCAGTTCTTCCACAGCACCATCACTTTTATATAAGGGAGAGGTGTGGGAGATGTTGCTCAAAGGGAGAGATGACCGCTGCCCCCAGTCCCCAATGAGTTTTCACTTCTTTAAAATCAGTTTAAATTTTTCTAAGTTTTAACAGCAGTTAGCATTTATAAAGCCTAACTATTTCAGTAAATGACCCTCACAGGGACTTTGTAATTAATGTCTACATCTTAGAAAACATATGATCCATCTGAGAATAAATTCTGGTTTGATTCTCAGGAAAATCATCTTAAGCAGCTCCCTGAAAGCCCAGGGTACTGGGGATAGCCCAAGCACAGAGCACTAGGTGAGTCACATCTTGTGTGACATGGTGTTTCATATCACACTCTTACAAAGTACAAACTGTGTGTCCTGGCACTTCATCTAACCCTGAATATACATAATACTAGATTCTCTTTACAGACAGACTTCAAGTGGCATAGGTCTTGCACTGAAGTTTGAGAGGCACAATAAAAACTGGTTGAGGATTTGGTCCCCATATGGGCCATCCACTTAAGATTTGGACTCGATGATTCTCACAGGTCCCTTCCAACTCTGAATATTCTGTGTTTCTGTTATTCTGTTGGCTTACAGGGTAGATCAGAATTTATCAGAAATCAGTATGTGAATCTTGAAAGGGCAGGCTGCTGGCTTTGCTTGTGTAATGCAGTGCTCTGCCTTAACTACTTGTACTCACCTCTGGTACCTCCAAATACGTCAAAACTTTGGTCATGTATGTCAATTGCTATGTGTCTGTAATATGAGTTATACCAGGGCTTGGATCATCCCCCAAGCCATGAAGGGCACAAGGATTTCTTATGCTGCTGGTCCTCTGAACTCTGGCCAGCATGCACAAGTGCTGACACTAAAAAAAAGGCAGGTAGTCACTTCCTCTTGACCTCAGCTGCTCATGTGTCCTTTCACATCTCCCTTATCCAAATCACCATGGGGTAAAATGAATGTTCGTGCATCAGAAAAAATGGCAGGGAAAGCAGTGTCTCTTTTGCCAACAGTGCTGTCAACACAGTGGAGTGGCTACAAGTTCAGTGTCACCTCTGTCCCTCTGTTTCTGAGTTATGCTGGGCAGAGCCCAGGTGTGGCTCAGAGCCAGGGCAATAAATGATGGTATGTTGTACACGAGCAAGTTACCCGTGCCAAGCTGTATGCACAGAGAGAGGACGAGTCCAAGCTTCTGAAAACCACCCACAAGCTCATATAAACTTCCTGTAACCAGAAGGCCACAGATGGCATGTTGTGGGGAGATAATGTTGACTCTATTTTTGTCCCCCTTGACCTCATAAGGAGAATTAAAAAAAAAAAAAATCCAGGGTTTTGTTTCTAAATCATTCATTTTTACAGAGAAAACTCTTGATTTTGTAGACTGTTACAGCTTTATGGATCCCTAGAAGTAAGGCAATCAAACATGGAAGATACAGCAGATTACTACAGCAGAAAATAAAGCTTTCATTGGAAAATTATTTTCAGGCAGGTATTTTGAAGCTGTTTTAGGATGTCTGTATTGGAAATGCTAAAGCAAATACTTTGAAGGAAATTTCTCTTTTTGAACATCTGCAGGTGATGCCTTTAAACAGGACCCATGTGAGCTCCAGGTTCACATATCGGAATCCTAAAGACAGGCAAGCAGCACAGTCGGAACAACCATCTCAGATAATCCTTACATTGAAATAATAAGGCCTAAAAAATATTGAGTGGTGAGTGTCCCCACCTTTCATGTGGGAGACAGGGAGTTCTATTTCCTGCCAGGAGGCAGTGGTGACATTTGAGATGGACTCAATGATCTTTGTGTGTTCCTTCCAACTCAGAATATTCTGTGTGATTCTGTGTGTGATATGATGCTTCAGTACAGATGATTTTTAAAAAAAGGAAAATGTGCAAGTCTTTTTTCTTTTCCTATTTTGAAGTATACATTATTTTCCTTTAGAAGTGTGTATTCTTACCTCCTAACTGCCCCTGCTCCTATTTTCCTATCCTGAAATCCTATGTTGCCCAAATACATTGCAGCTAAGCCGCTTTCAGAATATCAGTTGCTGTGTGAACATAGTCCCACATTCCTCCCTCCATGTCTGTCCACAACAGACACAAGAAACAATTGCACACACTTTCCTATTCTAAAGGCTAGCAAAAATGTGAGAGTTTAAGCTCAGAAGATAAAGAGAAGTTAAAAGTAAAGCTCTCACTCTGTACAGAACTAAAACTCTCAGTATTTAGGTGAAGAGTGGTTTAAAGTCTATGCTGAACAGGAATGTTACAGAGTAAATAAAGTCACAGTAGTTCTTAGACCCAAATTTTAGCTAAAATCTCTTCATAGGTTTTTGTGAGCCTAGACCTTGCATTTCCAGGTGCAGCTACGTGACAACACATGCATGTCAGCCAGCTAACATGATCACTCATGTCATCACAAGGCTTGCACATGGAAAAGTTTTGTACCCCAAAATTTAGAGTCTAAAAGTAAGAATTTGTTTCTTTTTATCATCCTGTATTGTGTAAACCATGATGTTCAGTGTTGAGCCCTACAGCCACTGCTTCTTACTTTGGTATTCATAAATACAGAGTTAATTTTTGCTCCATTATTTCTCCTAAATGGATGTTATAGACATAGTTTTCTGAGACACTGTAGCCTGAAAGGAAAATTAATGCCTTCCTTGATAAAGGCAGATTTTTGAAAGGAGACACTGGGAATATGAATTTAAAGTGCAGAAAATGAAAACCAGTTGCTAAAAGATTTTTTCTGAGTTGCTGCTCAGAGCCAAATCTTGCCTTCTTCGGTCCTGTGTTAGTTCCTTAATCCATATGTACCTTCAGTGAATCGAGGGGAACAGCTCAGAGTAGGGTCCTCTTTGCTGTTGCAGTGGCTGAGTCTCGGCCATTAGGTGATGATGTGTGTAAGGGATTTACTTGGATAGTGTTAAATTAATTTCACAGAATATGAACCATGATCTAGCGCTTTGTTTACAGGCTCGATATTCATGTTTACAAATGATGATGATTTCTGAGGCTCACGCTTTTTACTTTTCCTGTATGAAAAGGGCAGCCAGTGTACAGATATTTATTTACCAGCGTTTCTGAAGAGATTTTTTTTATAGTACATGGTTTTATGAAGTGTAATATTTTTATAGCAGAATGATGATCTTTGGACTTTCTATATTGTAATTTACAGTTATTTGCAAACAAGCTCTTTGCTCCTTTTTCTGTGCACTGTATGCCAGGTTGCTGCTGCTACTGTTGCTGGCCTCAGCTGCTGCTGTCCCACTGTGACATGGGCTGATGGTATTGTGAAACTGTGCAAACTAACTTCAAAGAGCTGTGACTGTGCTGAAGGACTGACTTTGTGCTAGGTTCTTCCTGGCAGGGTGGATGGGGAGCTGTACCCTGCCAGGGCAAGAGTTTACTGTGGATGGCCCCCAAGGAAAAGCCTCAGTGCTCACCTTTGTATTCTGCCATTTTGGCTTGGCATGCCCATCCTTTCTTTTCTTTATAAAGAAATAAAAAGGAGAAAAAAAAAAAAAAAGGATCCTGCTCATTTTTGTGTAATTCCTTTCAAGTCCTCATCACTGGCCATGTTTGAATGCCATGTGTTGGTCACAGTAAAAGCAGTAAAGCAGTTACCTATTCGAATTATATCTGGAGCTATTACCTCTGTGCAGCCTGAATACTCAAACCTCTGCTTTTGGAAGGAACAAGTAAGCCTTTAACCCCTCATCAGTCAGACAGTTCTCCCACAAGACAAATGTAGGATTTCAGCGCCAAAGTAAAGAGTGCTTTTCACACAAGCTGCCTAACATGAATTTCTCTTTCCCCTTTGAAACGTTTCAAAATAGCATACCTCTGGAAACTGCTAGTCACTGGCAAGCAGACTGCATAGCCTTTTCTGCTTGTTGAACTTGCTAGAGAATGCAAAAGCAAAATCAACCTCTCCTACTTTAAGGGATTGGTTCTGCTTCCCAGGCATTATCACATCTGAGCCTTCACACAATTACACTGGCATTCATATCTGGATTTTCATCAGACCCAGCAGCATCACAGGACTGGTGGGTCTGGCTCAGGCTCCACGCAGGAACAGCATGTGGTACCAGGTATTAACAAATGGCATGTGATTGAGGTCCAAGCAAGCATAACTGAGGAAACTTGGACTTGCATGTTGTTCATAGGATTTCTGCTCTGGTCATAGGTTGTCTCATGGCTCTGTTCCTCTATCACTGCCCCTGTCCTACTCCCACTTCTATCCTTCCTTTCTTTTCTGTGTTCATAAAAGAAACAACCCTTCCAGCTCCTTTAGTCCTTATGGGTCTTCATCACTGGGACATGCCTGTCCTTGCCCGTCCTCTTTCTATGTACCCCAGCACCTACCATGAACTATTCCTCTTTTCCCTTACCAAGTTTTTGTCCCACAAAAATCTTGTGGATTTTAAAGCCTCTTCTGGTGGGTAAGCCAATGACTCCTGTACACGTCTCCTTATAAGTCCAGTGGTTAAAAAAGATGGTTTCTCTGGAGTACCATAATCAAATACCAGAATATCCAAATAGAAAAAAGTAAGGAAAAAAAAAAGCCCAAAAGGCTCTCTCTTCCCTTCCCTCTTCTGATTTCTCTTTTAACATTACCATGATCAAGATGAGCCAGGTTTAGCCACTGCTGGATATACGTAACTTTTCAGATGAGCTGGTTATGAAGCCTCGTGGCATGCCACACCCTGGGCAGGCAGATACATCTTTCCCTCCAACCCTAGAAAATGAATAAATGAGATGTCTGAGAAGAAAGTGTTCCAAAATGTGCTCAAGGGCCTGATAAAGACACAGCCCTCTTAGGAAATCAGCATTGGCATCATCATAAATCTCCACAGTTACTGAGAAGTAACCATGCTTTTTCTCCCTGAAGAGAGAAAAACACATTTGCCTAAAGTTAAACAAAGAAAACAAAGGGAAAAAAAAAGCAGCAAAGAACACCCCTTGCCCTTGTAAATTTGTTCTTTAGTCAACATTCATTTTCTTCTTGTATCTTCTTCCTTCTTTATCCCATCCCAGTTCATCTTCCCTTGAAGGCAGGGAGGCCCTACAGAGAGACCACAACAAATTAGAGGACTGGGCAATCACCAATAATATGAAATTCAAAAAGGAAAAATGCCAGATTCTGCACCTGGGATGGGGCAACCCTGGATATTTGTACAGTCTGGGGAATGAGATGCTGGAAAGCAGTGCCATGGAAAGGGACCTGGGGGTCCTGGTCGATGGGAAGTTGAATGTAAGTCAGCAGTGCCCTGGCAGTCAGGAGGGCCAACAGTGTCCTGGGGCACATCAGGCAAAGCATCACCAGGTGGTCGAGGGAGAGGATTGTTCTACTCTGCTCTGCCCTGGGGCAGCCTCGTCTTAAATATTGTGGCAGTTTGGAGAACCATGATGTAAGAAAGATATCAAGCTATTAGAGAATGTCTGAAGGAGGGCAACAAGGGTGGTGAAGGATCTTGAGAGGAAGCCATATGAGGAGCGGCTGAGGTCACGTGGTCTGTTCAGCCTGGACAAGACTGAGGGGAGACCTCATTGCAGTCTGCAACTGCCTTGGTGAGGGGAAGAGGAGGGGCAGGCACTGATCTCTTCACTGTAGCAATAAGTGACAGGACTCGAGGGAATGGCCTGAAGTTGTGTTAGGGGAGGTTTAGGCTAGATGTCAGAAAAAGGTTCTTCACCTGGAGGGTGCTTAGGCACTTGAAGAGGCTCCGCAGGGAAGTGGTCACCACAAGCCTGACAGAGTTCAAGAAACCTTTGGTTGCTTCACACCCTGTCCATGTCCCACTTCTTGTGTACCATGAAAATTGTCCTGAGGCTTAGAAAATCTTGTTACATGCCTGAATAGCATCTTGTTCAAAGGCAGCATAACTGCAGGCTGAGCACCTTGAACACTACAGCAAAGGAAATAATAGGCACTAACAATATCAGCTAATGTCTAAAATCACAAGAAGCAGAGATTTTGCATTAAAAGCTATGAAGAAGAGCCAAGAAAAAGGATTTAGGCTATGTCCAAGCTTGAGAATACCTTCTTCTATCTTTCACCCAGACTGGAGTATGTATTGCATTTTTAACAGCAAGCGCACTGCAGTTTTCTATGAGTAACGTAATTAGCTCTGTCTGTTCATCTAGATGGATTGGAGCTCTCACTGTTTTCTAAACAACCAAATCTGGCCTGAGATCAATTCTATTTTTTGTTGAGGAAATTAGTTTATTAAGAGGCTGGTGACTCACCACCTGTGGTAAGCCTCGGAGTTGCTTTGTCTTGGCACACTCCTACCTATTTCTTCCTGTCCTTCAGGATCTGTGGTCACTGGTAAAGATAGCTGCAGTTGTAAAGCCCAACACTTTCCCAACTGTAGAACTTTGCAGCTTTAGTTTTAGTGAGAGTCTCCTTGCTAAGGCATGCAAGTGAAGACTCAGTGATTTCCATTGCATTTACCCAGACTTTCTTATTGTCATATTATTGGATGGGCTCCTGTCTCTGTTATGTAAATTCTGTTATAATCAGTTAGCATTTATTTATTTCACCTGTGGGTACTAAAACAACTTACCCTTTAGGAATGTCAGCTGTTACAATGAAGCCCTAAACACAGGGAACAGGAACAACTTGCATTTCAGAGAAGTAACAAGAGTTACTTCTGCTTTTAGAAATTCTTGGCAGTGCTGATCTTTTGCTGTTGGGACCTCTGGTCTCACTTCAGCCACCAGCCTGCTGTCATCAGTTACACTCTGAGGGGAGCTGTACATCAGCTGTAGGCCTGCAGCTGTTGGGTCTGTGGACTAATACACGCAGGTAAAAACTCCGTCCAGGAAGGAACGACATGTTTCTCAGTGTGTCACTGGGTGGGAATAAAGTGGAATACACAGCTGACATGTATGCATGCTTTTGGCCCAGCCAAAAAAAGTGCATGTTCAGCTGAGCAAAAATGAGAAGTATTTATTCTGCTATTTCGATGCAAAATCGTTATTGCTCTCCCAAGTCCAGGAATGAAAGCAACCTTTTGAGAAGCTCGAGTCAGAACATTCCCAGAACTTTCACAATCCCCAGTTCCATGAAGTCGCCCAAGTGGCTCCATGTATTTCTACCATGAGATAGTCTGTGAGGAAACATACAGTGTTGGCATTTGAGCCAGGGTGTGTTGTGTGGTGTATGTCCACCACCACGTGCAAAAATCATTGCTCAGTGATCTTCAAACTTGGTATGTTTTGTTACTCTTTATAACAAGTCAAGTAAAAAATACCCTCATTGTCCTGCAGTCAACACTTCAAAGTTCAGTCTGAAATAGGTTGGGTGACTCTCAGACACAGATTTCTTCCAGATTATGTTTCATTAACCAGAGTGCCTAACTGGGGAAGAACCATTGCCATTGGCCATATCCTGTGCTTAAACACCAGTGCTTCAGTCTTAAAACTTTCAGTCAATATCATCCTCAAGAACTTGATGATCTTAAAAATTGATCTTTAAGAATTAAAAGAAAAAACTCACCAATGTTACTTGAAGCTTCATCCCTGGCTTCTAAAGCAAAGTGGAAGAAGAAGTTAGGCACTATATGCTAAAGGTAAGGAAACATCATTTTAACCCCATCACTGAGGCCTCAAGTGTAATTTTTTTAATGCACCAACTAATATAACTTTAATACATGTAAAAGATGCAAAGCTCATATGCAGGGAAAAAAACACAGAATGTCTGTCAGGGAGATGATTAAAGACCCTGACCTGTCCAGCCTAGCCTGGAGATGGCTGAGAGGTGATTGTTGTCTACAAGAATCTTTACAAGGAGAAAAACTCCATGTTCTGGAAGAACAGAGAGACAGACCAGAGCAAAAAAACCAGGCAAATTTCTGGGTGTAAAATTCATAGAGCCACAGAATGGATTTAAAGTAGCTCTAGTTTTAAAAGAGAAGCTGGTTATTCATTGGATCAAAATCATTGAAGGAGAAAAGGGGTTTGTCATTCCCTTTGTATTGTTTTTAATAGTACGTACTCTTAGCAGAGAACAGATTAGTGCAGAAGCAAATGGATGACTTCAATAGCCTGCAGCAACCTGGAAATCAATTAAAATGCTATGATGGTCTCTTTGGACCTCAAATATGACACACATTCATATTGACCTACTGCAAGCAGTCAGCACTGAGTGAACAGATCAGGTTTCACAGAATTAGTGGGTGAACTCCAAAAATTAATTCAAAGATTTTTAGGCTACCAACAAGCGGAATTATCAACTTCCTCTGTTTAAATCTTTAGTGTAGTACCTGTGGAAATATTTGCTGTCTTTGACAATATAAAAGATCCCTCCGAAATTTTCTAATCTATGATGTTAACTTAGAGCAACCTGTTTCACAATGTTGGTTCAATATATTTAAAACCTGTAGCAAGACTGAGTAAATGGTGTTCCCCAAAAATAGTAGAATACTCACTGCCTTAAAACACAAATAAATTATAATAGCATTAGTAGCGCACTAACCCTGTGAACCACAGGAGGGGCTTAATCAAATGGATCTCATACACGAGTGAAACCTCCCAATACAGAGATAAATAAGGCTTTAATCTTGAATAAACTCTCTAATTAGAATTAAGATATTTAAAAGACAGTGAAAATTAGACCACAAAGTTTTGAGTTCATAAATTTCCGGGGCCCAGAGCTCACAGACAACCTTTGAAGTGACTGACTTTATGCAGCTTCTGAATATCTGTGAGCTGTACACTAAGACAGACAAATAGGCTGCAGAATTCTAATCACAGCAACTAGGGCATTAAAAAAAAAGGAAGAAGAGAAGTAAATTATTAAATAATAAGTGCAAATGTTGTTCATAGTAATGCATAGCAACAGTGAAAGAAGGTGCTTGTTTAGGTAAAACACTACCCCACTACTTCCCGCAGCTTAAAGATCATGAATATTAGCAATTCTGAGAACTAATTTTGGTAAACCTAATGTTATGGTTTAGGGGGTTTTCTTCTGTTCTGGCAGCGAGGGGGTTAACAGCTCAGTTCTTGCCTGAGCTCTCCGTGCTGCCAGGGCCTTCAAGGTTATAGAGATAGAGGCGTCTCTGTGAATAACATACTTGGGAGAGAAAAAAAAGTTCAGTAGTAAGATGTAGCATGCCAGCTCAGAACCTGCGTCGGGAGGCTGAGAGATTTGAAGGCCCCCAGGCCCACGAGAGAAGGGGTAGAGATGTTCTTCCAGGCATCCCGCTGCTGCTTGTGAATTGGACTGACCATGGTGAAAACCTATGGACCAGAGAGAGAGAGAACCAGGACCACAGAATCCATCTAAGCATCTAAGACTGGAGATGGAGAGGTAACGCTGGACGAACTGCTGATGGTTTTGAAGCCCCGAAACAGAAGCCTGGAGCTAGCTGAGAGCTCGGCAGAGATCCTTGGACAGACTTTTTGTGCATTGTGATAGGATCTGTGTACTTGGGTGGGCTTATTATGAAGCAGATAAAAACCAGTACTTAAAAGCTGCAATCCTGGCTGTGACTTCTGGACAACAGAGAATTTTTCAGAAGAACTGTCGTCCTCAGGTCGAGATCTCACTTGGGAGGGGTCATGAAAGACCTTTCCCTCTTGTGAGAGAGAGAGAGCTTTATGGAAGGGCAGAGAGATGGTTCCTACCCTGGATCTGGTCAGAAATACCAACCTGCCTGGTTTACCCCTACCCTATGTTCCCCCTTTTTCTCCTGGTGGAAAAGGGAATATTACATCTATTGTAAGAGAAGGAGGGGTGGGGGGAGAAAGGTTGCCTTCTAAATGATGCTTCCCTTGCAGTTCTGAGCTTGTTAGTTAGAAAATAAACCCTTTATGTTCTTTACTTATAGTTTTGCCTTGGTTTTGCCTGTAACCAGGTTTATTCTCCAGTTTCTCTCCTTCAGGAGAAGTTGGGGTGGGTCTCTGGCATGCAGCCAGGGTCAAACCACGACACCTAAACATTCAAAATTACATCTAGTGAGACTTGTCCCATCTCTGTGCAAACACTCTTGTAGCAGCCTCCTTGAGGAATGATGTGACAGAAATTTGTGCAGAGCAGCCACTCAGTATGGAAGTGCTGCATAGTCACCCCCATCAGGGCACCCTTCTGTGAAGTGACAAAGAGCATTAACTAAGCCTACACTGTTGGAAGCTTGCATCAAGCTCCCAGAAGGTATTTGTGTGGGTCTGACCAACACCAGCCTGAAGCAGCAGCTGATGAGATCCCCTGCTCTGACCTGCAGCACCCTTGGCAAGTACTCAAATCACAGGGTTTCCACATGATGCAGAGATAATGCTCTCACTACCTTCTCCTGAATTTTCAGAGAAAAGAAGGAGCTGCTTTCAGCAAGTTGTAAAAATGTACTTCTGCACAACCTTCAAGAGGAGCACTGAGCCACAAAGCAGCATAAAGTCACAGTGAGGTGGCACAATAAGGGCATTCCTCTACTTCAGATTTTTTCTTAGTTTGGTTTTGTTGAGCTTCCTGCCAAATGTGAAAGGTTTGGCTTCCAGTCTGGCAGGGTTAACACTCCCTCAGTGTGCAGAGCTGTTGCTGCTGTCCAGTCCAGGTGCCAAGGATCAGTAGGTAGGTATTGCACAACTGTGAGATATAGGCTTCCATATTTAATTTATAGGGTGTTTGGTGTGAAAAATAAAATGTCTCCTGTGATAAACAAGGTAGTCCTTGTGAACTGAAGCTGTAGCATCACCACCTAATATAAATGTTTATTGGAAAGATCAATACCCATACAAAAGATGAACTCAGATGTCTGTGGGGCACAACATTTCAAATCTTTCTCATAAGAAAAGGACCCTCTCTACATATTTTGGAGATTGGTATAATCACCTGTCTCACATTTGCACATGCACATTTGGGTACATGATTAAAATGCATCTATTTATATATATTTAGGCACTTAAATCCTCACATCTCTTTTTTTGTTTGTTTGGTTGCTTTTTTTGTTAGGCCCTGTACAAACCTAAATGACTCTGTGCTGTATCCTGAATGACTTCACAGAAATCCACCATGACCTATTGTTTATTTCCCTTCGATCCCAGTAGGTTTGGAAAGGACTTTGGCTTGTTTACCTTCAAGTTACTCATCTTATATGTCCGTGGTTTGTTTATCCACTGTAGTCTACTGAAATTTCCCCCTTTTCTTTCAGTTAAAGAAATAGGCCAAAGGTGATTTCAGCGTCCCTATCTGGACATGCATCACCAATTCAATCACAGACCTTTGGCTTTCTCTAGTAAGTCAGAGGCAGACTAGAGACTGTCTTGCTCGCACATTTCTCCAGTGAGTGAGAGAAATCTCTGTCCACCAAGAGAAAAATTGACTAAAATTTTAACACTACCTAGGATACTGTAATCAGACTGAAGTGAGCCCTGGTGTAATCATGCATTTCTGTCTCAAACATGCTAATCTACTTTTCTTTTGCCCTAGATTAAGCCTACCAATATTTATGTCCCATGTTTTCCAGTGGCAGTAGTTTAGGTAGTTGTTCTTTAACTGGAGAAGGGATGGAAAAGGGAGAAAAGCACAAATATCAGGAATGATCCCCTGCTCCTGGCCATGCTCCAGCCTCACTTGGGTTACTTAGGCTGGGGGCGAGCCAAGGCACGAGGAAGGAAAGAGCTTCTTCTCACATGGAAGTGGGTTCATGACTGTTAAAAAAATGACCATTTATTATAACGATTTCTTTAAAGAAAACAGAATTTCATTAATAAAAAGATCCATTTAGTAAATAGTAACCAATATACCCATGTAGTCCAGTACCTGCATCTACATTACAAATTGCAAGTATAAGTAACTTGTGAATGAAGCCATTAATCAGATTTTTCCTCAGTCTGTAAAAACTGATTTCTTCTAAGCAACATGAGTGATAAAGCTTTAAATTTTAAAATATAATCTAAAATTATCTCGTTTGAAGAACTATTATCAAAGTAAACTAATTAAGTAAACTGTAGATATTCGTTGCAGCGCAGAAAAAGATCGTAAAACCCTTCATGTCTTCATGACAGTAGAACACACATCTATATAGTCATCACCACTACCCATATTTCAGTATGAAGCTGGCTTAAGCAATTTCAGCTGCAGTTTTGGCTGTCTCATTTATCCTATGTGACTAATTGAGCAGCCTCATCATAGAAAGGCCTCAGCCTCTTGCTGCCCCACGGTTCTGCTGCACCACACGCATGCAGTGCTACTCATGTAGGGTGCCTCCTATGTCTACAGCCAGTTGACTTTTAGGACCAAAAACTCCTAGGGGAAAACTTGTCCTTAAGAATAGTTGTACTGTAAGCCTAAGTAGGGGAAGAGATTGTCGGGGGGAGGGCGGGGAGGGGGGGAAGGGAGGCTGTTGTTTGTTCTGGATTGGCTTGGTGTTTTGCCCACCCTTCACACAGGGTTTGGTGCTGGCAATGAGCCTGGCCATGGGGGAGCTGCTCCCACCTTGGAGCATTGGCCTCCAGCCATCCATGCTGGTTCCCAGGCACAGAGAAAAGCAACAGCCTCACTACAAACCCAGCTGCCTCTCTGCCAGAGTAGTACTCTGCAGTGTACCCTGCTAGTACTCCGCTTCCCCTTGTCTATACCACTGCGGACAATACAGATTTTCACAGCATGGTACTAGCTGTTTTCTATGCATGCATGACATAGACCATGTTAGAGCCAAAGCTTGTCTGATTCCCACCTAGAGAGTTTATAATAACAGGAATAACTAAGCTAATAAATGCTTCAAGTGTTCAAACCCGCCCAACTGTAATCTAATCCTGACAGACGGGTCTTTCTTCATGTAAGGCAGGGGAAAGTAATGATAATTCCAGCAGTTGCCTGAAATGCTTGTCTTCTATGCCAACAAAATACTTTCATTTCTCTTTGTTATAGGTAGCACTCTTGCTTCAGTTCCTGGTCCTTAGCTATTGCTTGGATTCCCTGTACTGATTGTTAATCACAATAGCTGCTAATTTGCCAATATTTATGTCTTGGTGATCCAAAAATTTTTTCCAGATATATTTGCATTTATTTTACTTTTCAATTCTTAACTGTCCATTACAACACCTACATTATAGAGTTCCTTTGGCCTTTCATAGAAGAGGGTCTATATTTTTCTTGGGATTTTTGTAACTACACCATTTTCTTATTTGCAGGTCCTCAACTGGAAATGAAGTTTTACTTTGATGTTTGATCCTACTCCAGATCCAACTGCAGAGAATGAAATACCTCTAGCTCCAGAATGTAATAATTTATCTTAATTGTTCAGGTTTTACATAGAAACTATTAATCTCTCAAGTGATAGATACTGATCTTGTGTGACAGTGTGTCAGCTCCACAGTCACTGTGAGAACTGTTACCAGCTAGAAGCTATATTTTTCAGCACTGAGGAAAGTATTCCTGCATTCCAGAAAATGCTTTCTAAAATGAAGTACATCTTCTTCTCAAGAGATTTAGTTGTTAAGCATTTATTTCAGTTTTCTTTAGAGTAATGTTAAAGTCATATTTCTACTAGGATGCCTTCACAAATGTGTCAGGGCTGGCTGTGCATTTTACAGTTGTTATTCATGATTTATACGAAACAGCCTGCCAAGCTGGCATTCTCAGCTGTTCAATCTATTTTGTTAATGTTGGATGCTTCACGTGGAATAAAAGGGCTCAAGCATCACACCGGCATGTAGGGATAATATATTTGTAATCAAAGGGGCAAAGACAAATGCAGATGTCACATCAAGCTGTGCTCTTTCTTTACTAATTTTGAGATTGCAGCCTGATTAAATGTCATAATCAATGGCTCTAGTAAATCTTCTCATCCACCTACTTGGTGATTGGTGTCCACCTACTAGGTGATTTTAATGAACAGGGATTTCATTACAACATTTAGAAAGACTGCCAGAGCAAGTTTATCTTCATATTTTTCTGCAACTTTGGAGCTCCCATAGCAGGGAAATACTAAATATTTCAGTCCCAAAGCCAGTTTCTTGGACAACTTGTTTAATGGTTGTTCCCTTGTCTGTCAAGCAACACTCCTAATAATGTTTTGCGCAATTCTTTTCACAGCTGAGAAAAAAAGAAATTATTTTCACAGCCATCATTTTCCCCTGTTTGTTAAGAGTTGTATCAGATACATCCTTTAGGACTGACTTTATTGCCACAGCACTAGTAGATTGCTCTGTAAGTCCATAATATGTGGGAAGTCTTTTAGGCCTAGCTGCGTCAGTACTTCATAATGGAGTACAAGGAGGAGTTTGGATTCGGCCCCGAAGAGGCCTCATTTTCCTAGCCAGCTGCATGGGTGTTTTTGGTAATCCATAAGGCTAGGAACATGAGAGCAGAAATTGTTTAGAGAAGCTTCTCAGGAAGATCAATGCCTATTTGTTACAGAGAGAGGCACGTTGGTTACACTGAGGCAGTCTGGCCTTTCTCAGGGATTATGGAATGCCAACAATATCTGGGGATTGCTGCAGGGGACATCTTGCAGCAAGGAGCCAAAGATGTACCAGAGATGTGAGAGACCTGACACCCTGAATAAACAAGGACTTTCTAAAACCTATCTGATTTATTAAGCCTTTTCCATCACTGATACCATCTGTCCGCAATATTTGGCGAACCCTGACGTGTACCCCACAATAATAATACACTTTTCGTTTCTGATTTTATTTTATATTGCCAGGCAGGTAGTACACTCCTCTTTCCCTGACAGGGGCGTGGCACAGTGCATGTGCCTGCAAAGGCATTTCAAGAGGACGACAAGAGATGCCCGAAAAGGAGAAATATTGCAGGCTGCTTTACTCAGCAGCTAGGTCTGCATGTGTTGAGCTCAGGATTCCTGAGGTGCAGTTCTGGGATGAGGAGAACAGGATAGGCCACATGTTCCTTGCAGCTAGGAGGACTGCCCCTGCCACCTCCCGCCAGAGAAATGGAGAATATGGGATATGGAAACTCTTCTGAAGGAGACACAGTATTCATCTGCTAAACAGAACAGTCATCTGACAGCTCACCTCCTGACAGAGACAAAAATCAAGATACTAACAAATATTATTGAGGATCACCTGGCCCTGGCTACCTTAAAAAACACCAGCACTACCTGTGCCAGCAATGAGGACTTGTGGAACCAATGATGAAGGAGCCAAGGATGATAAGTACATAGTTGCTGGACAGCTCTACAGTCTATCTGTTAAAAACAAGGAAGAGAATTCAAGTGCACCAGCTTGCAAATCTAGTGAGGAAAAGTTTAAGTAGCAATGGACAGTAAAAAAAAAAATCAGTAAATTGGGTCAAAAATGTGGTGACCCACAAAGACTGAGTGAAAATAAGGAGATTAACTATAGAGCCTCCCAAATTTCAGCGGTATCTCCTTGTAAAGTTCAGAAGTACAAAGCTAACATGAACAAATGAAAGCAATGACAATTCCAGGAATAAATTCCAGGAAATGGCAGGTAGGTTATTTGTGAAGATAATCTAGGGTATAAATGGTTGCAGGGAGTCTCACTGTTTGAAAACCAAACCAGGTAGAAGTACCTGTTCTGATTAGAAGAAACACAGGAGACATCCTCAGACTTACACGGCTTGTCTTAGCACAAGCACATAATGACCTAAAAATTCAAAGGGAACATACAGTAAATAGCCAAAAGAATACAGGGATAGATGAAAATAAAGAAATGGTGCCACCCTGGAGATAACAAAATCAGAAAGGGTAAGCTATGAATTCAGTTTCAACAATCATTAGACAAAAAAAGACAGTTAAAGGAGCTTGATAAAAACATTACAAATTAAAATAAGACAAGGGAAATTGTAGTTATTAAATAAAGTAGAAAGAATCAGTGACAAGTAAAGGCAGAAGTATGGTGACAATAACTCAAAATAGGTCTAAATTCAGTGCGAAAAAATAGATAGAATCATAGTTCAGATCAGGAAAGGAACAGGTGAAACATATTTAAGAAAAAAAGCACGTGGTAGTACCTATTGAAACTTGCTCTGAGGTCCACCAGGCCATGGCAGAAGCAATTTGACATGATCAGTGATTTTCCTTCAGCTCATGGCAAGGACAGGGAAGTCCTGCACGTGTCTGAAGAGAAGGGGTTAAAAACAACACAGCAAACTATAAGTCAAATGGCCTAAATCTGATATCCAAATTAAGCCTACTGGAATAATTTATTAAACTATCAGTTAATGTTCACTTAAGGAACAACATGCTGAACCTGTCAAGAGCAACTCAAAAGCACAGAATATTCTGAGTTGGAAGGGACACACAAGGATCATCAAGTCCAGCTCTTAAGTGAATGGCCTGTATCGGGGTAAAACTTTGACATTATGTTAGCACCAGGCTCTAACCAACTGATCTAATCTCCCTCATGTCAAACAAAAACTAATTTCTCTATTGAACAGACTAAAGGGGGTAAAAGAAAAGCTATTATTATGATAAATTAAAAGGAACTTTTGTGGGGGCTTTTACATGGTTATAAGAAACATAAAAACCAGGATGCAAATAAAGGCACTATAAATACATACAGAACAAAAGCAAACTTCAGATCCTTGCTAGCTGGTTTTGTTGTGTAACTGGTAGAGCCTGTCGTGTGGGACTTCCTTCTGGGGACATTTCTAGTTAATGATTATTCCATTAACTGCTCCAAAGAGTGAGATACTCTTAAAATTGGAGAAGGGTACTGCACAGTTGATAAGGCTTTGACTGAGAGACGGTGACCCTTGGCTATGCCTTAAGAAAGCTGTAAACACAAACAGAGTAGGCAAAACGTTAAAAGATTTAAAAGTCACAACCTCTGAGAAAAGGCTGAAAGAACTTGCTTACTCTAGGAAGAAAGACTAAAGAACAAGCCCTTCCAACGCAAACAGATTCTGGTTTTTTCTCCACACATAGAGCTAAGAAAGAAAAAATTATTACAAATTTTCAATAAAGCAGAATATTATTCTGCAAGGCTAAAAATGTATCCCATAACTGTAGCTGTAATATTAATGACTGAGCTTGGCCATACAGGGTATGTGGAACCCTACCATGGGAGATTTTTGTTCAAACATACAGAACTGATTTCCATAGACCTTCCTCCTGTCACTGCGTGTCGAATCAACTGGGATAAATTATTCTTTGAGACCTCATTCACATCCACATTGCTGCTTTTGAACAGGAGTCTAATCAGCCCACGTAAGTATGTTGTGCTACAGTTTGGCTTTTCACAACACAATATACCAAGGGGATTGAAACTGTTCCTCTCACTGAGCAAAGCCAGGGGTGGTTATAGGGAGACTGTACCCAATGCTTTTCCTCAAACTTGCTGCCCTCTGAGCAAGCAATGTGAGTGGAAGGATAAAGATCAATTTGGGTTAATTTTTTTTTTCCATGGGTTTGTTATTGTTGCTGTTGGTTTTGCTGGGTTTAACCTGAGATCCCGCAGGGAAGAATGAAGCAGGAGGAAATGAAGCAGCCATGGCTCCAGGGCTTCTTTCAGAGCGCAGGCACATCCCCAGCTGCTCCCTCAGACCAGCTGCACGCTGGGAAAACGGAGGGTGCAAGTCTCTGGAAAGCAGAGGAGATAAACGTCCGTTTTCACTATCTCCAGTGCACTGAGCAAAGATAAGGAATGCGTAAGATAAGTATTTGTGTGGTCCAAATTTTGTGGCGATAGTACTGGCACGGTTAGAATCTGCCTTCCCTTCTACATAAGCAACCTCCGCTCAGGCACGAAATAAAAAGTGCTTGTGACGGAGGGAATCTTGGACCATTACACTGAAGCAATTCCAGTGTATCACAGAACTGTTGGGGTCGGAAGAGACTCTGGGGATCATCCAGTCCAGCCCCGCTGCCAAGGCGCGGTCATCCAGAGCGGGTGACACAGGACGTTTTTGGTGTCTCCGGACAGGGGGCACCGCGCCCTCCCGGGGCTCCGCCATCCCCCGGCCCCTCCCCCTCCATCTCCCCTCACACGCCCTCGCGCCACGGACACGCGCCGCCCGGGGGGGCGGAGCCACGGGCGAGAGGGGCCGGGCGCGCCAATGGAAAAGCACCTGCCGCCCCCC
>WEKX01004436.1:0-12179 GCA_013390025.1 Pitta sordida | reverse complement strand
CCTGCCCCGTCAGCGGCCGCCAGCGTCGCTTTCCCCGACTGCCAACCCTCGCGGCTCCGGGACGCCCCGGCGTCCGTTTGAGCTGTGGGGGCTCGTCCTGGGCGGCGGCTGAGCCGGGAGGGAGGCGGTGAGGAGGAGCCCGGGCCGCAGGTGCCGCAGTCCCGAGGGCGGCTGGGGCTGCCGGTGTCCCGGGGGAACCCGCGCTTGACCTTGGCGCGGCGCGCAATTCCCTGTGCCGGGCACGGCCAGCACGGCTCCGCTGTGGGCAGCAGCGAGCTTGGGGACGAGCGGCGGTCGGAAGACCTGCTGAATTAAATCTCTGGGTGTGGGTGAGCGGCTCGCTGGAGGAATGTGGCTGAAGTCACCGCCCGGGCGGCCCGGCCCGTGTGTGAAGCTCCGTGTGGCGTGCCCTGGTGAGGGGTAAGGCAGCTTGGACTGGAGTCAGGGCTGTCTTGAAGAACAATTGCAGCGCGGTTAGATCTGGTTGAACGGCCGCGCAGGAGCAGTCTCGAGTGGGCAGACTGAGGCTTCTCTGGCTGACAGGTTGCCTGACAAAACTGAACAAACAAAAACGGGCTCTTCCAATAAAGGTAGTTGAGCAACCTTTTGTTGTGGCAAACATCTCTGTAGGTGGTTTACCTACATCTATTGCAGCTGGTGTTTGTTGAGCAAGCAGGTAGGAGGACATGTTTGTCTGTCTGAGAAATGTAGTCTTAGTTAAATTAGCAGGAGATGGTGTAAGACTGCAGGGAAGAGGGGTTATAATATAAAGGCTTGTTAAGGCTTTAAAGAGGGTGGATTTAGATTAGATATTAGGAAGGAATCCTTCACTGAAGGTAATGAAGTATTGGAACAGGTTGCCCAAAGAGGTTGTGGACTCCTCATCCCCTTAAGTGTTCAAAGCCAGACTGGATGGATCTTTGAGCAGCCATGGCAGGGGGGGCTGGGTCTTGATGAGCTGTAAGGTCCCTTCCAACCCAAACCATTCTGTGATTCTGAGCAGTGTGTTTGTTTGGCAATCACGAAATCAAAATGCACAGAAAGAGTGGAGCAAAGAGATGAGTAAAAGAACAAGGAAGTGAACATTCTTGAAACAAAATCAAGAAAGTCCAGGCAGGCCTCTGTGATCCCTGTTGAAAGTTGTGGGGATACTGTGTAAGCTTCATAGACGCAAATTAATATTTATTTTGTTTTAATTGGATTCATGACAATTATGGGAATGGCCATTAGAGGAGCAGTGTGCTTCGTAATTAGAAAAACAAACAAAACCCCAAGAGAGGTATGTAACAGCTGTTTCCTAATGCTGCCACAGTTCCTGGAAGTCTCTCTTTCCTCACCAAAGACTGGGAAATTTTTGAAAAAAATACCTGTTCACATGTATTTCATCTTGTCATCAAACAAAGCACATAAATAAGACTATACTGTAAAGCAAAAGAGAGCATTCCACAGGGTTCTAACATTGTGGAATGTGTTCTGCCTTGTTATGTACAAAGATAACTTGCTTCATTTTGACTTGTATTACTGGGTTTGTCATGAAAGTTGCTCCATCTGGGGTGGCCTTTCAGCACAGTTTCTTCCTTACTGGCAGGCAGGTGTCTCCCACTGTAGGCTTCCTGGTGACTTTAAATTTTAGATAACCATTATTAAAAGACTGTATGGCTTTTCCGTAGGAGAAATGGAGGGTTCTCTCTCTGCATTTCTTTCTGAAGACGATTGTTTCCCCAGACTACAGGGCTGTCGTGAAGAAAATGCCCTTCTTTCTTTGCATACAGAGAAGTTTCCTCAAAACTGAGAGTGTGGTATCTGTTCTAAAAATCAGCCTCTCATCACTGCTTGTTTATAGGTCATGAATTGAAGTATTCTTTGGAATACCACTGTTGTGCTTTAAATTGCTCTACTCTCAATAGAGCAACTGAAGTTATCCCAAGTGGTGGAATTAAGGGCCCCATTATTACAGCTTGGGGCAATCAAAACTTGCAGACACGTGTTGGAATAAGTAGCTTCAGCTTCGTGACTTGAAAACATGAAAGCAAGCATAATGAATGCCTGCTGCTTTTCCCAGGTGGATATATCTGGCATTAGAATTGCATTACTTCATGGGTGAGCTTTTGGATCATGCACAAAGAAACAAGAGAAATTGCTTTTAAAACTGTCTTGAATAATTAATTATTCTTCCAGTTTCACAGCTGGCTTTTCTCAAGTGATGATTAATAGGGATCTGAAAGACTAAATCATATAAATACAAATTTCCCCTAACCATTTCTTAATGCTTTAAAAAGAGCATAATAAAAACATAAGCTGTAGGTGGACTTTTCCTACTTCCTGTGAAATGCAGCAGTAATGTTAATTTAAAACTAGCTGATTAGCATGTGAAAGAATGGTAGCTATATGTGTTGTGAACTTGAGGTTGCATTTTTTCCTGAAGGTCCTAAAAATTGCAGCTGTCCCAAGAGTTGTATTATCTAAGCCACTAGTAGTAGGTAACTGCATCCTCTTAGTACTTGTCCTCTTGATTTACACCAACATCTTCTGAGAAACATCCAGTAATACAGCTTCCCTCTTCTTTTGAGAGAGGAGACAAATAGGCCGTTCTAGACAAGCTGATCTTTTCTTGTGGTGGAAGCCTAAATTGTTTTAGTCATGTAATGAGTCCCAAAGAGTCCTAGAATCTTCTGATAATGGAAAAATAAGCACGGAGACTGGAGTCTTCTGGGGCACTTCTCAAGTGTCGCTTCCTGATGACACAGCAGAAATGCAAGTGTAGTGACTGTCAATGTAGAAGGCTTTGATGTAGGTGGGTAGTTCATTCCTTGCAAAGCCTGAGCACTTCTGTTGGTGTAAGCTCTCCAGGAACTTTCTTTTAATTGAAATGAGCTGAAGAAAATTAAAGAATCAGCATGAGTAATATTATTAGAATTAGCTGATGATAGTCCTCATTAGTAAATTTTTAAACATTAGGACATAAAAACATTTAAGAAAAGCTTGTCTTCTCTGCTTTGTGCTGGAAACTGAAGGACACCACACCTGCTTACCTTGTGTGCTCTGAGAACTGAAAATGTGTCTCTTGTGGAAGGGTAGTGCCCTTTCCACTCAGGGGATGGCAGTGTGGGGGAAGTAGTGACAGTGACAGTTCACTTATATTTGCAGAATGGTCTCTGGTCTACTCAAATCCTCATTGCCAGTATGAGAAAAATACATCTTCCCCACTACAAGCTTTTTTGGAATGAACTGTAGTACCAATGTATAAGGTGCTGGTCAACCATAAATTCCTCGTGTGATGTCTGGACACTCAGACAGAAAGCTGACACTTGGACACTCAGTGAGTAAATCCAACAGTTGTTGTCCACAGTTCTGGAAACATTAGTGCAATGTTTTCTTTGTCAAGGGATTGAATGTAATTCTTGGAAACTACTACTTTGGGGCGCAGTCGCTTCAGAAATAGATGCATGTACATACTGCAGGGTTCTCACTGTTGGATATGGCGCATTTGTTGCTGCTCTGTTGGCTACAGCGCTTTGGGGCTGGGTGTCTGCTTCTGAAAGAGTCCATGCCCTTGATTTACCCTCTTCTAGGAGTATAACAATTGTTCCAGTCTTGTGACTGAGGACAACCTTGCGAGACCTTAGCCAAATCTGTCTACTCTTAAAATAGCATCAGTTTGATTCTATTCTGGTCTTGCACCTCCCTGGAAACAACTTCTACCTTAAAAATTAAGGCTTACTTCTGTTGGCACATTGTGCCAGGAGACACAGCTGAACTTGTTTAGTTAAGGTTCTATGAAAAATTTAAGTGTGCACTTGTCTTGTGAACTTCACTTAACTCTTGCTGCAAATCAGTTAAAAAGAAAACAACAAACAGCAGGTGGCTAGACTAGTCAGAAGATCCTAACAAAGCACCTTGAACCAACCTGTGACATGTTAACAAAGATTCACTGAAATACACATCCAGTGTACTCCTAAGTAGACCTGACTGTTACCGTCCCACTGGTGTTTATAAATTGTACTCTAAGATGATGAAAATCAGTGTGAGGCAGATGATGGGTACAAGGTGTTCTGCAGCTGAGCTCAGGGCAGCTTTCTATTAGCCTACATCTTGGGCAGATTCTTTTAAGTCATAACTTGGAACTATGTCCTATCTTTGTTAGAGAGAGAGTGTTTCAAAGTTCTGAAGCATTTTAAAGGGTCAAGTAGCAAACAATCTTAAATTATCTGCTGTAGTCTATCTTTCATGCTTAGATCATTATTGCATAGATTGGTACCTAGATTAGCACTTAAATGAACCCCTGTACATGACTGAAGTGTAATTGCATGTTAGATCAGTGAAAGTGTTACAGCTCATGTTTGGTATGGCCACAGTTGGCCCAAACTTAGTGACAGTAAGATCTCTGGCAGTTTGTGGTTTGACCTGCTTCAGGGGTACACAAGGAATTGCAAGTGACTGCAAAGCTTTTACTGAGGAGTTCCAGTTATTTAGCTTTGTCATGACAAAGCTTGATGGCTTTTGGCATCCTTTGGAACTGGTTGGGGTGGGAGTTTGGATGCTTTGAATGGTCAAATGTTTTCCACAGACCACAATGGGACTTTATGTTGCTGGGAAAAAGAGCAGTAAACATTTGTTATAAGGACAACTCTTGAGGGAAATGGAGTCTTTTTAATACAAATACAGTAATCAAAGTTAATGCTGTGACAGCTCCTGTCTTCTATTTCTGGTACACTTCTCTCTGTATGGATTATGAAAGAAACTTAACTTTTTTCTTTTTTCTTCCATGTGCTTTTTGAATGGAAAACAATGATGGTGCGCTTGAACAGTACGGTAAGAGAAGGGAGGGGATTTCTGGTTTCCCATTCTTCAGTAGCTTGCTGTCTCTTTGCCTCACACTGTTTTGACCTTGTCGACACCTGAAGTGCATCCCACAAAGCTCCAGGAGTGATGCCCTGGTAATGCTTAATTGCAAGTCTGAGGTTAAGGTGGCCAAGTGTGAGCTCTTTCAGAATGCCTTGAATTAAAGGGGCTTCACTTTTTCCCTAGGCTTTGCTAAGGAGATCAGAGCAGTCTGAAACCCACTCTTTACATAACAGTAGTACTGGTACGTGGCCAGACTGTGTGTCTTTTATTTACTGGCCTTTATGCCAGCCAATAAATGTACCATATAACTCTCGTTAGAGACTCTTCTGTCCTTGAGCCTTTCAGTTTGCTCCTGAAACTAGGAGTGGGTATTTTGCTTGTTGTACTGTGAGTCATAGTACATATTATGGAAGACTTGCTCTTCTACGCAGACAAAAGACAAACTGCATGGGTGTAGTTTAATTCTGTGTGTGCAGACTTCAAAGGGCTGCCAGCCTGAAGGCACTTAAAGCCAGATAGCCATCTCAAGTACCAAGGTTCCAAATCTAACTCCCTGCTCAGCAGAGGAAAGCTACTGCTGCAGCACTTCTGGGATGTGAACTGATGGATCAGCTTGTGCAGCCTGAACTCAAGTGGTCCATAGTCTGTAGTGGATTATTTTATGTTCTAATGACAGGTGATAAAAGTAAAAATGCCAAGATGACTTGATTTCTGTTTTGACAAGTAAATTATCACTAAGACTTCTAAAGCTGTAAATGTTTTTTAGATTCAAAGAAAACCAAGCTTAATTTTCCGAAACAACAATTGTTCAAATGAGACTCCTGAAATAACTTTGAAAACCACAGGAAGTACCTGTAGTGCCTCACCACTACAGTGCGGTGGTGCTAACACAAGTTGGCTTGCTGTCTCACTGTGCAGATAGTGACCGACTTGTTTTTTTCTGGCCCTCTTATTGTAATTTAAAACTCTTTAAAACCTAAATCAGCATCGTGTGTCCTGCTGCTTTCATCTTCTGCAATTGTTCTGGTTCTGTTGCTACATAACTTTTGTGTAAGTGGTATTACAGGTACACAAAGCTGTACAGTGCAGATACCAAGGAGCCACTCAACTCTTCTCAGGTTACCTCTGATGTGCTTGAAAGGCTTTAACCATTACCCACGTCAATTTTCCTATCAGTACAAATACAGTAAACGAATGTATTTACTGTATTTTTCAGAATGCTGTTATAAATCTGAGTTTGGATAATTGCACATTCTTTAGACACTTGCTGAAATACTGCATTGTTTTCCATATTGCACTAAAGTTCAACTAACGGAACAGCATGTTTAACTTAAACTCGCTCTTTTCTATACATTCTTTAGTTAAGCTTCTTGTTTTGCAACCCAAATCTGCAGGAAGCAACTGTGGCTTTTAATCTTACTGTAGTATTATGAGCCGTATCCAGATGGACAAGAGTAAGAAATGTAAATATCCCGATACAGTACATCCCTGCTGCATTGCACCCTCTGCATTATGACCCCACAGATGTGCAAGGAAAGTTTCTCGCAATTTTGCTTCAGCTGTTTGCGAGTTTACCCGGCCGACGCATGCGCAGTGCCTCCGCTCCACTGAGGGGAGGTGCCAGAGCTCCCTGTGGGGCGGGACTGGCCTGGCCCTGCGGGGAGGGCCATGAGTCATGCTGTCTCCTGTTACTCTAAGTGCAGCTGGGAACTGACACACCCCACCCCAGGTGCATGTTACTGTTTCCATGGCTACAGGCAGGAAAGGGAAGTGCCCCAGGAAAGTGTGGCTGGCGTGCAGGCCNCTCTATGGTCTTTTCCAACCTTACTGATTCTGTGATTCTGTGAACTCCACTTCAACAGCCTTACAGTAGTTCTTCTTAAGTCTGCAAGAATATTCAGAGTAGGTGCCTTTTCCTTCCTTCCTGAAGACTATATCCCACTAAAGGGAAGGTTTAGTTTTTCTCTTGCATCAAAAGTAGTCCCTCTCTTTTCCTAGAATTTCTACCCACAGCTCTGTCCTCTGCAGCTTTGTGTGCCTAAGGAAAACTAAGAATACTGCAGGAGGTCTTTGTTTTTGTTTAACGTTTTTGTTTTCCTTTTTTACAGCACTTTTGGGGGCCAGTTGCCAACTGGGGGCTTCCTGTTGCTGCTATTAATGACATGAAGAAGTCTCCAGAAATCATTAGTGGCAGAATGACATTTGGTAAGACCTGAGACAAACTTCTTGTTATTAAACTGGCTGAAGAACTGAATTTGTCTCTCAACAGTGATATATTTTTAATTGTCTGCAAACTTGATCAAAGCAGATGTAGATATTTTATGTCTTGGTAGCTAAATTCAGACACCACTTAAATTGTGGTACTGGGAAACTGCAGAGCTCTTCTTTGGTGAGCTTTCAAATAATGTGGGAGGGGAGAGGGAGGCAGGTCTTAAGCCTTAGCAGTTTTGATCACCAGACTGTCTTCTAAAGTGTAATTCTCATGGTGTCTTGTACTATTGCACACAGTCATTAAAAATGCATATTTTTACACAGCTTTATTCTTTGCATAAAGAACAATGCTGCTTTTTGGTTAGTGTGAGATTTATGTAGTTATCAACACTGACCAAATGAAGAAATGGTAATGCTTGGTCAACAGGGCGCAAAAAGCAGCTAAGGAGATTTTAACTTCTTGCAAAGCAGTTACCTATGAGAGGCTTGTGTTGCTCTTAATGGTATTTTAAAAGAAATTATTTTTAAATGCACAAGCAATGTTTTTTACACCTCTCTTTGAAACGTACATAGCTTTTACCTAGATTGCTGTTTCTATTTTATGTTCAAATTCTTTTCTGGGATCAGAAGTCTGGTAGCTTTAATTTATTAGCTTTATTTTGGCCTTATGGCTCTTCCTTAAGTAACTTAACTTAATTCTGAGTAATTCTTCTTACTGCAGGCAGAATACCTTTGGCGTAAGAAATTTATAACATCATCATTAGGCTCTGCTTAGAGTAATTCAGTCTCTTAATCAGCTTCCTTGAGACAGAAGACTAGCTTAAATAGTGTCCTGTATAGTGAAACTGTTTTCCAAATAACATTTTGGTGACAGCTACCCAGCTCTGCCAAGTTGAGACATTTTAATTTTTGCAATTACCTATTTTGTGGTGTGTATACAAGTAGTTGTTGGGGTTTTTTTAATCTTCTGGGTTCTGTACTTTTAAAAAAGGTTGTTTTTCTTGAACAATTAACTTTCCTTTTTGTTTCCTTCAAGCCTATCAGCTTCACAAAACTAATGAATTCTGAAATTATAATTTGGTGTATTTAGATGCAGTTGTGATAGGAGAATAGATTAAAATGTCTCATCTTTCTGGAAAGCAGGTAACAAAGCTTTATGCTTCTGAGTGTTCATGATTTCCTGGGAATAGAACCTCCTTCTCTTAAAGTCCATTTTAATATGTTCCATGCAAGAACTGTATTTAAGTAATTAGTATCTGTACAAATACTGTCTTATACAATTATTTTGACTATTTCTAGGACAGGCCGTGTCTCATTGGGATTAACACTTACCTTCTGGCCAGGGTAGTTTAGATGATAAACCAGAAAGATTTTCACAGGATAGTGTAGGAGCAAAATAAACTTTCTGTGGGAAGCCGTAGCCCTGTAGATTTTCTTGTGTAGGAGCAATGAGCACTACTGTTTTCTTGCATTGGAGCCTCAACACGGACATATTTGAAGGGCTGTTGTAAAACTCAAAGCAGTGAGAAATGTTCTACTTGTCATTGCGTTCCATGAGGAGGAAAATTATGCCTCAGCAAACTGCAATCTCTTAACAATATCTATCGTCTTTTCAGCACTGTGCTGTTACTCCTTGACTTTCATGAGATTTGCCTACAAGGTGCAGCCAAGGAACTGGCTTCTTTTTGCATGCCACTTGACTAATGAAGTTGCACAGCTTGTTCAAGGAGGACGACTGATCAAATACAGGCAAGTCATGCTTTAAAATGGGGAAGTCATAAACTGATGGCCCCTGTAATAGTGTTTTTTTTTAACTGTGGAACAAAGCTGCATGACTTCTGAACTTGTAACTCCATTACCTTTTGCAAACCTATTAACAAGCTTGTTGTCAGTAGGCTGAACTTGTTCTCTTGCACCTCCTCTGAACCTTCTGAGATGTGCACATGGAAAAGACAGGAAGCCCTTATGTTTATGGATGGGTGTAGACTGGGCTTTCAGCAGCTGCTGGCTATTTCACGGGTTGTTTTGTGCATTATGTTGATTCATCTGCCTATGTCCATCTTGGTAACTGATTCCTAAGATGGAACACCCATACACTTGTGAAGGAGTTGTGTGTCTGAAACCTCTCAGAGCTGACTGTTTATATGTGAAGTGAGCCCAACCAAGTGTGACTGGGGAACAGACTGAAATTTGCCTCAAACGCTCATCATATAGCAATATAGTTATTATATAATATTATATAACTATATTATATATAGTTACTGCAATATAGTGCAGAGACTGTCCCAAGCAATCCTAAAGAGGCAGGATTATGGCTGTTCTCTCTTATGCTCCGTGAAATTAATGAGGAGCAGTGGGAGAATGAAACCTCCTGAACTGTTAATTAAAAAATGAGACTGAGCAGAACTGCAAGTGGACTTACCTTTGCATAAATCACTAGCCAGTGTCCTTCATTCATAGAGTTCTACTGTAGATTCTAATTTATATTTTTTTATAACCATTGTCATGCAATATTCACTCTTACTGTTCTTCTCTTGGCAGGCTGGAGAAAAAGAACTAAAAAGAACTTGAAATAAGCCAGGGAATGTATTCATGCTGAATTACAACCAAGGAAGACTTGCCATCTACAGTTGCTGTGACAATTCCGGTGGGGATAAACCAGAAACACCTATTATGAATATGACCCCACCAAGAATTCTTCCACTAATGTTTTTATCTTACCTTTTAAAAAGTACTGTTCAGCAATCGGTATAAACCATTACATTTAAAATCTTGCTGCCTTACAGATCCTTAATAACTACCCTTTTAATAAAAAGTTGTTGCCCAAATAACAAGCAATATTTGAAACCCAATTTTTTTTATCTAACAGTCTACAAAAGTGGCCCATGATGGTTTGACAATACTCATTTTCAAGCCAATGTGTACAGAGGTGAACAGAACTGTAGGTGGTATCACTGTTCTTTGTATTAACACATTCTTAAAAGCCATTTAACTTGAATGCATTCATTCCTATTATATCTTTTTTTAGCTTAAGCAGTGGCTGGCTGATCTACAAGAACAAATGTGTAGATGAGCAGCCTGGAAGTGACCAGTTATCCCTCCTCCCTTACTGCATGCCTTGTCTCAGTGAAGAGACTTCATTAACATACATTTTTGAGTCGCACATTAGTATTTAAAGAAGGCATGGAAAAACAGGAGCATAGCACTGAATGAAGGAAAGCAACCAAGTTTGATTCTGTTGTTAAAGAAGTTCTGAATGGGTTTTGTTTTTTCCTACTGTTTGAGTTGTTCTAGATGTATGTAATCCTTACAGAAGCAAAACCACAACTTGTTTGGAGTCTAAGATCTGAAGGACACAAAGTGCTTTTCAGTGGTTTTGGGCTTCATTGCAAGAGTGATTTTCCTGCATGACCTGCCTGAAAGATACATTGCTCTAAAGACAAAGAATGTAAAAATGTATGTTATGGATTTTATTTCAGTGCAGTGTTTTTGAACAATAAATATGTTCCAAATGGCAATAAATCTCTTGAATACTTGGGAAAGTTTTGGTTTTCACATGGTGCTACCAGATCTAATGTGAAATTTTAGTATGGAGTGTCACTTTATTACGGTAACTGCATGAAGCACAACTAGGATCCTCTGGATCCTAATACTACTCAGCACTTCTTCCCTTTTGCAGGGAAAAGAGGGTGTGGGTACTTGAGTCACACTGAGTATTCCTGCTGTGAGAGGCAGGATTGACTTCAGAGCTCTCACTATGCAGCTAAGTCATTACTGCATATTCTCTTTTAGCCAAGTACATGTAACATGGTCAATTAATATTTCCTGTAATTCTACTGTGTCCCCTGTTGGATCATGGCAGTGGTTTTTAACAGACATACACAAAAGTGGCTCATAGGACATATCTGCTGAATGGATAAAACTAGTGTTGACTGCTGCTTGTTGCTTTGGAACTGTTACTGCTAAGTGCTGCCCTTTCAGTACTGCTGTCCTGTGCCATAAGTAATCGTCCTTCCTCCTTCCTGTCTATCTCCTGAAATAGACACAGCATTAGACTACTGCATAAGTGAGTAATGAGACACAAGTAGATAAGGATGAACATCTTGTCACTTTATAGTTTGTTACAGTACATATTATTTCTGGAGAGTAAGTAAGTTTGAGGTGAGTTTGAATTTCATAGGAATGGGACGTAGTTAGAAATCCACCTTCGCATAGTGGTGAGTGTCCCCGCCTCTCATGCCGGAGACCAGAGGTTTGAATCCTGCCAGGGAGGCAGTGGTGCTGTTTAAGGGTTGGACTTGATGATCCTTGTGGGTGCCTTCCAACTCAGAATATTCTGTGATTCTGTGGTGTGTTGGGTTGCTCCTAGGTGAAGCTTGCATTCCATGTGTGCTGCAGCCTGACGTGGTACTCTGGTGACTGTTCATTAGCTGCTGACTGTCTTAACTTCCCCACCCAGGAAAACACCATTTACAAGAATTTCTTTCATTTTGCTGGTAGCTGCACCATACTTTCTCATGTACAGTATTTCCTTCTGCCTTTCTCCTCTCTTCCCCTTTTCACAGGTTCACAGGTTGTTCCAAGTTGGAAGGGACCCACAAACATCATCTAGTCCAACTCCCAAGCGAATGCCCACCCAGGGATCGGACCCATAACCCTGGAGCCATGGATCCCACACTGCATCCATCAAAGCCTCCCATCGCCTAGACAATGTCTGAGTTCCTTGTCCAGTCTTTTCTTAAACATCCCCAGGGACAGTGACTCCACCACCTCCCTGGGCAGACCATTCCAATGAGAGATCACTCTCTCTGTGAAAAACCGCTTCCTAACATCCAGTCTAAACCTCCCCTGGCGTAGTCTGAGGTCATGTCCCCTTGTTCTGGTGCCGGCAGCCTGNAGACCATGTCCTCTTGTTCTGTCACTGAGGGCCTGAGAGAAGAGTACAACCTCCCTTAAGGTAGTTGTAGAGAGCAATAAGGTCTCCCCTGAGCCTCCTCTTCTCCAGGCTGAACAACCCCAGCTTCCACAGTCAGTCCTCACAGGGCTTGTTCTCCAGTCCTTTCACCATTCTTGTTGCCCTTCTCTGGACCCTCCTTAGTAGCTCAACATCCTTCTTAAACTGG
>WEKX01004435.1:111938-130449 GCA_013390025.1 Pitta sordida | reverse complement strand
ATTATCCAATTTCCAGTCTTGTGGTACATCACCAATAAGCCAGGACTGTTGGTAAATTATGGAGAGTGACTTGGCGAGTCTCACCTGGAAACAAAGTCTTTCTGCAGCCCAGATCATGTGACTAGGTCATCCAGGTCATCCACAGAGATTTCATAGAAAAAAAATAACCTTTGAGCAATTTCCCCCTCCTGTTGCTCTCCTATTTCTTCTTGAGATTTGTAAAAAGTCGAAATAAATAGAAAATTCCAGGAAAACAAGCAAATAAAAATCAACAAAACTCCCCAAACCAACAGCCACCAACCAAACCCAAAATGCCCCCCCCCAAACAAAAACAAAGAAACCCAAAACACAGTGAAACTGCGAAGTTAAAATTTGAGGGCAAAGAGAAAGAAATTCCTTCCTGAGTATTCAGGAAACCTCCTTCAGCTCTAAAACGTAAGTCAATCCTACAGCTATCTTCATGTGTTATGGATGTTCCAAATATCATATGCCATTTTTACTCTCCTCAATACCCACAAAGAAAACACTTGTTTAACTACTCGTTAAAAAGCCCCAAATTTTCAGGTCAGAAAGGGTTACTGCATGAACATGTAGCATAATACACATATGTAGCATAACACGGAGTGCATACAAACTCACAGATTTTTTTCTTCAATCAGATTAAAACCTTGGTGTTTGAAAGGTTGGGATTAAAAGATAAAAAAACCCATGAGTTCCTCAGATTTCACTTTCCCAGGTCAGCCATTCTTGTATTTAAATTGCACTCACAAAGGGAAAAATGTACCTTAGGTTGGTTTTCTATGTTCAACTTCCAGCACCTACCAGAAAGGCTTTATCATGAATACTTACACAGCAGATATGGGAACAGGAACGAGTTATCATAGAACAAGGTCAGGTGTTCACATCTGTATCAATAACTGCTCTTATCCCACGGAAAACCTGAGGCAACTTACCTTCAGGGAGGAGATCAAGTCATCCCTGGCAACACTCTTTCCTCTGCACATTTTTATTGTGTTCCCATTCACATATCAGAGGAAGGTTTCAAGAAGTAACTTGTCCTATGTGCAAGTTCACAGACAGCTCTGCAGTACTTCCACCTCTATTTTTACAAGAACTGAGAGTTCTCAAGGTGCCAGGACTCAAGGGGTCACCTGTGCTCCAATAGGAATAAAGCGCTACCCACTCTTTTGCTTTCCTCACCCTTCATTACTGACAGAGCGAGTTGTGACAGTCCCTTCCCATCAGATTATGTGAATTCCATTAAATTACAGTACCATATAATATTTCTCTATGTGTTCAAGCATCCCAGCACACTCTTGTTGTTCATGTAGATTTCTAACATCAGTGCAGAGGCAATTAAAAATACATTCCTTACATGCCAAATTAAATCATAATACGTATATGTGAGAAAACTTTCAAGGAGTTGCTATGTTGGGGTGAGGAGATATGCTGAGAATTTGAATCTGGTGCAAGATCTGAGAAAGAAAATTCATGAAGTAGTAAGCACTGGAAGATCACCTGGTCAAAGAAAATTTTCAATTTTCTTGCAGGACATCAGACACAGTCAATTTTTGGGAGTGCAGACAGCACTGTTAACAACTTCCTAATTTCTGTAGTATATAACTTCAATTTCGCAGCCGCATTAGAAGTGCAGAAATAAAGAAGTGATAAGTTCCAAAGGATATTTTAATGAAAAAATATTTGTCTTTTTTCCACTGCTGAAATTAAATGTCTTGTGTAATCCACAGAACACACTTGTACAGGTTTGTTTCCAATTCCTATTGTCAATTGTCAGTTTTTATCAAAATCTTGGGTTTTAGTTAATTTTTTCCTTGATGAACACCTCATGAACATCCTAAATTCATTGTTTTTCATGAGATATTGTCACAGGTATCACTGGACCCCACACTGCAGGTGTTGATCACTCGAAAAAAATTCAGTACACTGATTTTGCACATTATATTCTATATGTATGCTATCTAAGCCTAATCACCCCAAGCCCCCTTCTGTAGCTACTTGGAGATGGGCATTTCTCTCATGAAGACTCCTCTCCCCTTTGCACTATTCCATGAGTAGCCATACATACAGGATCTTGCATTCAACTGCAAAAATAGCAGGACTTTATTCATTTTTTTTATATTACCCCTTCATTGTGCTGTAAACTTGTATCTAATTAAGCAATTGACAAAAACCAAGTCATCAGCTTGATTGGAGCTTTCTCTTTCTCTCCTAGAATTAATTATTCAATAAAAAGAACAAAAGGTCTCCCTAGTTTTGCATGATCCTTTTGGATCCACTGAGACCAATTATAATCAAAGGCATTCCATAGTGTCAGGCCTCTTTCTGGCAGTGTTTCTGAAAGCAGAACTCTTTAGAAGCCACTGTCCTCAAAATCTTTTCTTGGAGCAGGTAATGGTCTTACCTTTCTGGGTCTTGCAAAGATACACATATGCATTTCCATAAGGACATGCAAGTAAACTTGAGAAATCTGTGCATTTTACAGGCTGCTCTGATTTATCCCAGATGGGAATTACCCCATATGGAATAATATGTGGAATACGCATATCTCTTCCATGATCCCCCAATGACAGAACAGTGAGAAGAGAATTTCATTGTTTGGTGTTTTTTTTCCCCCAGACAAGTAGAGGAAACATTTGGGACACAGCCATAAAGCCATGCAAAATTTATTGCTGAGTGAAAGAAATAACATAGGACATAGAAAGCAAAAACATAGGACAAAGATGAATTTCAGACACGATTTGGAAATAGATGAAAGGAGAGAAGATACAACTTTTCACCACTTAGACTCATTTAAGAATACTACATTTTATAAATACTTCATAAAATTAGACAAAACCTGCCATTAAAAACACAACTTGTTCTGGTTTGAATTTTCTGCAGTCTCAGTGAAATAGTACTCAGAAATAATTACTCAGAAAATAGTAACAAAAATGTTTTAGTTGTCCAGGCAGTGTGAAAACATACTGCCTTTCAGTATCATTTGATCATAAAATTACATATCTTCAGTGTCAAGTTCTGCATACTGGGACAGTGGTTAACCTCTGCAGAAATTTTGCCAAGTCCTAGGGAAAAAGCTGGTAAATCAGGGCTATACTGAAGTACATGGATTAAACCTCAATATGTTCAGTCTGTACTCTGCAGGACTGATGAATTACTCTTTGCTTGTCACATCACACTGCCCTTTTATAGGCATGAAAACTCCTGGGATCTGTTCCAGAGAGGAAACCCCAGGCAGCTGCTGACTGCTGGTGAAAGGGACTACTGGTGTCACTTGTGAAGCCACTGTGGGAGATGATTCAACTGCTGCTTCTTTTTGCATCACTCACTTGAATTGTCCCTGGCCGATCAATTTCTCTATAGAGCAAGCAAACACCTCTGTCACAGTGGTCCTACTCTATTTATCCATACTTCAGGATTTACTGAGGTAAACCCGTGAGTACATAGCCATGGAAAGATTTTTGAAATGTGAAAATGCCTCAAAAAGCTACTTCATTAATTTTACCAACCCGCTCCACCCCAAATGATTCGCAGAGAAAGCGCTAAGAGGAGAGAGGGCTGTAAGAGCAAAGTTCATTATTGCTCCCTGCTTTACAGAGACTGCACACCGCAGGGCAGAAAGGAAACTGGACCACTGAATACAGGGATTTATTTTCATGTTAAAAATGCCTTTCGCACGGAACTACCTCGTGCCTTTCATCTTCGAGTGTAACCTTGGTTCAGCAGAAGGCGCTGTGCTTGAACGTCACCTGCCACTTCCTCCGCTGATCCATTCCGCCACACAGCCCTTCTAAAAAACCCCCATTTATTCAACATAATCCTCTCCTTGCGAAACGTTCCTCCTTGAGTCTGTACCACTAAATATGAATTTAAACACCGCGCTCGCCGTGTTTAAACCACTTCGCCTCCTCCCAGACAGAAGCACGGCGCAGAGCGACGTGTGTGTGTGTGTGTGTGTGTATGTGTGTGTGTGTGTGTGTGTGTGTACGTGTGGATGTGCAGGGATGCGGTGGGGAGCACCGCACCGCAGCCGTGGCTGTGGGGATGTGTGTGGGGCACACACAAGGACCTGCCGCTGCTCCCCACTCACTCCTCGCCCACCAGCGGCCCCACCCCATCCCCACTAACAAAGGAGGCCCGAGGCCGCGGCGCNCCCCGCCTCTCAGCCGCCTCCTTCTCCGCCGGGGGCGCTGCCGCCGGCCCTGCACCGCCTCCTCCCTGCGCGGGTGCCCGCCCTTCCTTTCCCGGCGGCGGCACGGTGCTGCCGGGCGAGCGNCCTGCGGCGCAAAGTTTGCGCGGCTGCTGCGCTGCTGCCGCCGCTCGGCTGCGCCCAGCCCGCGGTGCTGCCGGTCCCTGCCGGGTGTGCCGCCAGCCGGGGTCGCGGGAAGGGAAATTCCCCGGGGGCCAAGCGGGACTCGGAGCAAGGAGTTATATAAGGCACCCCCAGGACGCTTTCCCGGTTACTGTTTGCATAACGGAGACAAGTTGGGGTAGTACGTTTAAATTATTTTATAGTCTCTGTTCATTGTTTGTGGGAGACAAGGATTCTCGTATTTCTCCGGCTTTCAAGTCGTTAATTATGCCTAAATTAAGCAGTTTCACACTGATTGACACTTGTATGGAGTCTCCAACAAATACCTCATGAGTCTAGGAAGTATGGTATTTGTTTTTTCTTTACAGAGCAGTCGGTGAATTTCTCTTGCCTTCTCCACCTCATCCTCTTGCACAAAGCTACAGCACTCCCCGTGTGAAACAATCACTACATATAAAACAGATTTTCCAGAAATCTGGCAGTAGTATAGATCCCAGGGATGGGTAGGGATGCCGTTGAGCTGCCATAGACCCAGGCAGTCGGTGAAATGTGATGGTGGGATCAAGGCTGCAGGTTCAGAGGGTTCGCAACCAGTGTAAGGAGGTGGCAGTTCCTGAATTCGGGTCGGGAGTTTGATATTAGCACTTCTCGTGGCCTTAGGTATATCAATAGTTTCTTTGCAGATCACATGCATCTTTCGCTTTTGACTAGAAGTTTCCATGGAAGGAAGCAGTTGCAGTGCCTCAGTGTTTCTGCTTGTGAAATGAGCTTAAGTACTTATTTAACTATTTGAAGGCAATGGAGAATCTGTGAAGAATGATTCAAACTAGAAGCTGCCAGAGTCGGACATAAGAAATAACTGTCAGATTTCATCAGAATTAGATAAAACTATGTGGTGAGCATCTCTTTTTCATGAGAGTTGAAAGACAAGACCCCAAGGTTTAGTTAGTATATATTTCCTCTCTCCATTCACAAAGTAAGACTATTCATCTCATCTCTCTGGTCAAAGTCTAGTTCTAGCTATTTTGGCTTCCAGAAATAATAACTTCAGGACATGAGTTAAAACCTGTTCAGAAAAGCTGGTGCAGAATGAGCACAGCACTCCTTTTTAGATGAGACTACACTTCAGTTGCAGACGAGTTTGTAAACAGCTTGAAAATCTGCTCCAGCTTGCTGCAAAAGATAGAGTGCATAGTTAAAACTATTTTCAGGAAGACTGAAATAATTTTCCTGTAGAATCTGTCAGCGCTCGTCCATTAGCTGCCCAGGGAGGCTGCTTGTGAACATACCGAGGAACCCTTTTTTCCCCACTCTTTCACATGTTAGAGCCTGATTCCACACTGTCTTTAAAATCAAAGCAAACTGAGTAGCCTCTGCAGCAGCTCTTGTGAGCGGCAAAGATTGAAATCAGTTTCACCTTGGCTGGCTTCATGTTTGAGATCTGCGTTTAAGTTTATATAACAAATGTACTGGATTCCCCCATTTAGCTTATGTGTAGCTTTCTTTTTGTTATAGTATTGCATTAAAGCTGAAAATCTTTAGAATTAAATCAAGGATGAATTTATTTTTCCCGTAGCTTTAAAGTCTCTCCTAAAATTATGCTCAACAAACAAGTGTTGGTGGGAGAGAGTGCGCTAGTGTCTTACGGTCAGATGTGTGATTGGCTCTGTATTGATGAGGGTTGGTGTAGTATTAACTGGCTTCTATACTAGAGATATAGCGTGGAAGCTGAACCAGGTATATTCTAACTCAAATCAAAAGATTTCAGTAGTTAAAAATACTTGTTATGCATACATGGATCTGCATTATCTTTGGCGTATAGGACTACCTCTTCTGCTACATTGTTTCCAAGCTAGTGTTCCTCTGAAGGCTTCAGAGGAACACTCATGGCAGCTTTTTTCCTTCTATGGGATAGCTATTTCCTCTCACTAATACCGGTTCTTTCGAAAATTGGAACTTTTATTGCTTGCCCTTAGTTTTCAAAGCTGTGCCTGTGTTTGAACAGTATTCAACTTCTGACTTCAAGAGGCAGGTTGCCTTGGGTACTCATGTCAGTAGAGAACTTTGAATACATCAGATGACATGTGCACCACCACTGCTTTAGTTCTGTTTCTATAAAAACAATTACAGGCTTTTACTTTTCAGTTTTTAATGGGTTTGCTTCAGTTTCACAATGAATGATGCCTTTCCTCAGTCAATTCTTGCTCTTAACGGTGAAAGACAACTGCTCTACTTGTGCAAACACACTGTATCCAAGAAAATCTTTCTGATTTAGAGCAGTGGCCTGTGGAGTGTATTGTACACAGGCTGCAGTTATTCCACGGACTTTAAATAAAAATTAGGAACTCAATTACAATTTGACCACTCAGTAGTAATCCACTGACCCCAGAAGATGGAGAAACACCATGTATGAGAGTTTGTAAGACTGCAGAACACAAATACAGGACACAGATTTTTTCATGGCACTTATCACTTTGTTTGAAGTGTCAGTTACAGTCTGCAATAGTGAAAGCTCATAAAAATATTCTTCCATCTTGAGAGTACTGGTTTTGTTAGCAGGAAATGGAAGGCAGCCTCTGCTCTAACTCTGGTGTCTAGTTGAGCAACAAACTGTGAAAGCAGGCTGCTGGACTCTCTTTACAATACTTAGCATTAAGAACACAATGACAAGGTATGTACGGTTCCCAGTCTATAGCAGATGGATTTAAGTACTGTCCATTTAGCTACACTGTAGTCAGAACAAAGATTTATATTGCCCATCACCTCCCAAATGTTCTCAGTTTTTTCTCCCCAGTTTCCCTGAAGAATTAGCATGTGCAACCAGCCTAGTGATTGTCAAATACTAAATTCAAACTGAACCAGAGAGCAGAGTGTAAAAAACCACAGCCTGTCTTCAGGATGTTGCCTCATGAAGTAGAGGAGATAGGATGGTGTGAAGCTCCGGGCATGGCTGTGTGCAATAATGCGTTTGGAAAGATAGGGATAAACCAACCTGCTTTTGATTCAAAAATTGTAATCAGTAGCCTCAGATGAGAGAAATGAAAGCTAATGAAAAAGAATCTTCCATTGTGAGCGCTCTTTTGCTAGTTTTCTTACAGGAAATGGAAGTCTGACTAAAACTGCTTGGAGATGAGAAATTTTAAATTCACAAAAAGATAATTTGTAGTTCTTTTCAAGTTTTTACTGAAACAATGAGGCTTCTAACACCACCAGCATATTAGTTCTATCCAGGCAGAATACATTGATACAACACAAGTTTTAACAGGTTGTATTAGCATTTCTGAAAAACTGAGGCTGATTTTGGCAAAAGTCTTCTCTTTAAAAGATGGAGCAAACTGCTTTTATTGTCTATCTCTTTTGCTTCAGTAATATTCCTTTAAGTGTACTTCTGAAGCAGCAAAGAGGTTGGGTTACTTTTGACTGACCTTCCACAGTGAATAACTGTTCCTATGTTCAGATCAGTTTGTGATCTTCTCTTGTTATGTGAGACTGAAACCAACCAATTTTGTCTTTAGCTTTAGGTTAAAGAATTCATTCACAAGTATATTTCCTGAGAACAGAATATTTAGTGGTAGTTTTAGAAGTCTGTGGGGAGCATCTGTAGCATCAAACTAATAGTGGAAAGAGAAAGGGCAAAGGAACAGCTGAAACCTGAAGGAAACAAAGTGGTAATAATGAAAATGAGAAAGCTAACAAGACAAGAATAGAAAGAAACAAAAATCCCTTAAGGGAAATGCATGAAGGGAAAGAAATTCCAGAAGTAGAGGAAAGATGGATGAATAGAACAACAGAGGAGAGAACTAGGAGGAAGAAATGAGTAGTTCTACTCTGTGGTCCTCCCCCCAGTATTAAGAAAATAGATGGGTTAATATAAATAAAATTAGATAATTTTTACTCCCTTGTTTGCTGCTGAGAGTCCTTAAGAAAACTTACTATAATTTTCCATCTTCCTCAAGTAAAGCTGAATTATTTCTAGAAGTTCTCAGAATTTAATTACCCTGGAAGTTGCAGGGAGTTTGTTCCAAGCAGGTCCCGCGAGTTATGAAGTCTGTGAATCACAGAATATTCTGAGTTGGAAGGGACCCACAAGGATCATTGAATCCAACTCCTAAGTGAACGGTCACACAGTGATGGAACTCACAACCCCAGGGCTAATCTCAGGGTCATGTCATCATCATATTTTTTACTTTTTTTTTACATTTTTTTACACAATAACCTAACTTCCTATCCCATCATCCCATTATCTAGACTATGTCACTGAGTTCCTCATCCAGTCTTTCCTTAAACACCTCCAGGGATGGCGACTCCACCACCTCCCTGGGCAGACCGTTCCACTGAGGGATCACTCTCTCTGTGGAAAAAACTCTTCCTAACATCTGGTCTAAACCTCCCCTGGTGTATCTTAAGGCCATGTCCTCTTGTTCTGGTGCAATCAGCCTGAGAGAGGAGATTTACACCCAGATTAGAATCTGTCCATGTCTCTGGCCTATCGAGGTCCCTCTGAAGGGCCCTTCTACCCTCTAGCTGTTAAACATTTGCCCTCAACTTGGTATCATCTGTGAACTTGCTGGTGGTGGACTCAATTCCTCCATCCATATCAACAGTAAAGATGCTACCAAACCCATGAATATTCAGTTGTGCCCCACCCACAGCCGTGCACCTTCTGGAGATCTGGAGGGCAATCTTGGGAGTGTGGCTCGCACTGTAGCACCTCATTAAAGCGGAGGAAGTACCTTTGGGTGCTGCCCAGCTGAGCTGTGGAATCTGGGATGTTCTGTGGCTGTACAGGGTCGCACAACTCACTGAAAATCCAACTGCGATTAATTGAATATGCAAACCACAAGCATGCGGGAGTTCTCTGTATTTATAAATACGTAAAACAAGTAATTGGCACAAACCAGCGTTTGTTTAATAAGGGGGAAAATAATGTCATTACCATTTGATAGGAGAGAAAGCTATGGAGATTCATCTGTGGCGTCTGTCGAGGAGGTTGGTCTTTGTCCCTTCTTAATTCTGTCATAATATGAAATTCTTGTTTTAGGATAACAAGGGGGCATTAGACAGTGACCCAGTTACTTACATAAGAGGAGAACCACTTTGCTCTGTTGACTAGTCTACCTGGGTCTGTTCACATGCTGTACTTGAGAAAATGAGGATTCCTGCTGTCTTGATACTGTCAAAGGCATCACGTTTCAGATTCTAACTTGTTCTCAGATTAAAATGGATTAGGAACTCCATCTAAATTTCTTGAAATTAAGTGTTTTAAAGTGTTAATATGTGTTCTTCAGCTAATGGAGAATTTTTTTTTAATGGCAGGTTGAATTCTGATTAGATGAGGAGCTTTTCCTAGTAAGGGATTTTATAAGTAGCACCTTTCATTGAAAGGACAGTCTCCCAGGGCCTCTTTTTGTTCAGCTTTCATTGAAAGGACAATCTCCCAGGGCCTCTTTTTGTTAAATATGGTATAGAAAGTTGTTAATATTTACAAATTTTATTATAATGGCAACAAAATGAAATTTGTTTAGGCATAGTAAAATGATAGTTAAAAGCCCTGTATTTCTGAATGTTGGAGTTCCTTTTAGTGCAAAAAAAATAGCTGATGTATATTAGAATTTACATGTACTCCAGATATGCCTAATAGAATTTGTAAACCCTCTGAAACAAATGGCAATGGTTCAAGAAGCCTCAAAGCTATGTGCACAGCCTGGTGAACTACACAGCTCTAGCTTAGGGAGCTTTGAAGTTGTGCAGAAACCCTGGTGATATCATACCATTCTTAAGATAATAGTTCAAGTAGATTATGAAGTTGGCAGGTATCCAGAAGAATTTGTCAAATCTATAAACCAGATAACTGCTGTTCATTTGACTCCAGATAGAGGACACAGTTTAGTCCATGATGCTTTGGGACTTGCAAATAAACGCAGCATGCCTTAACTGTACAAATGTATGTGGGCAAGGCATGTATTTTAGAAATATCTTGGACTTGAACCACTTTCAGATATCTCTTCACAAATTATGCTAAATGTTGGGGAATAAATGTGTGTTTGAAGTACTTGAAATTAACAATACACATTAATTGAGACAATGTAGATGCATGTGTAAAGTTGTGTTCAACTTTGCAGTTTAAAATAAATTGAATACTTTCATGATTTCCATTTCTAGATCAGACAGAAATTTTTTACATAAATCACATATACACATTTAGAAATCAGGGGAAAAAAGTCAGGAAATTTCTTCGGTGATCCATTTCAATATTAGGTGTGTCATGGTTTGACCCTGGCTGGATGCCAGACATTCACCCACAACCTCTCCTGGCGGGAAAAAAACCTGGAAAATAAAACTGGTCACAGGCAAAAGCAAGGCAAACTACCAGTGAATATTATAAAGGATTTATTTATTAACTAACAAGATCAGAGCTTATGTGAGAAGCATCATTTAAAAGGCAACCTTTTCCCCTACCCCTTCTTCTCTTACAACAGATCTCATATTCCCTTTGTTCACCAGGAGATAAAGGGGGACAGGGGTAGGGATAAGCCAAGCAAGTTGGTAATTCTGACCAGATCCGGGGTAGGAACTATCTCTCTGTCTTTTCATAAAGTTCTCTCTCTCTCACGAGAGGAAAAGTCTTTCATGACCCTTTCCCAAGTGAGATCTCGACGCAGGGACTACGGTTCTTCCATCCTCTGTTGTCCAAGAGTCACAGCACAGAATGCAGTGTTCTAAGTGCTACTCTGCTCTTCATATATGAGCCCATCCCAAAGTACATAGTTCAGATCCTACCACAATGCAATTCTGTCAGAAATGTCTGTCCAAAGGATCTCTGCTGAGCTCTCAGCTTAGGAGCTGCTGCAAGAGCAGATCACAGAGCCACCAGCTCTTTTTGCCCTGCACGGCCGCTGGTTGCCTGTGCTCCTGCAGACAGCCCCAGCAGGAGACAGACCCCAGTTGCCCCCACCCCATCCCGGGGCGGCCGGATCAGCACTCTTGCCAGAAAAGCTTTGGTTGGGGCTGTTACATTCCCAGAAAAATAACCCCCAAAGCAGCCCCTTTGAACAGCAGGGACTGTCCCAGCCTGTTCAGCCCCTCCCGTTGTATGGCGCCATGGTACCTATGGCGCCGCCCTGGCCAGCACTGAACTCATTCCCCAAGCCTCCCCGAGAGTCCTGCTCTGGAGAGGCTTGCCACCTCTGCTGTGTTTGAACACAAGAGATACACAGCAGCAACCAGAAACCCCAATAAAAACCCCGACAAAAAACCCCAGCAGAGACATGGCAGGGAAAGGATAGTGGCAGGAGGCTCCATGCCCGTTCAGTTTCTCGGGGGTGGGGGGGTGAGTGTGTGTGTGTGTGTGTGGTGTGGTGGTGGTGCCAGCTTCCCGGCTACCAGCTGTGCTGATTTCTCTTCTAGGAAAGGCTCCCTTTCTGGAGCTAGGAAGTGGCAAAAGGCGTTTCCTCTGCTTTAATGAGGCATTACAGAGGGAGCCATGCCCTCAGGACCATCCTCCAGACCTTATTAGGGGAGGGGGCGTGGCTATAGGCACGGCGTGCTTGACTACGTAGTGGGGTTGCTATCCTCGCGGATTCCACAACTTGTGTGAGGTGGACCAGACCCAACAGCCCGCGAGTAATGGGGGATCGCTGTATTAGTAATAAGTGGGAGGTTCATGGAAGTTAATTAGTGTTTGAATTCATTGGTTGGTTCCATCCACTGGTACTTACCAGCCTGACGGACACAATGATTTTGAAGACACACACAGAACTTGTGTATAATTTATTTTTTCATTGACCCTTCCTGTCAGTTAGCTCAGGTTTGACAAGTCGTTTCAGTATCTGATTAAATCCAGGTCCTTAAACTTGCATGGTGAATAGCAGCCTTTCTTTCAGGCCTACTGCCTTGTACCCTGCAAGTGTTTTTGGGAGTAGTACTGGACTGAGAGATGGAGACTGAGTGACGAGACTGGGATTCATGGAGAAGAGGAGCTAAGCAGTATAGGATGGATGGCATGAAGAGAAGGAAGAAGACCTTTCAGAAATTTGTCAAGGCTGCCAGCGAGCTTGTGGGGAACAGACCTGTGTTTGGGAGACCTGTGGAGGTGACAGCTTAGCATCTCCTGGTGGTCTTGAGTTCTGATATCTACTGTCAACTGCCTGTACGTGTTGTGGTCTTCTTGATGTACTGACATGTAGCATCAGGGCACAAAACCTGCAGTTGAAACCCCTGTTCTTACTGCATTCTTTACCTTTCAGCAACTGTCTTTAAGTTTAGAATACACCAGTCCAAAAAAGGACTACTCATCTTTCTCTTACCTTGTCTCGTGTACAGCAGAGGTCTGCAGTTGGAAGAGAACTCTTATGCCCAGGACTTTACAAACTCTATTCGTTTCTATTCTATTCTTTTGTCCTTATTTATACCAAGACTGAAAGGTAGAATGGCATTGTACCATATGGATAAATTCTATGGCAAAGTTTTGTGACTAGAAGCTGAAAATGCAGCTAGCCTACCTCTTTTTCATAAATATCAAAAACGTACAACATGAACATCTTTATAATCTCTAGAGTCAGTGGAGTGTTTGGCTGAGGAGGTCTGCCTGTTGCTGAGGATGGCCTGCTCTCTGGCAGCTAGGAAATCCTCTTGGGAGCATATTTTAGAGTGTTTCCTCTCTTTGATGTTGGATATGACAGTCCAGTGACTTAAATGAATTGGAATATTTTAACTTTTCTATCCTTAAATGCAGCCTTCTGAGTACATGCTACTATTTACAGGACCTTTTCCCTTCTCTAGCCTGACTAGGTTCATTCCCTTACCCCTTCTCTACGGAGAAATCCCAGTGTACACACTCTCAACAGCACCCAGTACCCTCCAGGCAAAACTTGAGTTCGGTACTGCCAAATAGCTCTTTGTGCTACATGAAGGCTTTGGAGCGATTTCCTTAAATCAAAATGTTCTTTCATCTTGACAGCAGGAACAAAGCATGGGAAGAGAAAAGGGTTTTAAAACCAAAGCGGGATTGAACACATCTTTCTTATCTAAATCTTCCCAGTCCACAGAATGTTTAAGTTACCCCTTCTGGGCCTCTGGAGGAACTGATGGAAGTCAGTCTTCTGAATCTGCTGTGCTTGATTATAGTATCTTATATATCTGACTACTTTCAGTGTGCACACTGGACATCACTGGATTGCTGGTCATGTTAGAACCCTGTTGTACAAAAACTTGAGTCATCCCTTTCAGTGAGCAGTTTAAGGGGAAACGCAGTAAGTGAACTGACCATCAAGGGGAGTAGCAGCAGGAGAGAACATTTACTAGGCATTTTCATACTTACTGGTGTCTTGCTTCTTTCCCTTCTCTCTTAATTGATTAGTAGCCAGTATTTGTCCTCCTTCTCTCTTGCTTATGTGTCAAACTGATTTTATGATCAGGATGTTGCTCTGTGAGGGTAAAAAAAAGGACGACCACAACAGAAAACTGGTCTGTGAACACATTTATGGCAGAAATATCTGTTACAATCAAATGAATTTAGAAGTACATTAATACACGTTATACAAATACATTTGCCCTCATCCTGCAAAACCTGTCAGACTTTCTTACTCGGTTCTCTGCGAAGCTCAGGGAGAATATACAGACATGCTGGCTCCTGCCCTGTGGAATTAGGGGAAAAGCAGGGAAATATCTGTGATTGAAAGAAAGAGAAGGAACATCTACATATGGGATTGCTCACAGGAACCAGGCAGGTTCGGGGGCTGTGGCTTTTTTTTTTTTTAAAGCTTTTGCAGTAAAAATCTCATCACCCATTTACAGCACAATGTGCTTCAGTACAGTCAAAGATACTAATCAATACAATAGTGCCCAAAATACAGTATCCACGTTCCAGGCAAACCCCACCCTTCTGTCTTATGTTACAAGGTACTTATTTTCTTAAAATCTTTTTCGTTTTGCTTGCTAATCCTATTTTTCCCTCTTTACACTCTCTTTCACAGCTGTCCTAGTTCGCCAGGCTGCTTTATTTCATTGCCAAGTTTTCTACAACAGCCTCTTCCAGTTACCTGTTCTTTTCTGTCTTTTCTCCCATGTCACACTTTCTCTTCTCCTTGGGCTCCATCTTTACTAGTTAAATATATGACAACTTCTTTCATCATCTACACTTTTCACTATTTTTGTCAGGGAAAGAATTGAAAAACTGTTGCTCAGCTTTGTAATTTCAAGAGTTGAAGTTATTTTCTTTCTGTTATTCTCTTCAGCTAAGCATCAAGTTATTTACAGCCAGCTTAAAATAATGATTCAGTTTTGCCTAATGTCTAGTAAGTGAGAATATATGAAAGAATGTATCTTGAAGGAATGACATTGTACAGAATTGGGCCCTATTTGTGTAAATGCTGTTTATACAGCATTCTTATATCCACGCATTGAGTACCACTGAAGTTACTGGGTTCTTGCTTTTCTGGCTCAGCTGTAGTACAGCTTAAAATGTCCTCTTTTGGTGAAACCATGTAAAACGGCTTGTGTCACTCCATCTTTTCAAGGTTTAGTAATATTGGCTCTCTAATTATACATTTGGGAAAGAATGGCAGACATTGGACAGATTTTTACCATCACAAGCACTGTTAATATGTCTTTTAGATATGATGCTGTACTAATATATAGCATCTGACAGAACTTGCTGAAGAGCCATATTCTGTGGTAAAGGAAATTCTTTGGTAAACTTGATTTTTCTTTAGAATCAATGGAATTACATAGTTTATATGATTTGTTATATCAAAGAAGAAAGCAATTTAACATAGAGATCATCATGTTAGAACATCTTCCTGTGAAAGGAATAGTGAGCACAGTGCCATAAGCTATTAATATACATACTGTGACCTTTGTTCTATCTTGTAGCAGCATAGGAAAAAAGGAAAAATTACTTACTTTTTAGCCATTAGGTGATGGCTTTTGATGCTTTCTGATATTCCTGGAAAATGTTAGGAGTGCAAGACTTTTACACGCTTGCTTCTAATCACACATATATTATTGTGGACATTTAGTTCTCCAAAGGCAAGAGTGGTGGAAAGAAACAAAAAGCAATTCAATACACTCCTTTGTATTGCAACTTCATCCCAGAAATTATCTGAAGTGCTTGCTTGTCTTTATAAAGGCCATAATTTCTCCCTTTACAAGGTATCACTGTTCTTTTTTTGGCTGTTGAGAACAAGGTAGAATTTAAGACTTCTCATCCAGCCTCTGTGAAGAGACTTGGTAGAGTTCTGTTGTGAATGTAAAATTTGAGTTTAGTGCATGTACCCAGCACAAAACAGATGGCTAGAGAGAGAAAAATGCCCTAGATAATACAGCACTTCACATTAGCAAGGGGTGCCTGTTTTAAGTTCTCTTTTTTCCTTTAAATTGATATTCAATAGGCTGTCTGATGAAAAGCAACAGCTGTGGACTACTGGGTTCTTTCTGGGCTACTTTTAGCTCTTCCAATTCTGAACAGTTTTCTGTACTTTAGTGATCATGAAGTGTCTCTTGGAAGTGAGCGTACTTAGCATCTCCTTAAACTGGAACTGCTTTATTTCTAAAATCAGAGGTGGTCATCAACAAAACAGCATATTTGGCTGTACATTAAGAAATTGCTGGATTTTTTGAAAGCTGGTCAATAGGCGCATTTTAAAAAGCAACATAATCTTTGGCAGGCTTTTTGAAACACTGGCTTTTCTGTTTGACCCTTTTTATTTCTTAAGATGTATAGAGGAGTCTATTAATTTTTTCCCATTACCAGAAATTTATTTCTTACGATCAGAAATATACTGAGGAGGCTGCTTGCAGTTTAGGATTGGACTCTCTTGGGCAGAGATGTAAATCTTAGATCAAACTCGAAAACTCAAGATTTATTGCAAGCTCATACTTTTTTTCTTTCTTTTCGCTCCCTGACTTCTTGAAAAAGCCACTTTATAGCAAAAAGGCCTCATCTGAGTTTGATTACAATTTGGAATGAAAATATTTATGTTTTAAGAGTTTTTGTTTTAACATTTACTTTCTGGCATCTCAAAGAACAATCAAAACAGGGTTTAGATATCCATTGTGGTTATTGTGTTTATGTAACAGATTCTGTACCACTTGGGCTTTGATTTTATAGCATGAGTTTGGTGTTACGTTCTAGTTTTCCAAGGGCCAGTTCAAGTTTAGAAGCCCAGTTCTGTTTGTTCAGATGAGCATACTGTTTTGCTCTGTATTTGAGAAACTAATTTGTCCCCAGAATTCAGCATATCATCTGAATCTTTTCATTCTAGCTGTTTCTGCTGCTTCATCTAACACAGTCTATGGGTAATGTAAAACCATCAGACAAGAATCTAGTTGCTTTGACATAAAAGATCTGCATGCTCAACACAGCTTATAAAGAGGCATTGAGGCATTAATTTAATGAAAGTAAAACTTTTTATTCAGTGCTGAGACACGACTTCTTTAAATAGAATACAGCAATCTCTGACAAATGACAGGTTTAAGCGTGTGTTGTAGACTTAAATGACACTGTATTGCGGTGCTTTGGGTGACCTGGTTGCAGAGCATTTAGGAAAGGTAATCCGTTGAAACCAGCTTTGCTGCTGAAGCCTCTGTATTATAGCCGCAGTTCCCCATTGCCCTGTATTATGCATAAAGAGACTGCAATTTGATTTAAGATTGTAATTGGGCCCAAATTTTAGCTTTTACATTGTGCATGGGCATAAATGACCATAGGATAATGGCTAATAAAGTGATGTGTAATAAAATGATACGCATGGTACCTTCATATTTGAGATAACTTGACGAAGTCTCGTGTTTAACTACTCATCATGGTTTAGTGGAATTAATGGTTTTAAGATCTGCATACAGGGATTTTTTTTTTTTTTGCAGTGAGTCATATCTGTGTAAGCCAGAAAAACTTGCACGTGTTAAGAGCACTGGAGGATTTGTGGCACAAGGGAATTAGGAGTGGTATTCTCCAAAGACTAGTCAGTTTGGTGTATCATGATGGAAAAGAAAAGGTAGATGAGCCAGCAATGGGTGACAGTTACTGAAAAGATAAGAGCACTGAACCCTGTCATAAAAAAACCTCTTCAGAAATACCTATAAACATTAATTCATCTAAATAACCTTCTAAGTGCAAGAGTGAAGATAATATTAAGTTTAACTACATAAAAAGGGAAGCAGGTAAATAAAACTAACCTCAAATTTAGCCCCCTCCCATCTGTTTCTTTAAAAAAGTGAGAAGAACAAGCCCGAGATAGTTGCTTGTAGAAGGCTGCTTTCCTCCCTACTCCCATCCTCATGCAGGATGTAAAGTATTGCAGAAGGTTACTAGTGACCCAGATGGGGAAATAGAAATTAAGAGAAAGCTAGATTTTTACCTTGTACTCTGAAATGTGAAAGTAAATAAGTAGCATAACAATAAAAGGAATGCTGTTCAAAGTTGGTTTGATATACGTGAAAACATTTGCTCCTAAAATGTGGCATAACATCATTAAAAGAGATATCAAGGTGCAAAATATGTTATAATGATACTAGCATTTTCAAGGTCCTGTGTTCAGAACAAAACTCCTTATTCACTTCAAAATGTAAATTTAGTAGGTATTTTGGTGATTACAGTTATTNGCGATGCACTGGGGATTCACTGTATTTCTTTATATATGTATGTCATCTTTATATATGGATGTATATATGTATGACCTCTTAACAATTAATACGCTGGGAATTCCTAGCCTCTTGCTTTAATAAGACGATGGAGAGTCACAGTATCACAGTATTAGCAAGGTTGGAAGAGACCTTGGGGATCATCAAGTCAAACCTGTAAGCCAACACCAACCCATTGTCTAAACCATNAGAGGGGAGCAAAGGGAACCGTTTCTGAGCCCTTCTGACTCAGGACACAACCCCCCCCCTGAGAATCTGTTGGCTTCTCTGGGCTGCTGCAGCTGCACTCCACAGCACAAACCCTGCGCCGCGGCTTCCCCACCCTGATGCGGGTGCCCACGGCGTCCTGGCATGGCATCTCAGGCCACCGGGGCTGCTGCAGGGACGGGCTGCCACGGAGCCGGGGCCACTGCGAGGCTGTGGCTGCCGGCCCGCTGGGGCTGCTGGCCCACCGGGGCTGCCGCAAGGTGGGGGCTGCTGTGGGGCCCAGCTGCCGGCCCACTGTGGGCCGATAAACGCCAGGCTTAGCCGGAGAAATTG
>WEKX01004435.1:92493-111314 GCA_013390025.1 Pitta sordida | reverse complement strand
ATGTGGCACCATTCACCAACACTCTCTGAGGTCGTCCATCCAACCAGTTCCTAACCCAACATAAAATGTTTCTATCCAGGCCATGCTCTGAGTTTCTCCTGGAGCTTATTGTGGGAAACTGTGTCAAAGGCTTTGCTAAGGTCCAAGTACACAGCATCCACGGACTTTTTCTCATCAACCAGACGAGTCACCAGGAGATTAGGTTGGTCAGACAAGACCTGCCTCTCCGAAATCCATGCTGACTAGTTCTAATGTCATGATAATTTTGCAGTTGCTGCGTAATAGCACACAAGACTATGTGTTCCATGACTTTGCCCGGGACTGAGGTCAGGCTGACAGGTCTGTAATTACTCGGATCATCCTTCCTGGCCTTCTTGTGGATGAGTGTCACTTTAGCCAATTTCCAGTCTTGTGGTACATCCCCAGTAAGCCAGGACTGTTGGTAAATTATGGAGAGTGGCTTGGTGAGTTCATCTGCTAGTTGTTTCATCACCCTCTGGACTTACGGGGATCCAAGTCAGTCAGCAAGTCTCTGACTGCCTCCTCCTGGATTACAGGGGGGGTATATTGCACTTGGACTCCTTCCGTCAGCCCACTAGTCCAGTTGTCAGTATACTTTTGCAACTCTTCTAGCAAATAGTTCACAAAATCACATCTGTGGTATTTATGTTCCACTTATGTCATGCATACAGTCATCTCACAGTTTGAGATGACAAATATTGTGAGATTTTTTTAAAGCAGAATTCACGTTTTTAATGCTTCCTGTTTTTCTTCAGAGATATAAATTAATAATCTTTCTTCAATATTAAAATATTGTTACAGAAGAGCCTTATTCAAGCTTCTTTTATTTTGCCTTTACAACTGAAGACCATAGTGAGAGGGAGTTCATCCCCTCTGGTTGTCAAAATTGTGCTCAGATCCTTCTGGCGTAAAATGAAGGACTTACCAAGCCAAGATAATTTTACCTCATGCTAAGGAAGTTGCTTTTTCCCAATAGTAAGATTTAGCTTCCATGCCATTTTGCAGTCACTGTCTGTCTGATATATGTGGGAATTCAGGAAGTACCCAAAATACATATACTGTTGAGTAAATGCAATATAAGAATTTCATAATAAAAGTTAAGTCTGTTATCAAGTGAAATGGAATAATTTTAGAGGTAAAAGAATACTTTCTACCTGTGTTTAAGACTTTTGCTTTTTGAGCCCCAAGCCACTACCTATTTTGTAAAACGAAAGGATACTTAGACTATTTGGAAAGAAAAGGAAAACGTTTGTAATTTGAGAGGTAGATAGCAAGAATAATCAGATCAGGAGTTTTCCAATCTGTGCTCTTCTATTTTTAATAAGACCAAGCAGTTACATTTGTCACACAGCAAGACTTAGGCGTACCTGTAATAAGAATGTCCTACTTAGAGGCTCTGTAAGAGGTTTTATGGTAGAAAGAGTGAAGGTGTTTGAGCTGAAATTTGAACAGATTGATAGAAGGAATACAGAATCATCATTTGGAAGGATTTTGAAGCAGGGCTGTTGGCAACACTTGAACCAGGTCAGCCATGACTTTCTGCAGCTACTGTTTGAAGCTTCTGTAGCTTTTGTAACAACACTTCAGGTACCTTCAGACTCTCCCTTAGCCTCTTCTTTGACAGACTAAAGAAGGCCCCAGCCTCCTCTTACACATCATGAGTTGGTAGGAACATGCCCATCCTGGTAGTTCTGCCCTAGACTCTCTCTAGTTTTTCAGTATCCTTCTTGACCTGGGACATACAGAACCAAACAAAGAATTGTGGGAGGCACAGATCCTTGCAGGCATCAAGCAGAGCTTGGATCCACTGGTTACACTCCTAATGTAATCTGTGTAAGCAAACCAGTTTGCTGTATTTACTTTGGAAGCATGCTGCTGCTCATGTTTTACTTGGCATTCACTGTAACCCCCAGGTCTTTACAACAGTTTGTTCCCAGCCTGAACTGATGCTTGAGGTTATTCTGCTTTAGCTGCAGTACTCGCCCCTGTTGAATTTCAGAAGAATTCTGTTGATCCGAGCTCTAGGTTTCTGAATGGTGCCTCTTAGTTCGTATTTGGTATGCCAGCTGGTCCCCCAATTTCAGTGTTATCTGCAAAGGTTACAAATGCATATCTGCCTTCAGGCTATACTGGTTTCAAGCACAAGCTGCATGCTCAAAATCTATGGTTTAACCGGTCCGAATAGCGCTAGTAGGCTTACATTTGACTTCTTGATAATAAGTGAAGCAGTCATAAACCCTTCATAACTGTGACTCTAGGAGAGTAAAAGTTTATTCATTTTATATAGAAAATATAAAAACGTTTTATTTTACTTATTTGTCAACACAAATTAAACTCTGTCTACTTGAAAAATTGAACAGGACATTTCATTAGATTACCAGTAACTGTAACGTGTAGTAAGTGCAGTTATAAGTAAACATGAGTTACTGCAAGTTAATGGAAGAGAATAGAGGATGGCAAACCATAATTTCTGCGCACCCAACACACTTAATTCTGCAGAATCACACTGGGGATGAAAGATGAATTACCAGGTGCAGCCTAAATAGGATTTCAGCTCTTTCTGTGCTACATTACTTACTTAGCTGATGAGAAATTCATTGAGATTGACTGGGAGCAGCAATTAATGGGAAGCCAGTGAGCGCTGATCTCCCACACTTTTGCCTGAAAGCTCTCTAATTGTGCCATAGCTCCTGCCTTGTCTACATGTTGTTGATGTCATCTTTTTTGGATTTCGGTTTTCAGTTCTGTGGTTTCATGACATGTCCACATGCATTTCCAGCTAAGCAGGGGAGAGTGCACACCCTGTGCTTTCTGATGAGCCCAAATGCATACTTAGAAGCTCTCTTGAGTCCTGCAGTTTAGTCATATCCGCAGTCGGTCATGGCCCACATATGTATTAACTATAGAGGTAAAAACCTCCACTTAAATTAGATTAATTTATCCCAACACATTGTATTTTACTTGTATATTACTACTAAAATTTTTACGCTTCAGTAGTAAATTTTTATCAACCTGGAGCAAAAGGAAGCTTTTCCAAAATAGATGAGTCTGTCCTAAGAGAATTGTGTATTTGCATCATCTACAGTTTTTATCCTTCTGGAGAACCCATGGTGTGGACCTGTAAGAGAAGTAAAACTTCTGCTCAGCTGGATCAGAGAATAATTCCTGTTGACACATGCATTTAATACTTCTGTAGTGGGACAAAACTGCATTGTTTTTCAATAGATTATCACAGTGGATCATACCTAAAGGGAAAACAAACTTCAGTATAAATGGTTGATGATGAGCAGACATGCATTTCCTGCGATATTCTAGATTCTTCAATGCTAATACAGCTTTTAGTTCTCTCTCTCTCGACCTTCCTGTAATCTCTTATGTAGAGGACTCCAGCTCTGATTACACATGAAAGTGCTGACGTAGAGTAGGGAAATGCTTAGTCTGAGAAGGCCTGATATCTAGAGGAGATGTGGAAGGAGCATTGTATCCTGTCAGCTGCTGAATTTATAGCAGATTTGAAATTACCAGCAGTAACCAAACTACAGTTCATTGTGCCTAGCTTCCTGTTCCAGTAGGACATGAAGAAAGAGAACAGCTTCTTTTTATCTTGTGCTTACAGCTGAGACACTAAGAATTTTCTTGATAAATATTACTTTATGGATCAATTGCTGACTGTATTAATTAATATTACCTCCATAATATTCCATATGGGGCTTTTGTGTGTTAATAAAATGGAGAGGAAGATATTAAACCTGATAATGCTCTTTTAAATTTTGATTTTTATACACGGCTTCTGGCAGCAAGGAATGTGGCCAGCAACAAAGCTGCACTGTTTGATGCCTGCTGATACAGAAGAGTCCTGGTCTTTTATTAATTTCATTAAAAGCTCAGTGGTTAAAATTGACAGCAGCTTTTGACTTGTGCTAAATCCACACATTTACTCCATGGAATGTCTAAGCTTTACCCCTGTAACATGTGACAACTTTTGAGCTATTCTTTTATCCACTTCAGCTTTCCTTCACTTTCAAGAGACCAATTATAATTGAGAATACAAAGTTCCTGGCGGGGAAAAGCATAATAAAAAAATTTAATAGGAGAGAGATGCTTTCCTTGGCTATGGTCGCTTTGTGCCTGGCATCCCTGGGAGTTATATGTATATGCTGAGTGAGAGGAATTTCCTTGGCATAAACACTAAAAACGTGTGATATAGAGAGGACTGGGCTGTTCCTTAATACTGGTGCAAGATGCCTAGTGGAGAATGGGCTAGGGCACATTGTTGAATTTTTTCAGACTATTGACAGTCACTGTGAAGATTCCTAGTGTCTCTTGGCTGTTGAGCAGTCCATAAATAACTCCTCAGCGCACTCAGTTATGCTGAGGGCTGCAACATCCTTTTTGCATGCAGGAGCTGGACAGGAATTGCCTCAGAAAAATCATGCTGAGTTTTGACTTCTGTTCTCTGTGTCTCTGCATTCTGAAGTATCGCTGGTTCTTTCATCCCTCATGGCAAAAAGAATGGCAGATGATCAGTATCTTAATCCTTCTAAGAGTCTGTATAAAAGTAAATAAAATTAATATCCTGAAATACTTACTGACTTACTGCAGTGGCAGTTCCTCTGTAGAGGCGTGGTTGGGGACAGACTGCATTACACATACGGTCTGGTTTTGAGGCACTGTTTTCCAGTACGGTATTCAGAAACCTGAGCCAGGAGTTTTGACTGTCTAAATAAAAAGTGCCTAGAGAGTTCAGAGTAGGATCAGCTACCGAGCTCAGCAGGAAACCACACATAATTAATATGTGTACCATTTTCTGATGAGTACAATTTCTGCTTTCAGGGCAGGGCCTGAAATTATTTCTTAGAGGTGGAGGTTTCTGAGAAAGCTGAAGTCTTTTCAAATGTAAATGGAGGAAGAGGCACAAGTTAACACCTTCACCTTCCTTGGGGAGGCCTGTGTTTATGCCGGAAAGAGCTCCAAAAGTCGAGGGTTTTTTCTCTGCCTGAAATTGAAGCTATACCCTCAAACAGACCAAGATATCAGGTCTAATACTGGTCTATGTTCCTTTTTAAAAGGTGCAGGTTTTTTGTTCCAAACACTTTTTCCTATGTCTGCTCATTTTCTAATGCAGTGATTGCTTAATAGAGAATTATATAAAAAATCCACTTTAGTACAGTGGTAAGTGTCCCCACCTGGTGTGTGGGAGACCCGGGTTCGATTCCCGCCAGGGAGACAGTGTTAAGAGTTGGATTCGATGATCCTTGTGGGTCCCTTCCAACTCAGAATATTCTGTGATATTCTGTGATATAGGATGGATTGCGCTGGAGGGGGCGTTAAAGATCATCTAATTCCAACCCCCCTCCTGTGGGGAAGGACACCATCCACTAGAACAGGTTGCTCAAAGCCCCATCCAATATGTATATCTCAACAGAAGAGGTAAGAGGTACTTGAATCCTCACATGAAAAATACAAAATCTGATTCAAGTATGTTTCTGATAAATCTTTTCAGGTAGAGGATAGCACTTGGTTTATTTTCATGTTTAGACCAGTGTGCAAAAGGCACTTTGACATTTGTGCCATGTGCTTTCTTTTGGATGCTAGTGCCTTTCTCCAAGAGTTCCTGTTGCCTGTGTGTGCAGGGCACATTCAAAGAAGGGCTAAGCAGAACTGCACCTTCAGAGGTCCTAATAAGACTAATACATGAACTTGGTTATTAAGGTGCCTGAGAGGACTAGGAGAGTTTTGGACTTGTACTTAAACTGAATGCATGTGGAACTTCAAAGGTTAAAATTTAAATTTCTCCAGTTTCATGTCTGATGAATGTGACAATGGCAGGTAGGCTTCCTCTAGTCATCTCTTTATATAAACCTGATTTCTTTCCTCTCCTGTGACTTAAGGGTCAGTTAAGATCTGCTTGGTCATCAGAGGGATAAATATCTTTGAGAGTACAGTGGGTAGTCTTGATTCGGGGGCATAACGTGCAGCTGTATCCAACTGTCACACATCCTTGCATCCCTTGTGAAACACATCTCAAGGACTTGTTTGTCCTCTCCATCTGCTATTAGGTCTGCCCTTCATCCCTGAGACTTGCAAATTGTATGCAGAGCCTGACCCCTTTCAGGTTCTGTCAATATGACTTTTCACTTAGTCTGAGAGATAGTTATTAAGCAGTGAAAGCAAATCACTCCTCCACTTTGCAGCACACTGAGCTCCTGCTTGTGGGGGAAGCAAATGACTTGCAGTTCGATGTAGCAAGTGGCATTTTGCAGAAATCTTTTGTCTTTAAAAGATATAGTTCTTTTTGAAAAGGAAAAAAGTCCTGGTTGCGTTTTTTAGTGAGCTTCCTGTAAATATGTGTCTCTTGGGAGCTTTTCACTTGTTTTTAGGATGTTGTCCAAGCACAACTGATTGAATGGGGTATTAACAGTTTAATTAAGAGCCCAGAGATTTAAGACATAAAGTAGCCTTTTCTTTTGGAGATTTTCCCCCCCCCGATCTGTACTGTCATATTTTCTCTGTTCAAAAACATGTTTTCAGTCAATACATACTTACACATTTAATACATATCACATAGTCTCACTCATTCAAATGTTCATCATAGTGATTTAAAGTAATACTTGGGAACTGTAACATTCAGATTATGATTTACCCAGCTGTGCATGTGTGCTGTAATGTGATGGCTCAGAACATCAGTATCATGTTTACTGCATTGTCACTGTTGTAAAATTTTTACTAAATAAAGCTCTTAAATGCTGTGCAGAGGTTAATAATCACTTGTAACTGCAGCAGTCATGCAGAATACTAATGGGTTTTGTGGAAATCTTTGTTTAAAATAGGGTTATATTAAGCATTTTGTGCACCATTTAAATTTTCTTGTCCAATTCTGCAGTTTTGTGTCAGTCTTATATGAAAACTCAGTTGAATCCTTTTCCTTTAGAGAGGATCTGAGCTGATCCTATAGCTGCAGAGTTTTTATTGATGTTCTGTATCCTGTGCATTCGTGAGAACAAATAACTGCATTAATAGGTAAATACAGCCATACCTCCGGTTTTGTGGGTTTCGTGTCTCCCTGGGGTCCCGCAAATTGTCTAATCTGCAAGCACGTGTGTGGGTCATTAATATGCCCACAGGCCATGGCTATTGCTCCCCACCCCCTTCTCCAGAGCGCTCGGGAGCATTTTCTGCACCTTCCCGTAGGCTCTCACAGCACAGGGGAGCAAAGGGAAACATTTCTGAGCCGTCTCTGACTGGGGAGACCCCCAGAGAATCCCTGGGCTTCTCTTTGGCCACACTGCTGCATTGGCCACCAACTAGCCACTGCCACTGTGCATGCTTGCACTGCCTCTGTGGTGGGAAAGCTCAACTTGGGGCTGCAGTGGGGAAGGGGGTCAGCAGGCGTCCCTGGACTCGGGCCAGTGCAAGTCCGTGCCACCAGTGCTCTTGGAGCTTGGGAAACCTTAACTTTGCAACACCGCAACACAGCAGGGCCTCTTACAGCGTCAGGGATGTCAGTGTCAGAGGTTTTTTCCCTTTAACTGTGGTGGGTATGATGCATCCACTGGTCCCAAGTGCGGCAGTGGTGGCCGTATGGACCTAGCAGAGCGCCACCTCCCACTGCTGCGGTGGGGGAGAGCATGGTGGAACAGAAGCCGCCTCCTGGCAACGCAGCCCCATCCTGGCACACGCCACTTGACCCACTGCCACCGTGGCCAGCCCACCCCTACTTTGGTGAGGCCCTTTCCCTGGGGCTACGCCCATCACCAGGTGTGCCAGGTGTGCAGCCCCCAGGCACACACCACACTTGGCGCTTGGCTTCCACTGCTATTGGCATCACCTCCCCCACGTGTAGCAAATGGAAACAATAGCACATAGACACATACAGGCAGTCCCTGCTTGCAGTTTACAGGCGCTTCTCAGAAAGATGCTGATGGGGACAAATACTTGAGAGCACACAGGGGCAGGCAGGGCAGAGGAGGCAGCCGGCACTAATGCATACCCGCACGGGGCCTCCTGTGCCCTGAGGCATGCTGTGGCACCATGTTTACTACGTAACCCCCTTCCTCGATAGGGATCAGCCACGGAGATACACAGGAGCAGGGAAAGCACTGCGGCATGGGACCACACTGTCTCATGGTGCTGTGGTACTTACGAACACCATGTAACCTCCGCAACACTCATAAGGGAGCGATCTGTGGCTGTCCCCAGCAATCGAGAGGCACCGCCTGCCTGCCTCACAAGGCCGTGCCAGTTCCGCTCCACAAGGCGCGCTGGCACTGCCCCTTGGCAGAGCAAAGGCACTGCACATGCGTCTACAGAGAAGCTCCGCGAATCACTGAGGCAGCTTCACAGGAAAAATTTCCACAGGTCGCTGAGGCCACCAATATGGCAGCACGAATTACAAAGGTATGACTGTATTTATCACTGGAGGGATTAAACGCAGATGTCTGGAAATCTTAGTACAGTGAATCCTCTCTGTATCGCGACTTCTCCTTCACAACCTCGCCCATTTGTGAACCAATTTTTTTGCAGTCCGACTTCCGGGGTCTGCGAGGTCCCCCAGACCACGCATATGCTGTGCCTCTGCTTGGCCGAGGGGCGGTGCTGGCTCTCCCTATGAGGTGGGACGGGCCCGCCCCCCAGGGAGGGCACGCAGTTTCTTCGGCTAGGTCTGGTGCTTAGCGGCCCGCGGCGGGCCGGCAGCCAGGCCCCACAGCAGACCCCACCTCGTAGCAGCCCCCCACCCTGCGGCAGGCAGCCCGTCCCCGCGGCAGGTAGCCCAGCCCCACGGCAGGCAGTCCATCTCCGCGACAGGCAGCCCATCCCCGCGGCAGCCCTGGTGGCCCGAGATGCCATGCCGGGACGCAGTGGGCACGCGCATCAGGGTTGGGGTGGGGGAGCCGCGGCGTGGGGTTTGTGCTGTGGAGCGCGGCCACAGCAGCCTGGAAAAGCCAACAGATTCTCGGGGGGAGGGGGTTGTCTCCTGAGTTAAAGAGGGCTCAGAAACGGTTCCCTTCGCTTCCCCGTGCTCAGCGAGTCCGAGGGGAGCAGCAGAAAAGTGCCCGAAGCCCGGCGGAGTTCCGGGGGATGGAGCAATGGGCCTGGCCTGTATGCATATTAATGACCTGCTGTTCTTTGTGAGATTAATGTTTTGCAACGCCTTTGGCCTGTCCCTTTCCTCGCGATGGAGGAGGTATAACTGTAATACCATGTTTAAAGCTATACATAATACTTATAATAGAGTATGTTTTGGCCCTGAAAGCTTATAGACAGATGATGCTGACAACCTAGTCTTCAATTTGTGATTCATGGGCATCACAATCTGCCTACAAAATGCGTATTGTTGATTTGGGGTCATTTTAGTAATTTTGGCTAAAGTGCTAAATTGAAGGACTAGTGATATCAGATGGTCTCACCAACCTAGAGGCAGTGCTTTCCAGGACTGATGTAATTTCCTCTGTATCCTTCATTGACATTAGAGAATATTAAAAGCCACCTTCTCTATGGCATGAGGAGACTGTCACACTCCTATTAGCCCTTCTGTGGTTAAAGGAAATTTTTTATTTACAGGTTTTAACAGTTGGGAATGTACCTTTTCAAATGGAAAGGTACATTTTTATGTGATAGTCTTTCCCTCTCTTCCTTCCTTGGGACAAAAATGCTTTGACAAAAATAATGTTAGTAGGAGGATACAGTGAACCAAGTACTTAAAACATACAATTTTTTAACTGTAAGACATTTTTAAGTAAAGGGGTTTAGAGTCACTTACTAGATTCACAACCAACTTATTTCTAAGAAACTTTCACTGAAAACTGAGCCATAATACAAGTGACAGGTCACTTCCACTATGAACTTGTTTGCAAATGTCATCAAATTCAACCAGTGTATTTCAGAGCTGAAAGCTTTTGTGTATGGTTTGTAATTATCATGTAGCTTGAAATTAAAAGTAGGGATTGTCTTTGGTAAGTTTTGAGAAAAATGAATAAAAACAAATTAAAAGCAAATTTTCAAGTCCTCTGGAGAACAGAATAAACCACCATTAAGATTTCATACCTATGGAGTATGTGTGCTTTCGAACATCATTGTGAAGTCCCCCAGTCTGACAGGATGCAGAGGCTGCAACTCTCAGCCTTTTGCTGGGATAGAGAACTGGGGAAAACTGTATGTTTCCATAAAAAGATAACTGCAGGGATGAGTGTAGTAGATCAGCTGGTTTAGGATATGTATCTTGTCAAGAAGGAAAATGGAACTTGCATGAGTGTTCCTGCATAACAGAATGCTTTATGTCTTTTTAATTAGAAGCTGCTAAACTAATTATTACCTTTTTTATTTGTTTTATTTTGTATTTATATCTCTATATTAAATGTAAAAGAATAGAATACAAAGTGACCTTTTTATCATGCTAAATACTTTTTGCTTGCTGAGGTTTTGTTGAAGTGTGTTGTGCGAGCCCTCAGCCTTTCAATATCTGTTATTTGTTCTGTGTCATGTAGTAGAAGGGTTTCTCACAGAGCTAATACGCTAAATAATAACTACAGTTATACGTTCTCCATCGCGAGGAAAGGGACAGGCCAAAGGCCTCGCGAAATATTATTCTCGCAAAGAACGGCAGGTTGTTAATATGCATGCAGGCCACACCCATTGCTCCACCCCCCAGAACTCCGAAGCGCTGCAGACAATTCTTTGCTCCTTCCCATAGTCTGTCTTGGCACAAGGGAGCAAAGGGAACCGTTTCTGAGCAGCTGCTGTGACCGCAGCCCAAACCCTGCGCTGCTCACCCCCCAGCCCCCTGACCTGGCCCAACCACGCCGACCCCGGGGGGACCCACGCCAGCCCGCGCGTGCTCGTCCCGCCTCCGCGGCGGGTAAGGGGCTCTGTTCAGCATTCTTGGAGCCTGGAAAAACCTTAACTTAGCAACACTGCAACACCCCGTGCACTTATGGCGGGGGGGAGGCAGGGGCAGGGACCGGGGTAGGGACTGAGTCAGGGCCCTAAACGCCACTGCGAGCTGCGGTGAATCGTGCCGGGAGAGCCTGCCACGGGCGCGTGCCGGGGGAGCCGCACACCAGGGGAGCCTGCCGCCGGCGCGCGCCGGAGCCGCCCGCCGCCGCGGAACTGCCGCCCTCCCATCACACAGCTTCACTCACTTTCGTGAGGCAGGCTCCCCGTTCAGGGACCAGGGCTATGGTGCTGCCATCACAAGCCCTCCTCCCCACAGGGCGGGGTGAGTCCCGCCCCACAGGCACTGTGGCACCGCCTCTCGGCAGAGCAGAGTCAAACTGCGCATGCGTCAGGCAGCTGGGCTTGCAGACGGCAGAATCGTATTTGCGAAAAAATTGCTTCGCAAATGGGCGAGGTCGTGAAGGAGAAGTCGTGATACAGAGAGGATTCACTCTATTTAAGCACAGGACACTGTGGTAGCAACTACCATAGAGAAACTCAAGTCAGTAGCTGGACCAGGAGAAAATGGTTGCTAGGATGCTCTGATCAGCCTTGAGTTTGAAAGGAGCTGCTTGAAGATCCAACAAACAAAACAATTTCTTTATCTTGGAGATGAATTAGGAAATTCAAATTTCTGTATTTTAAGAGCTTTTAAAAGGGCTTACCATTGAGACAGGTGCTCAAGGTCCAAACTTCCTTCTAGAATGGAATGCATTTGCCAGTAGGTACAACAATTTTTATCTCATAATCACATGCAAAAACCCCCAGTAAAAAAAATGTTATTAATTGATAAGAATGTAAGATTTTGGAGTAGGAGTACAAAAGCAGAGTACATAGATCATTTATTTCAATGACATCTTCATTTAAGGTGCCAAGATACCTTTAAAAATTACTATAAGTGACTATAGAACATGTGTAGCAACTTTGTTACATTCTGTTATTAGATCTTTTTTAGTATTTCCTTAAACCTTCACAGATTTTTCTAGACTGGTCTCTGTTTTCCACTGCTCAGATCCATTTTATATTCTGCAGTGGATTGCTATTTTGGTCCTAATCTTATATGTTACAGCTTTGAAGTTTGGAGTAGCTAGTTTTAATTAAGTCTACACTTCATTTAGTTGAATTGCCCATAAATTAATGAAAGCAACAATAAAAATAGTCTGTATTTCTACAGTTTTATTCCCTTTAATAGTATCCCATTTTATATCACGGCCTTACATGTTCATGCAGACATGTAAGACTACTTACACTCCAGAAAGAATGAAGGATTTACCCACTAATAAATAGTGACAGAATTGGACTCTTTTTTTGTATATTGAGTGCTTCTCTTACAGAAATTTAAGATAAATATTAATTCCATTAATTTACAGATTTTTACTTGACTTAGTTAAATGGTATTGTGGGATAGGAACGAGGAGGGAGTGTTACTGAACCACTTCTTGTAACTGAAGTAGCATTTTTGTCTCAATGTGAATTTCTCACATCCCAGACAATTGATCTTCTAGCTGAGAGTCTGATGGACCATTCTATGTTGTTTTACCTGTCTTCTTTAGCTCGGTGTCATGCAGAAGTGGATGACCTAGATTACCTCTGCCAGTCTTGTGTTTATGATGTATACAATTTAATCACATGGAGTAATAGCTTCACATAAAAAATGAAGTAATTTGGGACATCACCTAATGCAGCCTCCTGTGCCAAGCTGGGTAGTTCTGAAGCTAGATCAGGTCACTTGGGACCTTAGTTTTAAATGAGTGGTGGGGATTTTTTGGCAAGCCAATTGTGTTTTTCCAGTACAAATTTGAATATAAATTACAGTTTTAAATTTATTTTTCTGTACTAGATACACATCTTTTATCACAGTGACTAGAGGCTAAATCTAGGACTGAATTTGGCACTAAAAGATAGATACTTGATATACATTCAACATAGTATCCATCTGCTGCTGAAATCTCTCTCATTGCCCAGAGAAGTTCTAGGGAATTGTTTCCCCTGTGATTTTTGTCAGTAAGCATTTAACTTGGACTTCTGAGGGTTCAGCTCCCCGTACCTACCCCCATTCGCTTGACTCCATGCAGGCTGAGCAGATTCTTACTGTCTTTGCAGTTTTAGCAAAAACTAGGCACCAGGTTTTCGCTTTTGCTTTATATTTGCCTGATACGGAACTTGGAGCAGCAGTAGACTGAACAATCCTAAATGTTAGAAAAAACCCGTATAACCCAAGCAACAACCCAAAGCAAACCCTCAGCAGTTTACTTTCAAGGTTAGTTTCATGTTTACATGCAAGTAAACTTGTTAGAACCTAGCCATCTGTACACTATTAGGTGCATATTTGACAAAAAAAAAAAAAAGTAAATAAAAAAGCTGTCAAATGACTCTTGAACATTCAAACAGCTTAAAGGCTCTTTGTGTGGTAATGTTGGCACAGCTCCTAAGTGACCAGATGGAATTTTATTAACACCCAACAGGACAAGGGCTGAGATATTCTTTCCTAACTTACTATATTTGAAACGCTTGTAGAGGATGTGTCAGAACGCTTGATGTATTTTCCTACTACGCAAAATTACACATATACATTCCCCTAATGCAAAGATGGTGATTGCTTCAGAGGTTGTCATTTCTGTAAGGTGTGTAAGAAAAGAGTTGTGAGATGTATGATAATTTAAATGTCACAGCCTTTTAGTGAATTTTAACTAGGTGGTTTTATACATACCATTTGTGGTCATATTAAAAGCAGAATTTCAAATCAGGCTTTTCTAATAAACAGACTTTAAAAAGTGTTTTACAAGAAAGAATAAAAAATACCTAGGTAGTAAAATAAACTTGATTTCTGACATCAGTAACTAGTGATAGTAGTGGTATTAGATTTTCATGTAAGCATTCTGGTAAATGTATAAGACCATGCAAATTTATGTGACTCCTCCTTTTCTAGCATCATCATGAGTTTATTTATTGACAGTAAGCAATGCCTGAAAACGGTAAATCTCCATTTTCTCCAGTAAACTACAGGATGACGATTACTCCTACAGAGAGCAGCTGAGGGAGCTGGGGTTGTTCAGTCTAAAGAAATAATGTTCAGAGGAGACCTTGCCACTCTCTACCAAGGCCTGAAAGGCGGTTGTAGCCAGGTGGAGGTTGACATCTTCTCCCCAGTAACTCCGAACAGGACAAGAGGAAATGGCCTCAAGTTGTGCTAGAGGAGGTTCAGGTTGGATATTAGGAAAAATTTCTATGCTGAAATCAGGAACAGTCTCTTGGCAGAAGTGGTAAAGTCACCCTGGAAGTGTTCAAAAAATGTGTGGACGTGCCACTTTGTGTTATGGTTTAGTGGGCATGGTTGTGTTTGGTCAAAGATTGCACATGATCATCTTGGAGATCTTTTCCAGCCTTAATGATTCTGTGAATCAGGCAGCTTAAGAAGCAAAGAAACAACATCTCCAAAACACAGCGGATTCATGGTTAGCCCTATTCCTTTCAAGTGCTTCCTTTCCATATTTTAAGGTTTTCAGGGAACTCATTATAGAACTGCTGTATTACGGATCACTATATCATAACATCTAACTGGAGAATACTGATGTGACATGCAATTAGAGGTAGCAGTACCTATACCAATTTTGAGCCTGAGTGTCTTATTCAGGGAAAATTCTTGCTGTTGCTGCTGAAAGATGTGCCTGAGGGCTTTGTACAGAATCAGATCCCATATTTGTTCAGTAACTCAAGCTGGTACCGTAAGTATAGTGATGAAAGATGTTGTACTCTGTACATATATTGTACAATTTATATGTTCTTACTTGCATAATGTAGGCCAAAGGCCAGAGCCAGAGCTTGTTGAGGTAAATCAGGGGTTTTGTCAGTTGCTTCTTTAGTACTGACAGTCCTGGAACTTTGTATCCTTGGCTTTATATTGCCTGATTTTAATTTATTTATTTATGTATTTTATTTTTAGGCCTAGTAAGAGAAAAAAACAATTTGAAATTGTTTATTGAAAAAGCTATCTGTAGAATAAAGTGTTGGATTGATTAGGAATGTATACTTCAAGTCTAAATTGTTGTCCAACGTTATAATACCCTATAAGCATCCATACAGACTAACTTCTAGTATTACATATGTATTATTTTGTTGCTTAAAATAAAACCATATTTGGTACGTAACTTGGACAAATTATGGAGAAAGATTATGGAAAATTATGCGGCCCCATTGGATTATGCAAGAAAAAAGAATCAGTATTTGTTCTAAAATAATGTATCTATAAAAATCAGTACCTGTTCCAATATTGTAAGGGAAATAATTTAATGAAAAATTAAAGAACTGTAGGAAAGTATTTTCCTCTTACTTGTTTGTGTAATGTCTACATTGGCATTTGTAGTCAGCTAACTTGAGTCACAAGACTTTCAGAGTAGGTACAGTCAGAAAAGGTTGGATGCAGTTGCGTAGGCAAAAATCATCCTGAAGAATAGATAAAGCTGAAAGAGCTATCAGTTTTCAGTGTTCTCTTTCTAAACTGTACTGGTTTTGTAGTTTAATTTTCTTCTGTATGTTTTCTTTCACCTGTTGTCTGTTCTTGCTGTCTTGACTTGACAAAGCGACTCTTCCATGCTAGATTGAAAGTGCTTCAGGCAGAAATCATCTGAAGGAGCAGAAGACAAAGACAAAAGAACATAATAGAACGCCTAAAATAAATGAAAAAAAGAGCCAATAGAGAGATACAAGCCCTGCTAGTTGCGTATGTGTGTGTGTGTGCGTAGACACGTGCACACATGCAGCTTGACTTTTCTGTACTGCTCTGTATGGTTGCCAGTTTTATGTAACAGAGCACACCTGGAAGTCACGGGGGGATGGGTCTGGGCAGGTCCCTAAAGATACTGAACCCATGAATTACCACCTCCCCCCACCCCCTCCACCATAGCCATGCCCCTCCCACTAATTATGTCCGGAGGGCCATCCTGGGAGCATGGCTCACACTGTAGTTTGGACATAAATCTGAGCCTGAGCTTTTATTTCTGATGATGGTGTGTTCACATAAAGATTGTCTTTATAAAACTTTCTATAAAGTAAGGGACAAGGGTGAGATCTATTCAGAAGGGTGACTCTGAAGAAATTAATGGTGATATGCATGAGTTTTTGAAATTGTATCATTAATTTGTGAAATTTCTTATGAACACGTGAGAATTAAACCAGAAGACCCAAAAGAAAATCATGTGTTACTTGAAGTAGAGACAGTAAAATATTTTTCTTCCATTCAGCACCCAAACCATTTGAAATTTTGTTAAACATGATACAACACATCACATAGGATAAAAGAGGTATCAACCTTCTTTATTATGAGTTTTATAACGGAGCATTGAATAAAGCCACTGAAGCAGATTCAGTTTTGATTGCAGATGATGTTCTGTGTTTCTTGCTCTCTCAGGCTCCAGTGAGAATTTAAAGCCTTGTATCTATCAGAAGTCCCAATTAGTATTTTCTCTTATGCCCTGCATCTCTCCTGGGTTTTCATAATGTGACTCAGTGAAGATCAGGCACTTGGAGAAAACAGACTATGTGAAAATACAATGCACAGTTATCTGTCCTTTAAATGTAATTGTTTATGAATTGGCGGCCGTCTTGTGTATGATTTTTTTCTACTACTCCTAGTAATAGTTTTAAAAAAGACCTTTCGATCTTTCCATAAACTGAAAACCAAGTGTCTTATTTGAAATAATTCCTTTTTCTATCATTAGCTGTTTTTAAAATTAAATTTATTGAATACAGATTCCCTTTACCAAAAAATTTATCATTAAATTTAAAAAAACCTGTTTCATTCTTCTTTTAAGACTGGTTTTAAGCAAGATCTTCTAGGGCTTTTTGTAAACCAGTAAAATTTATTATGTTGCTTTCACTGAATTTTGATCAGTTTCTTTGAACCTTAAGATAATTCCAGATCTTCAGTGATTAATTATGAAATATAAAAATACCTGAATCTGTACCACATTTTCCTAGGGAAGACACAAAAAACTTCAAGGATTCTGCAAAGTCTTCCAAAATGTTGTTCTTATAGTCTAGCCTTTTCAACTCATGATTTAAGTATGTAGTAGGGAAAGGATCATTAGTGTGCAGAAACCAAATACAGCAGCTACAAGTCCAAATGTAAATATAAAATAGCTACCTTGCCGTAATATAAATTTGTATACATATCTATTGCGTATCTGTGACTACGGTAAAAAAATATAACATGAAATTATTCTCAAAGATCTGAAATTTCTCCATGATAAAAAAAAAAAAAAACCAAACCAGAAAACAAAACAATAATCATTTTGGCTAATCTCTTACTGGATATCATTGGGGTTGATCCTTTCAATTTTACTTATAAAGATACTACAAGTGTACTGGATGCTGCTGCTTTTTTTAGGTTGAATTGATTTTGAATAAGTAGTTGCTTGTCTGTGTAGACTGAGGTGACAATTAGAAAAAATAATTAGCACAGTGCTCAGGTGACAATGAGTGTCAGTATTTTCAAGTAATAAAAAGGAAGCCCCATGTCAGAAGAGCAGATACAGAAGCAAGTGGATAACTGAAAGAGTAACAAGTCTCTAAGACCCGATGGTATGCATCTAAGATTCAGAAAGTGTTTAAGAATGAAGCAGCTGAACTGTTGACAAAAATAGATACCCTCATTAAAATTAGTTACTCTGCTAGAAAAGTGGAGCAAATGTACCTAAATTAATGTACCTAAATTAAAGACAGATTGCAGCAGGAGCAGTTAACAATCTATCAGTATATCCCTAGAACTAGAGAATTTGTTGGAAAAACTCCACCTTAATCCACGTCAATGAACAGGATATGACAGAAACAAACAAACAAACAGGATTTCTGTTTTTAAAAAATAAGTTCCTCCCAGATTAAGATATTTAGATTCATGGATTTAAGTGTTAATCTGGTTTAGGGCCAGGATCAGCCTCCAGCAGGATCAGCCTCAGAAACTATTCAGCACAAAGGTGCTGCTGATAACATGGGAATTATCTTACTGGCTGTGGAAAAACCCTGAAACTCAAAATCTTTTCTAGCTTGCTGAATCCAAGCAGATGGCCCAGTAAAGTTCAGACATACCTAGGTAGATGTGTTTGGCTAGCTTTCCTCAGGGAACCAGAGCACCGAGACAGTGTGACAGTGCAAAAGCCATGTGGCCCACCTGTCGCCAAAAGCCAGTGCACCCAATTGTTCTATTTCTGACAGTGAATATCCAGTAGCTGATATCTGGGAAAACAGTGGGAAGGGCAGGGACAAGAGTAGTGCAAATACAGGGAGTTATTCTCTAATTTCCAGTTATCTGGCATTTAGGAACTTCCTAATCCAGAATTGTTATGCATGTCATCTCTAGTTTAATTTGTTCAATTAAAAAAAAATTTTGTATGTTTATAGTTCCAGCCTCTTTAAAAGTTCCAGAGTTTCATTGGTGTGGTGTGAAAAGTTTCTTCCTCCTTTTTAAGTTTGTTGCTTGATAATTTAGTTTTGGTTTACCTATCAGTTGTTGTGTTAGAAGAAGCATTAATTACAGTAATCCCTTGCTACTTCATGGTTGATCATTTGTGTGTTCACAGTATTCACAGTATAGATATCTAATCCACTTTAGTACAGTGGTAAGTGTCCCCACCTGGCGTGTGGGAGACCCAGGTTCAATTCCCGCCATGGAGACAGTGTTAAGAGTTGGACTCGATGATCCTTGTGGGTCCCTTCCAACTCAGAATATTCTGTGGAGGTTGTGAAGGACCTTGAGGATCATCTAGTCCAACCTATAATCCAACTAAACCTAACATCTGCATCTAGATCATATCATTCTGCACAGGCAGGGATACTCAGCACTATACATCAGTACATCGCAGGGGGGTTTCCCA